>JAIFZK010000006.1:17490000-17567500 GCA_027481765.1 Tenualosa thibaudeaui | reverse complement strand
ACGATATTCATTTCGAGGCCATTTTGATCAATCAATCAATCAGTAAATTAGTAAATACATATAGTACACACACACACACACACACACACATACACTGGGCATGCAACTATGTACAAATATACTTAGCAATTAAGTCAGAACTACCACTGGGCCAACTCACAGTAAGGTGTCCATTTGGGTTGCAAATGAAAAAAAATAGCCATAATTACTTGTGAAATAATGAACATTTGGCCCCCGCAGTGATCCATAATTAAAATTCACATTGCATATCTCTGCTTCTGACGACTCTGGCATAGACTAGTAGCTTCTGGGCCTAAGCTTCAGTTGTGCTTGCTTTCTCTTCCTTTAAAGACAAGTTTCCTTCTCTTTTCTTCTTTTTCTGTTGCCCATCTCCTCTCTTCTCTTCTTCTCTAATCTCCTCTTGTGCAATGGGAACTGGTTTCAGGAAGATTCTAGAACTCCTAAAAAGTCTTCCAAGCCTTCTGCCTCAGAACCTGACAATATGAATCAATCCTAGCTCAGTTCTCCATAATACAGCGGATCTGTTTGAAGAGACCCTGCCCTTTATGTTCAGTAAGACCTGTGTGACTCCTAGCGCCATGTCATATTATCCAAATGTACTTTCCAGAGCCACGTATTGACACCACTTATTGATATGTGTGATGGTAGACCAGAGTATTTTGAACCAGCTGTGTTTGATACAGTGATTATGTGAGTTAAAGCTATAAATTGTCTCCCAGTGGAGTTTCATAAAAGCTGTGTGAACAGAAAGGACTTTAATCAAGTGCATTAGCTCAATCAATAACTAACTTTCATATGGCGTGAGGGACAATCAAGAAGTTTAGTTTGAACACTGTCAAATACTTTTCTTTTTTTTCTAATTCCCAACTGATTTTTGTTTGAAGCACTTTTATTTTGTAGCACTAGTAATACATATCCTTTATCACATTGTTATTTCAGAGTGGGTAGGAAAGATAAAGTAGAAAATGTTTTCATTGAGCCTACGCTTCTCATTTGTCCCGTCCTCTGTGATCTACCTCATCAACACACTCACACGCACACACACACACACACACACACATACACACACACACACAAAAGGTAGCTACATAACCGAATTACTGCTCATGCACTAATCTCATATTGGTGGCTGCAATGGTAAAGTGATATGAGTCACAAAAGGATGTCATAGAGGCACCACAGCCAAGGACTGTCAAACACACACACACACACCTTTGGTAAGGATGTGATGACTGTGGTCTCTGTTGTATGGCAGGGAGGTCTTCAACCTGGGGCAGAGAGGTCTGTGCCATCTCAAAGCCTGGTGCTGGGCACACCTCCAGGGCACAGATAACATGAATGGCATCATGGAGGAAAGAGAGGCTAAGACAATTTCATGGGCAAAGGTCAATGTAAAGAGTTCAGATGCAAAACCATTTCATTGTCAGAAATATGCAAACATTTAGTAGAATAATTTCCAAGTAATCTCTATCAAATTGCAATTTGAATGTTATTATCAAGTGTAACAATCCAGTGGGAGTGGATTGAAAATAAAGTTGATCAAAATGATTCTTTAAATTAATCACAAATGCAAACTCTTTGCATGGCAGGGCATGTGATGGCAGGGCTCTGAGGAGTTGAACCATTTAGCTGGTGGGCCAGAGATGAGACATGAAGAGGAACCAGGTGTTTATCCTGATTCAACCTAAAATGACACCGGAGGGGTGCATGGATGGATGAATGGATGGATGGGTGGATGGGTGGATGGATGGATCGATGGTAGGAAAGAAAATGAAGGTAAAAAGGGTAAATAAAAAAGGAATAGACAGACATTACAATGAATGGATGGATGGATATATTGTTGGGGAAGCTTCAATTACCTAAAATAGTTGACATGTTGATAGATAAATGGACAAAGAGAGATAGTGGGAGACATTGTGATTTATGAGTTTTGTGAAAGTGAGTTTCATGTTCCACAATGAATAATTGTCTCTGTGTGTCTGCAAATGGCAAAATAAGCCAACTGGAAAAGCTCTAAACAAAAAGGGACACTTCTCTTCTCTTCATTTGTTTCATTCTACAGGGAAAGAGCTTTTTTTCCCTCTCTGTTGATCAAATGGTAAGATTGCTGGAGCCGGAATGTCATTAAGTTCTATCTGCTATTCCATTGATCATACAGAGCAGGCTTCTAGAACGCCAGCGACATGTTCATTACCCGAACAGTCAGAGAAACTTCTTCTCAATATGAGAGCGAGGGAGAGGTGGGGGTCGGAGATGAGGGGAGAGAGAGCAAGAGGGAGAGAGAGAGAGAGAGAGAGATAGGTCGGCAGTGAGAGAGGAAGAGATGGAGGGAGAGGACCGAGTCAACGACAGCCATTGATCTTTCAGCCGTAACTCTAATTAGCATCTCATCAGCGTGCTGGGTAAATATACGCTAACATACGGGAGCCTCTCCTTCACTTACCTTCATTTCGGCGCTAATGATTAGAACTGGCGCCCCGAAACATCGCCGGCCCCTCCCCACTGAAGAAAACACCAATCAAAGTGCAGATTAATCATAATTTCATTAGCGCTCTGCCAGGCAGGGCCTCTATCAGGTCAGCCAACTGCATCCTGCACTGCTAATTAAAAAACAGACGTGGAGGCAATGGTATGTGTGCCCTCTCATCCATGCACTGCATTCAGCCATGTTTGCTGTTTGCCAAGATTGTTTAAAATGTATTTGCTCTTGTCAGAGGTGCAGGCTTTGTGAAGTGCCATGAGAGTGTGTAGTGGTTCTGGCTCTACAATAGAATTGATTTTTCTTTTCTTTTTTTTTGGTTTGATTGATTAGTTTAGTTTCAGTGTTGCTTTCTGTTAATATGTCCACTTGTTAATGAGCTAAAGATGAAGTCAGTACACTAAATGTCATGTGCGAACAATGAATAAAAGACAAGGCTGATAAATGAGCATGAAGATGTTATTAATAATTAATTAATTAAATAATTAATAATAACGTTATTTACATGACTTGTAAGAGAGAGTGAAAAGCTTGTAAAATTCTTTCCCCAACATTTTACCACATAGGAAAAATATCACACACACACACACACACACACACACACACACACACACACACATACAGCACACACACATATATATATATATCCTATCTCTCTCTCTCTCTCTCTCTCTTATTTATCCCTTTTCTGTCTCTCTATTTATATCTTTCTATAGCCTAAGGAAAACATAGATTTACTGATTTTACTGTTGGATGCAGAATGCTGCAAATACGACTGGTTGCAGGTGAGCCAGGGTAAATGGTAGTGGGTTAAAAACAACACATATCTAACCCTTTTTAGGATCATAAATCTTTTTATTTTAGACTGACTGCTAACATGCCCAGACATATGAAAAGGCCTGTGCCACCCATCCCTCAGCAGTAACAAACAGACCAGCATCAGGCATATTTCAGATTTCAGCTTCTATTACCCCTTTGCCTGGTATCAGCATTAACTTTCCCAAACAGTCCTCATCACTACACAGTGTGTTATGTCAAATCTACAGATGAAACATCCTTTGAAAAAAGGAAGTGGCGAGAGGAATCGTTTTCCCTTTCTCTTCACAAAAGAAAGAAAGACAAAAAAAACAGACAGAGAAGCACGGGGGCTGTAACAGCACAATAGTAGTGGGTTAAAAAAAACAGATCAAACAGCAACATTTTCCCCTTTTTGATTTGGATCATTTCTCTGACTCTGACAGGAACTAAAATCAATTGTCAACATAATGAAAGAGGGGAGAAATGTGTAACAAAGAGAGGGGGAAAAGCTGAGGGAATTAGGCATGGCAACCCATGGCTCCAGGTAGTGGTGGCAGCAGTAGTAGTGGGGGAAAAGAACTTCAAAGGGAATAGCAAGCTACTAGAGATGAGCTTTCAGTTTGAATTAACTTGCCTGGTTGCTTTAATCAATGGTTTCACAATACTAAATGTGATACTTATGTTTCAACACAATGTCATGAGTGAATCTCTCTCTCTCTCGCTCTCTCTCTCTCTTTATTTTACTGTCTTTGTGTGTGTGTGTGTGTGTGTGTGTGTGTGTGTGTGTGTGTGTGTGTGTGAAAGGGGAGAGAGTCTTTGTTTTTTGTTGTTGTTGTTGTTTTGTTTGTTTGTGTGTGTGTGTGTGTGTGTGTGTGTGTGTGTGTGTGTGTGTGTGTGTGTGTGTGTGTGTGTGTGTGTGTGTGTGTGTGTGTGTGTGTGTGAAAGGGGAGAGAGTCTTTGTTTTTTTGTTGTTGTTGTTATTGTTGTTGTTGTTGTTGTTTTGTTTGTTTGTGTGTGTGTGTGTGTGTGTGTGTGTGTATGTGTGTGTGTACATGTGCTATATTCAACGGAGAGACTTAAATCTGTCTTCTTGTCTGTGTGTGCAGATGGGGGGTGGGGGTGGGGCCATTATCTTATTATTATGGATTAACCTCAAGATGAAGGAAGTGACATCTTACTCGAAATGTGCAACTGTCTGTTTTTCCACTCCCTCTGAGAACCAGCAGATCTGCTTATCTTCTCAACTGGTCCATGGTGTCATCTTATAATAGTAATTTATAGGTTAAAGTAATCTTTTTTTATACACGTATGTATGTGTTGTATGCATTAATTTATTGATCTAACATATTTATCTATTTTCTATTTGACTGTGATTGCTGTGTTTAGATCTGGGTTTAGAGAAGTGTTCTCATAAACTCATTCCAAAAACACTCACTAAAGACACACCCAAGCACTCTCACTCTCTCTCTCTCTCTCTCTCTCTCTCTCTCTGTCTGCCTGTCTTATTCTCTCTCTAAAAAGCACTTGAAGAGGAGCTGCTATCATTAGTAAAAGCGGGTAATGGAATTTTCCACATGTAAGCAGGGATTGTCACAGTGCCCTGAGAGTCTAACAGACACTGACACAGCCTAATGCACCATCCCCCTCAGAGGCTTTCATAGACCTCTCTCCTCTCTCTGTCTCTCTCTCTTATTTATCCTGTTTTCTGTCTCTCTATTTATATCTTTCTATCAGTTTTTTGATATGACACATTCAGGCATAGCTAATGTCCAAATATACATTTAAAAGATTTAGAGAGCTTGGAGAGAGAGAGAGAGAGAGAGAGAGGTGTCTTGCATTGAACAATTGCATATGTATCATACAGTTTAATATTACAAAGTGTCTTACATGTGAATATAATGTAAGTTATATAAAGGTTCTCAGTACCCTTTGTGAATATAATGTAAGTTATTAAAGATTATCAGTTACATGTTTATCATTTACATTTTTCCTAAAATGCATAAAACCTTTGTTTGTAAAGATGTGAAACTCACCAAGTGATTAATAATGTTAACTGATACACTTACACAAATATCATTGCAAAGTGTGATTTCCATCAATTTGTCTTGCTTCAAACTCTAAGGCAGAAGTTTACATATGGGTGTCCACAATTGAGAGTGAATGGTCAAAAATCTGTTGTGTCAGCGTATCAGTGAACATTACTAACCACTCGGTAAGTTTCACATCTTTAGAAACAAAAGCTTAATTTGTTTTAGGAATGATTGCAGCAGTGCAATATAGCCATTCTGTAAGTGGGTGGGTGCTACCGCAACAACTGAAAATTCTCAGAGGCATTTGTCAAAATTTGCATCGGTATTTCATCATAAACAAACAGAAGACAAAACTTTAAGTGTGAAAAACTCTAACCTACCCTCTAAATAGTGATTAAGTCGTAATTTAATTAAACTACAACTGAATTAGTGTCATCCACATCTGGTCTGTGCACTGAAACTTTACTTTGAGAGAAATAAAGATCTGCAGGATTCACGGTGAACAAATCTTTGAAGGGGGGGGGGTTGGTGACATTTCTTCCCTGTTGTTTTCTCTTGCTTTCCTTTCTTTTTCTTCCTTTTTCATGTGGAGTCATCTGTGACCTTTTAGACATAATCACTCCTCACATTCTATCTAAGTTCAAAACAGCCACATCAAACATTAATGTGGACATGAAAAATGGATTCTCACAAACAAGAAAAGTTCCTTGCGTAAAAAAACTGAAGCCATGCATCTTGTGTACACACACACACACTCTGTCCCTCTTTCTCTGCTTACTTCTCTTCTCCCAGTTGATTGCCCTTTCCATGACACTTAAGCAAATAAACATAAAATCATCTTTGTGTTCGGTTCCTCTGGGGTTAAAGGCATGTGTGAAGTGTTGTGGTGACCAGGTAGCTTACTATATGGAGGGTAACAGTTACATTCATTAGGTAAGCTCTCCCTGGTGCCAACTAATTATCACCTAATTGGAGGGACAAGGCAGACACAGAGGGCCATTCATTTTAAAAAATAAAGTTCAATTGGTTTGCCGAAGTACATCACAACGCTGGGACCGAACCTGAGCAATTAGTCATTCTCCATTAATGGGCCGCGCTAAACGTGTGGAGCCATTCATCACAGATTAATGCCCCCATATTATCAAAGCCTGCACACCTACCCAATTACCATTCCTAAGCAAATACCAGCACTTATAATTATGTTTGGATGTTATTGGGATCAATAATCCACCCTAGTCATGTAATAGACCTTTCCAAACTGCCAATCATTTTTGGGCAAAGAGCCAATCAGCCCCAAAGAGCATCCACATGTGTCCCACAAACAATGCACATTTACTACAGTCATCAATGGCGGCTCCAGTGTGCATAGACTGTTTTACGCAAATTAATCATGCAGATTCATACATCACACTACCTGCCAGCCACATCACTCACTCACATACACCGCAAGGACTGTGATTGGTCGAGTATGTCCACTTGCTTTGTTTTGTTTGCTAGTGTATTTCAGCAGCCCACTATAGGTACTTTTAGCAAAATTCTAGTCCACTTTGTAAATAATTGAAGACATTGTTTTGAATTCAGTCTCGATTTTACTGTGCCTATCTTTCAATAATGTTTTAATTTTAGTGTGTCTTTGTAGGCAGTCATGAGAAGGTTGCTTGTTAACAGAACATAAACTGACTGCCCTGAAACCTTGTAAATAGTTCTGATATGTTTTCCGCAACAATAACGATGTAGTGAGATGGGTCATGGGGGTAACAATAAGGGTCCATTTGACAGTGCCATTGTAAGGGGGGGTCTAGCATGGGCGTCCAGGAAGGGCCTGTATGATGGAGAGTCAGTCCTGACATGGGCTTCCCGTAGGGTTGGTTGTAGTCAACTCAGGAGGGGAGGGTGAGAGGAGTCCGCTGGAATGAGGCAGAGATGACACTCAGCAGAGATAATTGTGGAGAGAGGAAGAAAGTGAATTAGGCCAGGCTCACACATCAGGTAGCAAATGTGTAATTTGGGCACACATATATGTATATAAATATATATATATATAAATATTGAGAGAGAGCTGAAAGAGAGAGAGAGAAGGACAGAGAGAGAGTTGTATGGCATGACACATGAAGCTTTTGTGGCGGCACTAGGCTATAGCAGCATAACCAAGGTATGATGCATGGCAACCCAGCACCACTGCAGGGATGGTCAGTGGCCGCCATGCCTTGCAACTGAGGGCAACAGCAGAGGCAGTCCTTCCCAAAAGACCCATGAGAAGTGATGATTTGCCATGCACCATTCCTAACTATGGGAAACAGTGGGGGGGGGGATTATTCCACAGGAGGGTTGCACGGTAACAAAACGCTCTTCCTCCTATGGTATATTTTGATATTCTTGGGATTACAAGGAGACCAGCATTTTGGGATCTTAGGGTTCTAGGAGGGTGGTAAGGGGCAAGTAAGTCTTTAATATATGTTGGTGCATCGCCCCTGAGGTCGGTTGTAGGTTAGGAGGAGTATTCTAAAATCAATTCGACTTTTAATGTAAGGAAGCAAGGATAGGAGAGATATGTTCATATATTTTAGTTCTGGTGAGTGTTCGGGCCGCAGCATTTTGTATTAGTTGTAGGTTTTTGATACAGGTATTTCTACACCCAGAGAACAGAGCATTGCAATAATCTAGCCTGGAAGTAATAAATGCATGTATTAATTTTTCAGCATCCTCAAAGGATAGGAACTTTCTAACCTTAGCAATATTTTGTAGGTGGATAAAAGATGTTTTTGAAATGTGTTTCACATGACTATTTAGAGAGAGGTCCTGGTCAATAATTACCCCGAGGTCTTTAACCTTTGCTTTACATAACAGTGACAGGCCACTAAATAAGTTTTGGTGAAAGGGTAGAGTGTTGATCAGCTGTTTAGGGCCAATCATCATAACTTCATTTTATCAGAATTTAAACATAGGAAATTATTAGTCATCCAGGTTTTTATGTCTAGGAGACAGGAATCAAGTTTAGTCATTGGCATATAGTCATTAGGCTTCTAAGAAAGGTAAAACTGGGTATCATCAGCATAGAAGTGGAACGTTAGGGTTGGTAATGCCATGTTTCCTTATAACAGATCCTAAAGGTAACATGTACAGGGAGAACAACAGGGGACCTGGCACTGAGCCTTGTACAAACTGGTAGCGACCAGAGATGTATGATTTGAACCAGGCTAATGAGTCTTTGATGCCTATTGTGTGTTCAAGTCTGTGTAGTAGGATACCATGGTCAATAGTGTCAAAGGCAGCACTAAGATCCAATAGGATTAATATTGATATATATCCATTATCAGATGCGATAAGGAGGTCATTGAAGACTTTAACTAGGGCTGATTCTGTACTATGATTAGCTCTAAAGCCTGACTGGAAGGTTTCCTGGATATTATTTTCACTTAAGCAAGATTTGCTTAGACACAATTTTTTCAAGTATTTTTGATACAAATGGGAGGTTAGATATGGGTCGGTAATTAGCAAGGACATCAGGATCAAGGTTTGTTTGTTTGTTTTTTAATTGATGGTTTAATAACAGACGTCTTGAAAGATTTTGGGACATGCCCAGCTATGAGTGAGTCATTTATAATTTTAAGAATAGTCTCAGCCAATAGAGGGAGAGCAGCCTTAAGAAGATCAGTTGGGATAGGATCCAATAAGCATGTTGAGTGGTTTGCAGGGGTGGAAAGTAATGAATTACATTTACTCACGTAACTGTAATTGAGTAGTTTTTTTGAGTACTTTGTAAGTAGTTTTTCAAATAGGTAATTTTACTTTTACTCGAGTACATTTTAAGCCAAATATTTTACTTCCTTACATTTGAAGCCTCCCACGTTACTGAGTAAAATAAAATTGATATATAATTATATATTGATAATATCGAAAAAATAAATGTGCCGGAACTGAAAGGAAATTGCAATACGTGGGCAATTCCATTGTTTCACACAATCTGGATAAAGGCGTTGGAACAAGATGGCTAGTGTCAAGCCAGATATGGAGATCATGGAGGATGAAAGACCAGAAGAAGATGCATTCAATTCTGGAGAGGAAAGCCATAGTAACCCTTGGCCAAACCTCGATGACCTATAATTTTCCAACCTGATCACTAATGTTTCAAGTGAAGTAGCCGAAGGTAGGGGAAATTAATCACCTTCATTTAAATTCAGCTTTAGAGGGCAGTCAGAAATAATGCAGGACTTTAGTTTGCGATTAGTGTCTTAATAAATCATCTTAATTTATGTTGGCTATAGGATAGTTCATGGGTTAGGCTATTGCTTGGACTAGTTTCGAGTAGACAGTGGTAGTCCATCAAAAGTAGGCTATGGATTGGTTGAGCATGCAAGCTTTGCATGTTCGCTAAATGTGGTGTTAAACGAAATGGATGTTATGATGGTTTTAAATATGAAGAGTGATGCCACATAACTAGACTACACAACATCACAACAGTTAATTTTTAGAGAATTTAATTGTTTTTTTCTGTGATATCCTGGTAACCGAGCGATTACCACAGAACAACATTGGCTTGTGTCTGGGTTTTGTGCAACTGCGAACATTCAACAGCTCCTAGATTCATTATCCCATATAACCTCAGCTCCTTCTAGAAGAATTACATGGCTCTTAAATCTTAAATATTATTTAAAAATATGATTGTGCCTACTATCACCTAACTATTCTGTACCCTTGTAGAAAGCATCCATCAAAGCTTGCTGATTTTAGTGCATGTGCACAGAAGTCGCCACAGGAGAAAGGAGGCTGTTTTTGTAATACTAGTAGTTTGATTTTGGTTTTATTTTCTTTACTTTTATTTTAGCGTTGTGAGTTGGACCATATGATGGAAGATAGAGTGCACATTACAGTATACCTCTCAACAGATTGTGACTGTCCTTGTGTGTTGTCAGGTCTGCATCAGATCTGGCCACAACCACGCCCCCTCACTCTGCTTCACAAACTCACAACTCCTTAATAAGCTTGTCACCTCGTTCACAGCCACTTCCTGGTTCGTGTGCACGCTCTCCTGAGTACTAATTGGGTTCACCTGGTCTCCACAGTTTTTAAGCAGCACTTCCTGGTCTCGTGTCACCTGGCCTTGTCAATCCTCCCCTGGATCTGCACCGACGTGCTTTTCTCTACACGCGAGAAGTCTTTGTATGCCTTCGTCCATTGGACTCTCTTATTTGGGTATTGTTTGATCCCTCATTACATTGTGTTCTTTAGTTTGTGCTTCACTCGTTTATGTTACCTTTTGTGTTTTAGTTCTGCCTTTATCTTCTGAGCGTTATAGTTGTACCCTTAATCCTCGGCTATCTTTAGCTGATTTAGACCTTGGTTTGATTATTGCTTAGTTTGTGTGAAAATAAAACCCCCTGTTTGGAAAATCTATTTGTGTTTAGTCTGTGCCTGACATGTGTGTTGTGGAACACAGAAGTAAGAGCACCATGTTACTGAGTCGAGTTTGGATATGCATTTTTTATGCATTGGTTTTAATTTTGTGAGGTTGGTATAATTTATACCCTTACTAGGTCGTTCTGAAAACTTTTTAGTCGTGGACACTCACTGTCTGTCTACTGCTAGGGTGACGGCGGGGCGGCAGAGAACTGTGTAGGACAGTAATTCTGCCACCTGGACCAAACTCTGAGTTTAAGTGATGGTCAATGTTCCTAGAAAGCAGTTCAGCACCCATCTGAGACGGATGGATACCATCTCGATTCAAAAGTCCCGGCTTCCCCCAGAAGGAGCTAAAGTTATCGATGAAGCCCACATTGTTATCGGCACACCATCCTGACAACCATCGGTTCAGTGAAAAAACTCTGCTGAGCATTTCCTCACCACGTTTAATAGGTATGGGACCAGAGAAAGTTACTGACATCATTTGTGCCAACCTGCATAAAGAAATAAAACTCGTTTTGGTGATCTCCGACTGCCTTAATCGGACATCGTTAGGGCCAGTGTGGATAACTATCCGGGGGTACTTCATTACATGTTTAGCCGCCAGCACTTTCAAATAGGCTTCGATGTCGCTTGCTTTAGCCCCAGAGATTGAAGTGCATATGGCCGACGGAGTTGCTAGATTCATATTTCGTACAGTAGAAGCGCCAATTACCAGAGTTTTGTCTTGGTTGGAAGAGTTGCTTAGGGGGGAGAATCGATTAGAAACATGTAGTGGTTGGTGGTGTGCAGGGGGCTTCGTTCTGAGACTAGTGCCCATCACCATAACCCACTTTCTTTGCTGCGAGGGAGATGCTGCCGGTTCACTGGTTAGCTTGCTAGGGGATGATCTCTCTGGTGCATCCACACTTGCTAGGGGGGCAGCAGTGCTATCTGGCGCTGAATTAGTCTTTTCTAATGTGTGGAAGCGGCTTTCTAACTCGGTGATCCTCGCCTCCAGACAAGCCAGCTGTCTACAAGTGTTACACGTATCATAACCGCTAAAGGAGGCTGGGGAGTAGCTAAACATCTGACAAGCCAGGCAACGGATAGAGACAGAGCGAGGAGGAGAAGTCATACTGTAAGAAGTGTGTGAAGGAGTTTAACAGTTGTGTTATAGTTTAGGTATAGTTTAAGAAACAAAATGGTGGGTAGAAAGTATGCTAATTTATGAATAATATCTGCAGTTTGGACTAGCATTGCACACAGCTACAAACACAGTGTGAAGAGGAAATGCGTAGCACGTTTACTGCAATGACGCAGCTCCACATACGTGCAACAGTGATGTTAATAAAATGAAAGCATGAGAAAGGAGTTCGCTAGACTCAACTGCACGGTCAAAGGATAGATAGTTCCACACAAACAATTTGATGAAGTGTGCTACGCGAACGCAGACACCGGACAACAACAATGACAAGGCAACGCCAAAGATCATCAATGCCAAATACAAGCATATTCAGAATCAATTGTAGATGCTTCATACTATGACATTCATAAAAGAGCTGATGGACATGTTGAATGAGAGAGTACAAGGATAAGGCCAGAGGTAGCAAGGGGGGAGTGTGCAGAACTTCTGCACCTGGGATGCAAGTAAGACACAGCTGTAATTTCAAACAGCTTGGCTATGGAGCCCAAGGCGTTTTAATCACTTTATGAACATTACTATTACCACTACCATCAACTCAATTTACATGCTCAACATTTTTCTGTATCTGCATATAGTCCATTTGTCAAACCGCCTTACTGTAAGCGACTTGTATGAAACAAGATATATTTCTGATATACAAATAAACTATCGTACAGTTCCATGTGGGATGTGGATTTAAAATTTGTGGGAAATGGTAACTATGCGGGGGCAAGGCCAGCTGCTCCCTGTGGAAAGGTTCAGTGCACTGTATAATAATCAATTTTCTGTAGCTTGGACAGAAGAGAGATAATAGGGGAAATGTTATCAGTCTCATAGGTAATAGACTATAAATATGTAATAACCGTGTAGTAATAACATAATAACATACACCAAGTAGTAATGCCATTACTGTGTGTGTGTTTACATGTGTTTCTATGTTTTGGGTTGTTCATGACCTAATGCGTATATTGCTCTGCTAAATTTCAGTGTGTGTGTGTGTGTGTGTGTATGTGTGCGTGCGTGTGCGTCAGTGGTGGCACTGCACAGTTTGGGGTGGAGGACTAATCTGCTATTATCCCACCTGCAAAATGAAATCCTTTCAAGAATCGTTTGTCATACTGTTCAAGTACTTGCTTTCAGTCTGTATATTAGCCACCTTTTAATCCCAAGTAAATATGTGTTTTACTTTGTTACTCAAAGCTCAAAACAGAATGTTTCCACTTTTCCTTCTTTTATATGACAAAATGGTATTCAAGGTAAAATAAACTGAAGATAATTCAAGACAAAATGGTGCATGACAACTTGGATTTAATAGCAAATTGATTAGAAATGGATAAACAAGAAAAACATGTGGCACACACCCATACACACACACACATTACTATTTGGCACTGAAAGGCGTGCTTTCAACAAGAGTCTTAACAGACTGCTGCCAAGCGAAAGAAGAGTCCCATTCACCTGTTTGCTTCTGATCTTCAGACATCTCCAGCACGAATCTGGCCTGAACTGCCCATCTGATAATGGGGATGTTGTTCCCCAGCCCACCCCCGCTTGTCTTTTCCTGGTACAGATCTCCTTGTACTGAACTAAACCCCAGGTTTGTAATCACTCTGTCGCGGACTTTAGCACGGCATGTCTCAATCGAAAAACAGAATGGATTTGTGAGAGCCAGTCCTTGGCAGTGGCAGACAGGGTTCGCAGGGCGTGCGCCGTATTTATTTCAACTGTGTGAAATACCAGATATTATCTCTTTGCTCGGGTCGGCTAAATCGATTGTTTAGAATGTCAGGCATGAAAGAGAGGCCCTGTAGCTCTAACCTTTGGCGCAGCGCATCACAAACCAACAGTCACAAAGGTCTCTGCAAGAGGCCAATCCTTTATTTATTCATTTAAATCCAATAAATGGCATAGGGGATGGATGTCATTTCTCTCCCTGCCACTCTATCACTCACTAGCAGTAAATATCTTTCTCTCTCTTCTCTCCTATCAGTCCTTCCTTCCTATCTCTTCTTCCTTTATCTCTCTATCTACCTTCTCCAAACACATACACACAGAGGCACACACATGAAGGTACCATGCATGTCATGCTGTAGAAACATCAAAGGTCAGACAGGACTTCTGCAGTAAGACTGCTATAAAGAAAGGCAATTGGTGCAGCAGCATCCTTTCAGCCACAAACCCATACATACACACACACACACGCACACAGACTGGCAATCGATTGCCGCCCTGAGCGGGTGGCGTCAGTGGCGAGGTCAGGCCCCGTAGGTGACACACAGCCTGCAGTCCAGCTGGAGGAGCTTGTTACGGCCCCAGATTCTCGCCACACCAGGCGTGCTCATGCCACACTGCAGAGCAGGGTCACCACCTCCATGCCAAATTAACTCACTGCCCACCACACGTTCACACAGTCAGGAAGATGACAAGGCCCAAGAGCCCTGGAGTCCATAGATGCTGAGAGAGAAAGAGAGAGGGAAACAGAGAGAGAGAGAGAGAGATGTGACATCCAAAATGCCACACAGAAATGGAACGGTGACCACATGAGAAAAGCCCAATTAAGGAACTGTAAACCATCTGGTGTGTGTGTGTGTGTGTGTGTGTGTGTGTGTGTGTGTGTTACACATGTGTTAAATAACAGTGACATTTCTTTATTGCAAAGAAATATTGAGTGACATTATTTTGCAAGATGTCAAAAAATATCTTTGTTTGAATTCCAGCTCTAATCTTCTAAAGTGGCCTTACATGTACTTCACAAACACTTTATGAGATTGCTATCATTAACACTATCATGAAACTAGCAGGAGTGTCAAGCCACTGGGGATACCTCTGTAATCACAGACGTGACTGGACAAGCAGGTACATCAATCAAAATGACCGACAAGTGCATCAGCCTCTCCTGTCCAGATCAATGGCATTGATTTCCACGTTTGTGTTGTGGATATGACATTCTCTTGTGACAGCTTCATTGTGCCTGGATCACTCGAGGTCCCCAGAACCCAAAGGCTAAAATCAATCACTCCCCACATCCATTTTTTTTTACATTTCCATGGCCTATGTTACAACATTAACGCACAGATTACTGGGAGGAGCTGTGCTCAGTCCTAACTCAATCACATCAGACTGAATAATGACTCTTAAGAAGCTCAGGTAATTACCAAATTGTTTGTATTACCTTTTTGTTACTACTAGTGGTAGAACTACAACTGTTGCGATGAGAATTCTGTTTGCTATTCAGATCAACAAAAGAAGCTATATCCACTGCCTGTAATTTCACAATAGTGACAGAGCTTCATTAATAAACCTCACTCACACACCACAATCTCATCTCTCTCTCTCTCTCTCTCTCACACACACACACACATACACATACTCACAGAACCTGTTTTTATATTTGAATCATTTGTCCGAATCCAAATACAATATGGCAGTCAGTGCCCTAAAACATATGGATGTGAATACAAACACTGTCATCTGTGCTGGATCCTGCTGTTAACCACAGGCTGGACCAAGCGAGCCGAGTCCAAGCAAGACAGATCAACACACATGCACACACACACAGATACACACATACACAACACATTCCCTCACAACAGAAGCAGATGCCATTTCATTCAAATGTTGAGCTGGATCGCACAGAGAGACGCCATCTGATCATGTATATTAATGACCTCTTGCAATGCGCATAAACCTGGGCTTCTGCTAATGTTATGCACGGGCAGAAATGCAGGAGTCTGGCCAGTTCACAAAGGAAAGGACAGACAAAGAGGAATGGAGAGTGGCCATCCATGTTTATTCATATTAACATGCTGGTCTCTGTGGTCTGAGAGAAGCAGTCTAAAAGCTATCAGGATGCCCTCACCTGCTCTTCAAAAGAACACGGCTTAAAAGAAGCCGCTCTTCTATGCTGGAAGAAGAACACACAGTCACACACACACACAAGAGAGAGAAAGAGAGAGAGACAGAGAGAGTGAGAGACAGAGTTTAAGTTTAAAGTAATTTTGGGAGCTATATCAACCTCTGAGCCCCTTTCACTCGCTGCCGTACATTCCTGTGAAAGTGAATAACAATATTATTGCTTTTTATGAAAGCTCTTACAGTTTTGACAGACAATTTTGAAATGAACTTGGATCGATTGGCTTTCATTATCCCCAAAAAATTAGACGATGGCTGCACAATCATCATGTAGACCCGTTTTAATACGGTCACATAATCTAATCTAATCGCTGAAAGGCTAATGCTCAGTCTCTGTAATGGCCTCTTTTCTGAACTCGTAATAGGGCCCCATGCAAGCAGAGGGTAATAATCTGGATATAAGACTCTACTTTCTCCTTCTCATGTTCTTTCTTTCTTTCTTTCTTTTTCTTTCTTTCTTTCTTTCTTTCTTTCTTTCTTTCTAGCTTTCTTTCTTTTATTTATTTGTTTTTTTTAGCTAGCTGATGCACATGAACACATGAAGGAAAGTAAGTTGACTTTCATGTGCCACTTCAAACAGGCACCAGTTGAAGACCCCCCCCCCCCCCACACACACACACACACCCTCATCACCCACCTCGGCAGCAGTACATGGTTCCTTCATGCCGGAAGGGCTGTGTGATGGAGACTGTGCCATTTCAAAGAGACCACCTCAGGAGAACCAGTTCCACCATTGCGGAAACAGCATATAATTACCCAAAAAACATACAGAGTACCAGAGAAGAAAGAAAAGAAACGGATGACAGGAACGACTACTTCCTGCTCTGTTGCCCCTGCTCCTATGTGATTGTATATAGTGTGGGCCTCTGAAAATGCAAAGGTGGTGAAATATTTAAAAGATGTTTGAGGTTTTGGGATTGAAGATCTGCAAGAAGCCCCCTGCTGCTCTTAGCATCGGCACAAATATAGCTGGCCAGCACTGGGCCAGATAAGGGCCCGAACTGTTACAGGCATGAGAGTCATGCCGTGCCAAGAGCCACTTATTTGTCTCTTGAGTCAGAGAATTAATGCCCTGTCAACTCGTAGGCGATAGGTTTGTGTCAAGTGATTGAGGAGCGCCTCTCATTGGTTCAGAGTAATTGCCTGGTCAGCACCACATCACTTGAAAGTGTGTCTTTTAATTTAAAGTAATTTTCAAGAGGTTCCTTTTCTCCAGCACGGACCATGTGGGAGGACAGCAACTAATCATAAGTTGCAAAATAACTTAACTACAAAAATGCATTAATATAATATATTATGAGTGAATATTGCAATTCCAAACTATCCAAGTGACATTTTTTAATATATCGGTTTACCTCTGTCAATAGATGAAAATGGCATATACAGTGATTTAATGAAAAATTCTCTTTATCTGTGTAAAGGAAAGGGATGTACAGATGCAAAACACAATAGAACAGTGGCTGTTTCCCAAATGGCATACTGCTATACTACTTACTGCAATACATAAGGAATGGGAAGCACCACTGTGTGATTCCTTTGTATCAAGAGAATTAGTGCTTGTTTGTCTTGTTAGCTCACTTTATGATGGGATTTACAGTAATGATGGCTCTGTTATGTCAAACTAGCACAGCAGTAAAATGGTAATCTAAAATCTGGCACTGGTTTGCATCAGACATTTTAATATTTATTTAATTTATTTATTTTCTAAAGCATATGTACCCTGGCTTGCTAAGGATGGCTTGCTGGCTTTAGAGACAGGAGTGTGTGATGTATCTGCTTTTGACATGTAGTTCTCACTATTTGCCCTCAATTTGTCACAAGTTTCATAATGTGTACTATAAGTTTTGAAACCATAGACCCAAGCAATTAGGCTGTTTTATTTCTTTACATAAGATATATTCAGCAAATTCAGCTTTATGTCTGTCTCCATATACAGACTAATTTGTTTAGCTGCGTGCACCTTCACAGTCGAACATTACTGATATAAGGGCTTTGTTGTGTATATGAGTAATGATGTTGCTCTGTATGCATGGAGCATATTTCTGGGGGCCTGGCATGAGGAACGTGTTTTTTTTTTTTTGTTTCAGCAAATAAATGTGTGTTTGGTTGTGTGTGTGTGTGTGTGTGTGTGTGTGTGTGTGTGTGTGTGTGTGTGTGTGTGTGTTTGGTGCCAGCAGGGAACTTCTATTTGTGGGTGTATGGATTTGTGCCCTCATTATGCCCAAATGGAGCATGTTAACCCCATCCTCCATCCACCATCACCCACCCATACCCCTACCCAGCACAGCCCACCTCCACCCCCTGCCTGCCTTGCTTCAGAGGCCCCTGGTCCCTGTGGAGTCAGGAGTCATCACTGCTCCTCCTCCGCCACCAACTGACATTTAGTGCCCCTGCCTGCTCCCCCCAGGGGTCCCTGCTGGGGCTAAAATGCATGCTGTTGTATTATTTACCTAGATTAAGTGCTTATTTGCATGCCATGTGATGGATCAGAGTAGTCATATGAAGCCAGAGATTGCCATGGGAGAAGGCGCCCCCGTTTTGTACACCAGCCTCAAGGCCCTCTCTCCCTCTCCATCTCTGCTTTCTCCACCCACCTCAGTGCCTGTCTGTCAGGCCTGGTGGTATTTCTCCAACGCTGCCTCCAGTCTCAGTGAAGCCAAATGGACCAAGACAGTATGAGCCTTGATCAAGCCCAAACTGTCTATAGTGATCAGAGGCTGTCTCTAAATGGTAGTGGTACTACTACTATGCAGTTGTGGATGTGAAAGAGTTCAGATGTTTTAGCTTGCCCTAACAAAAGTTAAAGAGTCACACACATACACACACACACACACACACACACACACACACACACAAATACAGTTACATACACACACACACACAAACATATGCATGCACACACGTGCACACACACACACACACACACACTGGTGACCCGTATCGACCTGGTCTCTGCACGGCAGCAGATATCCCCCTAGCCTGGCGCTGATGCAGTGGGTCGTGCCACCAGCGGAGCTCCTGATGCCAGCCAGGGGGCCCACGCCCCAGTGCCCCAGCAACGCAGCCTCAGAGACGGCCTGCCCCACGCCGATATGGCCCCGTCATCCAGCCCACCCTCTGGCCTTATCTTCACTGTGCTCTCACAGCTTGCCACGCTTTACTTGACACCGCCCTTCCTCTGTCTATGGGAAGCAGGAGCTTTGAAAAAGTATGTTTCTTTCATTTTTTTCTTTCACTATACTTTGTCTCTGAGACACACATACACACACCTACACACACACATTCGCACACCCACACCCACATATCCGCAAACCCACATTATACACATGTATATACTGACAGTTATAAACATCAATAGTTGCAAACAGAGATTAAATTAGCTCATGTTTATATAGCTTCAGCTTACAGCATTTATCTTCAACAATCGAATTAAAACAATGATTAACACACCACTACTGGTAGATTTATATAGTAAGAGCGTTTTTCTGACCCAGATTCTTTCACATCATTTCATAATGTGCAAACATTCTGGCATCTCTCAACAGGCAAACCTGGTAGGCAGATATTTTCTGCAAACTTTAAAACTATCGGCCATTGGTCATTTACATTTTTTTTTTTAGGAAACCTAAGCCTTTGGATATAGGTATACCTGAATAGTATTATACTGAATACTGAATTACTGATTACTGAATAGTAATGTGATATTGAAAGGAAGCACTAGGCAGGAAAACTTTTTCTTTGAGTTGGTACACCCACCTGGTCAACTCCCTCTTTTGGCATCACATGATGCTGATGGCAGACAGACAGGTGGACGTGACCTCTTTTTGTTTCATAATCGAAAGTGAATTATTCTAACAGTTTACTTTAAAATGTATGCATTTATATTCAAATTAAAATTGTATGTGTTTATATTCAAACATCAATTTTTATTTCAATAGTAATGACCATAATAATCAATGTCTGATCATTTTAATAATAGTAAAGAAATTAGATTCATAGAGGACACAAGGAAACCATACTTTCTTATTCTAGAATGGTACCTCTCCTTTGTAAAGCAGTCTTTGAACAAGTCTAGTATGGTACCTAAATCTCAGTTCTTTCAATATGTCCATTTGACTCCATTTCGAGGTGAAATCTATTTGGGTGCAGTGAGTTCTCCTTCCTGACTCCCTGTTTCAGAGCAGCTAACAAACCTGCCTAGTGCTCACATTAGAATAATTACTGCAATGCTGTCTCGCCGGCAGGGAGAGGGCAACCTTACATATATTGTGTGAATGGGAGTGCAATGCCAGTGCATTTGTGAGTGGGCAAGAGGCAGCTACTGGACGGATACAAATGGCAGGCGGCCATGATCCCTTCCCACGGCTAAATCGATGCGAGGAAAATCAATGTGTTGGATTCATTTGCAGGTGTTCTGAAAAGTCGGCGCAGTTCGAAGCGGAGTGCCCGAGAAAATGTCTGGCACTTAAGGAACAACGGTACTGCGGATAGGGTACAAGCCTTCATGATGTCCAGATGAGAAGAGAGTTGTTTGTTTGTCTGTGTTTACTGTGTCTGCCCTTTCTAAGCAGCTCTTCTCCACTGAACCAGTTCTGGTTACTTTCATCCATTTTTTACTTTCATCCTTTTCCTCTGCATCTGTTTCCTCTAACTTTTTTTTCTTCCTCAGGAAGTGCACTTTGTCATCATTTCATCATCTTTTGACCTTGTGTGGGCTGTTGTTCTCCCTGTCAGCAAAACCTACACAACTTTTTTATCTACCTGCTTTCTCTCTCTCTCTCTCTCTCTCTCCTGCTCTATCAGTTTTTTTTTTTATATTCATTGACATGAGAGGAGTCCTTGTGTTGTCAAAGCATGTGTGCATGTATTGCAATCTTAAGAATGGATTAAAAATAGCAACTAAAGAGAGTTGGAAAACACCTGGAAGGATTTTGTTTGACTTTGCTTGGCTTCTCTTTACCTATGTGTCTCTTTATAACAGACACGCAAACCCACAAACACACACACACACACACACACACATACACACACATTTGCACGGCGAACACACACACAGGCACACACGCATGCACACATACAGTACACATGGAAGGAGTGTGTGCGCAAGAGAGTGAAGCGAACAGCATCAGCGTTTGTGGGCTTTCACCTGTGTAGGTCTCAGCTTATTTTCCTGCGCACACGACTCCCCTCTCATACGCTGTCTGTGTAAATGTCAGCAGAAAGGGCAGCGCGGCTCTCCCTCTCGCGCTGTTCTCACAGACACAGACCCAAGGGGAGACGGTTTGGCCTCCCCCACAGAAGCATGCACCCATTGCATCCACACTTCCTCATGCACCATTACCAGGGTAACCAGCGCTGGCCACCCTGGCCTCCCGCTGTGTGTTAGCAATTCACTAGCAGCCGATCTATTTGTCTACATGCAGACGTTAAGTGTGATCATTGCTTTGGCTTGGTTGTTAGCATTTGCCATGGAAAGGTGATTGAGTGTCATGCATACTGACATCTCTCCCAATCAAAGATAATGAGATATTAAATCTCACAATTCATCATCTTCATGTTGATTGGAGGTAACATTGTCTTGTGTGTGTGTGTGTGTGTGTGTGTGTGTGTGTGTGTGTGTGTGGGGGGAGGGTGGGGGCGTGGAATGGGGGGAGGTGCAAGTGTGTCTGTCCATCAGCTTCAACTGACATGAACAGAAAAGGAAAAGTGGCACAGTCTAAACTCTGGGTGCCAAGATGATTCATGCAGCATGAGGAGAAGGCTGAAATTAGCCTGCTCTCTGTCTCTCTCTCTCTCTCTCTCTCTTTCTCTCCTACACACACACACACACAAACACGCACACACACACACACACACACACACACACACACACACACACTTCTTCTTACCAGCAGTACTTCTGTCAGCATTGTACTAGACACTGGAGGACTGGAGAACAAGTTTTTTATAATAATAATAATAATAATAATAATAATAATAATAATAATAATAATAATAATAATAATAATAATAATAATAATAATAATAATAACAACAACAATAACAAAAACAACAACTATAATAATTATAACAATAATTAAAAGTTTAGGATATTCACACATCACTAGTGAGAAAGCCTGTGTGCCTGTGTTCCTGAACAGAGAGTTTGTTAACTGTGGATAGAAAATGGATGGCAAATAGTGTGTGGCAGATTATAGATCACCACACTGGACATGGTTGTTGTGATGCACCAGTTAGTGAAAAACAATGAGGTGCAAATAACTCTCATCATA
Organism: Tenualosa thibaudeaui; assembly: GCA_027481765.1. NCBI lineage: Eukaryota > Metazoa > Chordata > Actinopteri > Clupeiformes > Clupeidae > Tenualosa > Tenualosa thibaudeaui. Next base: position 17,545,423 of record JAIFZK010000006.1, on the reverse strand, counting down.
CCGGCAGACTTTTACTTTTTTAAGAACTGATTAGACATCAGTCTGAGCACCGCTCTCTCAGTGAATGCTATGCTTGTTATGCCTATGCCTCTGATACTGGAAAATACTGCTGAGAAAGTAATGTTGTGTCTGTCTCACTGTGTCTTGCATTATCTGTCTAGTCTGAAGAAGCACTCGAAACGTCACTCTGAAAATAAGCTTATATATGCAGACCATTGCTTTTTGAATTTTAATGCTTGCATTATAAAACACATAGATGCTTTCAACATGAACACATTAAATACAGTAATCTGTTGTTGTACTGTAATCTCAAGATAGCAATGCTATGACCAACACCCAGACCAGGTGACAGCAGGTTTGCTCAGAAGCCATGTGATGATCATGGTTATGTGCAGTGTCAGGCATCCCAATGGGTTTGTGGGCTCATCAGGATGAGAGAGAGAGAGAAAGAAAGAGTGAGGATGAAGGATGTGGATGGACAACACTGATTATAACAAGAAAGGAATGAGAGGAGATGAATGAACCCTTAAAAACATGATTAAACTGCACTACGGCTAAGGTTACATATTCAAACCCAGCAAGGAGATAGCAGCCTTGTAAAACAGAAGTTGGAGTATGAAACTATATACATACACAAAACAAGTGGTATGTTTCATGAGTCATAAATTTCAGTGTTCACTGGCCAGGCCACCAACAAATGTCTGTCCCACTGTGAATTTTACAAGACAGTGGAATGGAGGAGCAAGAAGCAACAAATAGGGAATAAAAGAAAGAAAATAAAAGAAATGTAAAAGATAAATTAATGGTAAATGAAATCAAATTGATAGAAAGGTCATAGCTTTCCACTGGACGTCTTTCCTAAAGTGGCCCTTTGCCTCAAGGGAAAAACATTGTGTGTGTGGGTGTGGATGTGTACATATGTGTGCGTGCATGTGTGTGTGTGAGTGTGTGTGTGTACATGTTTGTGTGTGTGTGATTGTGTGTCTGTGTGTGTGTGAAGCAGATTCAAAGGGCGGTGAAGCACACATTAGGTTATAAGGATGTGCTGTGCAGAGGAAACGGTCCATTATTACATTGAGCGGGATGTAAACTGCCAGCAAAATCAATAGGGCAGTTTTAAACGTAATGGAGGAGTAATGCTGAGAGATATTCATTTTACAGTGCACACACACACACACACACACACACACACACACACACACACACACACACAGATAAACAAAACACAGAGACATGAAATGTCTCTCTCGCACTCTCTCTCTCTCTCTCTCTCACACACACACACACACACAAACGTACACACACTCACTCATACATGAGTGAATATACAGTGGCAGAAACCTCTTATACGCATTGAAATCCACATGTTGAAATTAGTGCTGTATTTCATTTTATTGGCCTGTATTGTACTTGGCCAACCCTTGGTGGAGGAGTCACAGCAGTGAAAGGAATTATTTCCTCTGTTGCCTGGTAACATTGCTCCCAGTAGTTCAGATGGACAGATTCTCTCTCCTTCCCCCTCTTTTTCTTCCCATACGTGTGTATTTGCATAACACTCATCTGCTCTCTCTCTCTCTCTCTCTCACACACACACACACACACACACACACACACACAAACATACACACACAAAATGTAAGTGAAATCAGAAGACAGTTACACATATCAGAGAAGAATTTTTTGACCTTGCATGCCTGTACTGAACATCATAGAATTAAGTGAATGAAACTGTATTCACCCACTATCTAGACAACCAGCTGTTTCTGATATATGTTATAGTATAATAGCTTACTTTATGGCTAATAAACTATTTTTATCCTCTGTGCAGGAAATTTGCTGATGTAGGGAGTTTTCAAGTCCCCCGAGGCACCAACTTAACTTTGCTGTCCTCCAATTAGCAGCACAACAACGAGCCTCCAAATCTACTCTCCTCCAAATCTTCTCCTCAAATAAACCCAAATAACAAATATTTCCTTCTCTTGCGAATCCTGCTTATGTGTATGCCAATTAGTTAGTTGTCATTTGAACTGAGTTGCACTCTGCATTGATCAAACAGATAGCCATCTCAAAGCATCACCACAGTCAGCAACGTTCACCTTGCCTCACAACAGCTCTTAGCATAACACACACACACACACGCACAGAAAGACAGAGAGAGGTGTTAGCTTACAAATGGGGTTAGAGTGAGCCTTATTCTTTGTGTCAACATGATGTAATTACTGTAAGTAGTGGGCAAGCAAGCACCAACAGAACATCCGCAGACCAAAAAAAAAGAAGAAGAGGAAAGAAAGAAAGAAAGAAAGAAAGAAAGAAAGAAAGAAAGAAAGAAAGAAAGAAAGAAAAGAAAATTGGAGGAAAAAGCATCAGGAAGAAGCATCAACTCAGATAATGGGTGCTTTGGTGCCTGAGTTTGAGCCTCATGTAAAAAAGTATCAATGAAATACATTTTCTTTTATTTTCTCAGTTTCTCTTGTTCTCTTCTTTGTGGTGGGATCCATGTCCTAAATTCAGTCCCTGTCAGTCTTGCATGTCGGAGTGTTTATCTGTCAGGCAGTCGGAGGCTCCAGCACTGCATCTGAAAAGGGTTTGTTAGACGAGTGCACTTGGCCGTGAGGAGGGATTTGGTGAGGGTGACGAACTCAGTGCCCCATTATGGTGGATGGACATGCATACCCACAATTATGTTCAACACATGCACGCACGTATGCACACACACACACACACACAGAGAGATAGAGAGAGAGAGAGAGAGAGAGAGAGAGAGACTCATTCTCATACACATTTTCACATACAAATATGCATGAAATTGGTCCCTCACACACTCACACACAAGCTCAAATACACACATATGTCCCCTCTTCCTCACCACACACACACACACTCTCTCTCTCCTTTTTTCACACACACCACCTCCCACACAGATGCCACCATACCCATCCTCCCTGTCTGCATCTGTTGGCTCTTTGATTGGGAGGGCTCTTCCTCTGTAGGGCCGGTCCCCCGACAGCTGCAGTGCCCTGGGGCAAGAGGGCGTTCAGGGCCCCCGCTGTGTCCGTTGGTGCTGGGGAAGGCCCAGAGCTCCGGCGCCCTGAAAGGCCTGTATTGATCCGGGGAAGCAGAGAACAGCAAAGGTCATATCTCTGGCCTGGAGGGATAGACTGCTGTTGGCCACCAGCAGAATTCCACATGGTACACACAAGCTAGCACAAACACACAGACATACACAAACACACACACACACACACAAGCCAAATTTTTCAGTCTCACTAGTGGGTAGAGGCAGTAATGCTTCAGCATTCATGTATTGCTGTAGTACATAGAGTATTAGCAGTCACAGTACTGCTAGAATTAACAGTTAAAAAATACATGCAAAAAAGAAGAAAAGAAGAAATACTTTTTTCCATCAGACAACTTACTGTAACATTTGACTCATTCAACACAAAACATTTCATTATATAGTTCTATGAGACTGTGACCAAAGACAGTCTTGTTTTTAGCATTGGCTTTGCTCATTTCCTGCTTGAGGTCATATTAGCTGCTACTGCATGTATAAATCCACACAGATCACAATCTCTATTATCTGAATGGGAGACGACAGTGAATCACTCCTGATGCCTCTTGAGAATCTTTGTTGGTGTTCTGAATCGATGTGACTGTGTTGGGTGAGGTTGAGCTGCATTAGCGGTGGAGACGAGATGAGAGAGAGGAGGGCCCTGAACTTGCCCACTCAGGGTGTAAAAGCTTTAAAGCTGCATGGGGCAAATTGATTAGGTCTGTGCGCAGATGCTCTGCTTCAAGCACGACTGGTACAGAGAGTGGTGGTCCATATCCTGTGTGAAATTACACATTGAGTTCTGATAGTGTACGTATCCAGTATATGTACTGTATGTACGTTATATTTTTTCCGTGGTGAAGCATCATATGTGCACATTTGTGTTATTAGGTGAAAATGTGAAATGAAGGGAGAACAAGACAAAGAGAGAGCGATAGAGAGAGAGAGAGAGAGAGAGAGAGAGTATGTGTGTGTGTGTGTGTGTGTGTGTGTGTGTGTGTGTGTGATGGGGGTAGTGGTGGATGAGAGCATAAAGGGTGTGTGTGTCATGCTTTTTCATGGATCTTAGTTGTGGCATGAATGGCATCTCTCAAAAGGGGGGCCGGGGCTTGTGTGTGTGTTCTCATGCACGGCCCTTTTCAACTTCAGGAATCAATAGAGATGAATATGTTTTCAAAATTCGCTTTCTTCAGTCGGGGATGCTGCTTTTCACTTGTCTCTCACGCCCTTACTTTCTACCTCCTCTTTGTCTCTCTCTCTCTATCTATCTATCTTTTTCTCTCTGAAACACACCGAGACACTGAGGGAATATTTGGCCTTCCAGGCTTTTAGCACGCTGTTCCTTATTGATTCTTTTTCATGGCAGTGCATCAAATGAATAGAGGCATTGATATCATTGATGTCACAATCTGGAATACCATTTTAAAAAAGGAAGATATGTAAACAAGAACAGGAAAACTCTCTTTCCATTTAGCAAACAGTGGCTTTTCTTATAATGACATAGTGTAATAATAATAATAATAATAATAATTAACACTTTTTGTTCTTAAAGACACAGAAACAAACAAGCACACACACACATCCATCCACGCTATCCTAAAGCATCAAAGTAATCCAAATCAAGCCTGACGCCCAACATCTCTTTTCATTCACTCCCTGACCCCATGTTCTCCTTTGTCTGTGCAGGATGCTGGGCTGATCCATCTGAGCTCTCTCTCACTCTCTCTCTTAGAGCTCTGTCAAACTAACCCTTGTTGTTTGGCTGGTGCAGCCTCACATACCCCCCACCCCCCAACCTCCTCTAGCTCTGCTTCAGTTAACAGGCCTGATCATCATTAGCTTCCTTCCTTCGGCACGGACACGCCATTGGCTGAGTAATCAGTGACTAATCCACATCAAGTCACCAGCTACAACAAATCACAGTATAGCAAATCAATCTCTGTGAACACTCAGACCTCTTTCTCTCAAACATATATGGAGGCACAGGCACGTGTGCATGCACACACATATGCACACACACTCCACATGCAGGCTCTCTCTTTCATTCATGCACACACACACACACACACACACACACACACTCACAGACATACAAACACACGCACACACATGGATGTATGTAAATATATATCACCAACAATATGCCACAGTAAAAATAAATGTACCAGCAGTACACACTGCAAAACATGAAAATCTTTGCTTGTGTAATTCCCCAGAATTCTGAATATTTATCTTGTTATTTTTATTATTTAAGCAAATAATGAGATTCATTCCTTATTTTTGAAATTTAGTGTCTAGAAACTAGCCACATTTTCTCAAAACGTTAACAAAAGGATGAAAACAAGACAAATGTGCTTGAATCTAGGACAATGACGCTAAAAATAAGTCAACCCAAGTGGTCTCCCATCCATCTTCTAAACAGACTACACTGTTTATAATTGTATTTGTATTTAGGTGAAACTAATTTTTTGAACTGTAGTTCATTTCTCTTCAGCCGGTGAACAATCAGAGCTGTCATTAAAGTGTCACATGTGTGATTAGCCGGGTGATGGCACGGGGATAGAATCTGACAGCTGCACTGTGCCTGAGTCACTCTAAGGAACTGAGTCACCTTTTGAGATTTCCTTCCCTAATGAGGCCAATTATTTGGAGGTGATTCAGAAACCAACCACTGACACTTCCGCATGGTGGTGATCAGGACTCCTCCACTCACATCACCTCAAGAGTGTCTTATCTGTCAACATTATGCCTTTAAGACATCATAAGGCCTTTTGTTTTTCTCAGTCAGTTGCACAATTCAACTGGGGTGATTACCAGTAAACATCCATGGTTAACCGGTCAGGGAATTGGATTCTCATTCTTGTATTCCCTTGTGCACATAACACTTCCCCCTGAGAGGCTCCTGACACTATTAATAAAAAACACAACTCCAGTTGACCATGCATTTATGTCCATGGGACAACAATGATGGACACTGCTCAAAAGAGTGCAGCTTCACTTCAGAGCAGCCTATAAAACATGGACCTCCACAAAGGAGAACGGAAAAATTATTTACATTTTTGTTTTTCTGTATGGCAAGCCCAGAGTGCTGTGCTCTGCCCTGTTACAGCACTTACAACAAATACACTTGAACAGTTTCCTTTGTTGTACTGTACTATACCATCTGCAAATAAAACTACCGTATGTCAGTGATATTATGTCAGTGAGATTATGTTGCTTTTGCATGCTAATGGAAAAGTGCACTCCCTGCTAGATGATCACAATCTAACGGAGAACAGATCAACAAGTCTAAAGCCAGCCATGGTTATAGTGTCAGATACAATAGTGAATATAATGGAGATGATGTAAGATAGTAACAAAGGTAGCCTTTTAATGGAGTTTATGGGATCACCACACAAAATGCTGTAGATTACAGTCCCATTGTTCATTTCACCAAGTTTCATATTAGCAAATCGCTCGCTCTACCACCACCAACTAGCTCAAGGAGGTACATTCACACACACTTTAGACCCTTATGTATGAAAAACTGGTGCCTACAGGTACTGTTGGAATCCTTGAGTTCAGTATCAGTTTATGTTTCAGTATCAGTACAAGTTGCATCTCCACCTTCTGTGATCTGGACTGGGGGATTGCTTACTCTTTCTGGACTGTGCTCTCTAAATGCCAGTAATGTTACTGGTGCTTACCATTACAATGAGCAGTTAACCTGCCAGATGGTCCTGCTTCTACCTGCCCTTCTACCCTCTACTGACCCACTGACAATCATGCAAGAACACCATGTCTTGCCTGGTTCACATCACAGAACATAGACTAACTGGCTATTTTATCTTTATCTTTTTTGTACTTGCTTTTTTCACTTACTTTGTACCTACCTATGGCGTCATAGGTCTCAAGGAGCTACATCCAACGAGTGATTCTACACCCATGCATGGTTTAGCTCCACCTACTGAGTCGCCAAAAATGTGATTCCCAGGTTAATGAAACACTAAGTTCCCAGGTTAATGAAACACCCTGGCAGAAAAAAAAACGTGGAAGATAGGTCTCAATGAGTTGCATCCAACAAGCCCTCAACCTCCCATAGCGCCACCTATCGACACATCAAAATATTTTGGAGCAATTGTCATCGGTGATTCTCAGGACACCGAAACACTGGATCACTTCAAACTCACTGGGCTGAACTCCAATGGGTTCATATGTCCTAAACTATTTTGGTCCCCAGGGACAGCTCCTCCTCTGTGCTGATGCTCCTCCAAGAACTGTTATCCTTCGGCCAATGAAATTATTGTCTTTGGTCACCTCGAACATGGCCACCAAGTTTAATCAGGCATGTTTTGGTGTCTTGCAAATCTTTAACTGAAATTTCACCACACCATAAATGGGTGATTGAGGGGTCATCTGATGATGGAGAACACAAAGGAACATTAATAGAAAGAAATATTTCATAGGATGTGAAAGGCAGTGGATTCAGAGACTGGAACTCTGTGAGTGGTGGCAGATAACTGGCAGACGATGGGGTGGGGAAAGACAGAGAGAGAGAGGGAGAGAGAGAAAGAAAGAGAGAGAGAGATAGAGAGAGAGATTAAGCAGCAGAATAAGAAGCAAAAAGAGAGGAAATCTGTCATGTACCATGTACCATATTTTGGATCGCTTTGGCAGTCCTGTATTGCATCATGGTCATGCCAATAAAACATGCCAATAGGAGACAGTAAAGCAGACATGAAAGAGAGAAAGAAGAAGAGATAAAGAAAGAGAGTGTCAGAAACAGAGGAAAAGAAAGGAGGAGACTGTCAGCTAGAGGGGGGAAAAATAAAATAAAAATGAGAACCGATGACAAAGGAAATAGGAGAAAGAGAAAATACAAAAAGGCATAAAAAAGAGAAAGAACCAGTGAGGGCATGAAGGAGAGAGAGGTAGTAAGAGTACGTATTGTTGCTGGCTGGCCGTGAGGCTGGGAGGCAGGAGTGTGTTAAGCCCATCCTTGTAGTGCAGCTTGAGTGTCACTCTCCCCCAGCCCCTAGGGGCAGAGTCAGGAGCACTGGCTCTGTAAGCCTTCCACCTGACTGCAAAACAATGTCACGCTAGTGCTGCTGTCTCTCTCTCTCTCTCTCTCTCTCTCTCTCTCACACACACACACACACAAACACACACATACACGCACAAACAGTAGCAGCAGCAGACTTTCGTCTATGAGCAATTTCTCATAAGGTGAAATAAATACACAAATAAACTAGAGCGAAGGATGCAGAATCTTGAAATATTATACGGTCAAACAGCCTAAACCTCCATCAGATTATCTGTTTTTTTTTTCCTTTTTTTTCTTTCTTAGAGCTTCTGCTCAATCCAGCTAGACACTGAGAGTGAATGTAGGCCCCCAGGTGGTATGAAAGATTTAGGGCGTTTGTGGGATGCCTGTCTCTTTTAGAGCATTCATACTTGGGATTACGGTGCCTTGGGCGAACTACGACTGCAAGTAGCGGAGAGTGAGAAGCTCGCTAACCCTCTCCCATGCCTGCCTGCCTCCCTCCCTCCCACTCTTTTAAAGTACATCAGCCCATTCACTGTCCCCTGGCGCTGTGCTCTCTTTCTCTCTCTCTCTCTCTCACTCACACACACACACACACACACACACACACACTCCTGTGGGGACCCCCAAATTCTACTTCATCCTCATGTATGTCAACCCACACGTTCTTTTATTACTCTCCATACCTTCTTTCTCTTTCTCTTTCTCTTTCTCTTTCTCTTTCTCTCTCACACTCGCTCTCTCCCCCATTGGTATTATCCTACCACCACCACAACCACTCCCCTCCGTGATAAACATTACTGATGCAGACTGTAGCGCAGGTGTGCAGATTTTTGCAGTTTCCCAGCATGAGTGTCCATGTTGTATCAAATATTGCTTTGTTCTGGTCTAGATCTGGCCCCAATCTGGCTCAGATAACCTCCAGACTTTGTCACTATCTGTCGCCTTGTATCTGAGGAGAAAAGTAAGAAAGTGATGTTTACTTCACACAGTGTGAGTGTTCTTTGTGACAGTGGGAATTCGGTGCTGAAAAGGAAAGTATGTTTGAATTCACTAGAAATGCACTTTAAAGAGAATGAAAGTGGCAAATTGAAGGACATCAAGGGGATAGGATATGCAGGGGTGGCAGTTTTCTCTAAAGAAACTTGGTGATGGTGGTGGAACCAGTCATGTAAACTCTGGGGTACGAGTGCATTTTAAGAATTCTCACCCCAGACCTCCCCTCCCCCTCCACAGCTGTCTAACATCACTCGTTCATTTCCTGAGTACATTCTAAAGGACACATTTCATTCTGGTGCTCCAATTTTTTCCCTCGTTCTTACCCCCACCCCACCCCTCCCTTTTTTTTGTTTCGAAGGACTCCAACGAAATGAGATTACCCTCGTTTGTGTTGGAAGAGTTTGCCCCGGGGGCTGTGTGGCTTCTGAGGGGACTGAGATAGGAGTGGGTGGGGGATTGGGGAGTGCTATTGAGGTTGGAGGGGGGGGCAGGACGCCTCTTACAATCGGCTCCCTGTACAGCGGGCCTTCCGTGCCGGACCGATTGGTCACGGCCCCTTTGTAAGCGAGCAAAATGACGACTCATAGAGAATCCAATTTTTCATTACGCCCGGTACAATCACGCGCCTCTGTGAACACGCGAGCAGCCGAGCAATTGTGGAAGCGAGCGCTGGAAACATCTTCATCTGACCCCAGCACGTATTCACCTCTAGCATGTTCCACACGCCAGCTTCATAAATAAGCAAGAGTCTAAATAACACAGATAAGCATGCATTATTCAGAGGTTTCACCAACAATATGAGGCCACCCTGTAATCACTTTTGACGGGAGTTGGAGGTTCAGTCAAAAAAAGTTATTGTAGGGAAGTAGAAAAAAGAAACAAGAAATGACAAGTAATGAGGCGCATAAAAGCCAGCTAAAGAGATGGCGTCTTGTATTCGGCCTGTCTGTCTTTGCCTTGGTTTGCATGGCAGGCTGGCGTGCTGGGAGAGCCACAGCTGTGCGATGGGCACTGTTCTGCGTGGCCAGCCGCAGACTTGGTAATGAAGATCGCCCCCATGCAGAATGCCGAGCGCTTGCCAAAGGCTGTGGCCTTTAGTGGTGATTTGCAAAACAGCAGGTAAACCAGAGCCTATCAGGCTCAAAAACTGGTGCATACAAATGAGGTCATCAGGCAAAGAACTGGTGGTCATGTGAGTGTGTGCGCACACACACACACACACACACACATACACACACACACACACATATATAAACACATTTGGACAAATACATACACACAGACACACATGTGCACAAACACACACACATACGGACACACACACACGCACAAACACACGTTGTCTTGCTTCACAGGTTTTCTGCTTGCCCTCGCTGAGCTAACGTCTATGCAGTGACGTGATGTCTTGGGCTGTGCCAGAGAGGGATTGATGTTTTGAAAGAAAAGTTAGATGGCATCAGGCCTTGAGTCGGGCTCATATCAAGGCCAGACCAGTGCCAGCTTCTTCATCTGAGCAAGGTTGAAGTATAGAGAAAGACTCTAGGAAATCAAGTAATGATGAGATGGGGTCGCTCTCTGTAATTTACCCTGTCTGAACAGAGCTGTCCACAGTGACATGATTTGCTTTAATGTGCTTCCCCCCCTGGACAGAAAAAAAACAGAGTTGGCCCTTTGTTTTAGTTCTGCTTTGTTTCCCCACCCGTTCCTCTAAATCACTGCTCTTATAGCTGCAGCTGTGTCAGCGGAGAACTGATATCGGCTGAATAGCTTTAATGAGTTATGTGTGAAGTGACATTACAGGGGGGCATTTAAGGTCAACAAGCTCCCACTGGTGTCAATTACGGGGCCAGAGCCAAAGTTATTGGAATGGCCAAACAAAGAGAGAAGTAATTATGTTTCATAATAAATCTTTCAACCGATTTGCATGAAGAGGTAGAAAACAAAAGCGAAGGAGACATAATGAGAGAGCAAATAAGACAGCAAATACGAGACAGAGGCCACAGGAGACGCTGAGGCTCAGAATTACCCCAAACATAAACTTACCACCATCTTTAACTTGTATGTCCAAGACAAGTTTGGAATGTTGTCATACATATCTAAATTAACACTGCTTAAAGGCCACATAATTATCGAGCCTGATGAAGCACCATATTTTTAGTCACATAATTGTATCTATATTTAAAATATTTTATTAAAAAAATCCATAATAAAGATTTGCTGTCTGTTGCCTTTATATTGCCTTGTAGTATTGATTTTTCCTACTGGTCAAATGTGGTGTTATTTCTTGGCTTTCATTAGTTTTAGGAGGAGAACACTTGTAGTTTATTTCCTACACACAGACATCTTTTTTTAGAATGAGAAGCATACCAATCCCAGTAACTTGATTATTTGTTCCCTCAAAGTTGGGTGAGCATGCCTCATTTTGTTCCATGGTCCATCAATCCTTCAGAAGCTGTTTGAGCTTGAAGCCTGACTGACAGCTGTGCGGCCACGGGTAGGAGAAGGGAGGCCCTTGTTCATTGCTGGCACGTGTCCCTCCTCGGTTTCCGAGGTGGTGGGGTGCTTTTGTCTGAGCTCTGTGCTCCAAGGCAAGCTTTGCCACGGGCGACGATGACATGGGTTTCTCATCTCACAGACAGATGATTGTGCCAAACCAGAGTGGAACTTCCCCGAATGTAGGACTGTGTGTGTGCGTGCGTGTGTGTATGCGTGTGTGTTTATGTGCATGCTTGTGTGTGTGTGTGTATGTGTGTGTTTATGTGCATTTTTTTTTGTGTGTGTGTGTTTATGTGAGTGCCGGTGTGTGTGTGTGTGTTTGTGTGTGTGTGTGTGTGCGTGTGCGTGTGCGTGTGTGTGTGCAACTCTGCCTGTTTTAAGTGTGTGTGGGGAGGTGATGGTGGTGGAGAGGTCAGCACAGAGACATGTAACACCCTGTGACTTCTTCGGTTGATGGAGAGAGAGAGCGAGAGAGAGACAGAGAGAGAAAGACAATGGGGACTTCTGGAAACATCTCTTTCCTTTCTCTTTTTTTCATTCTTTCTTTTTGCCTCCACCTGTTCACAATGGAAGAAAAAGACTCTAACTGTTAAGAAAGGGGAGCAGATAAGAGTGAGAGCAGAAAAGTGGGAGAGGGAGACATCCATCTCTGATTCTCTTTTTTTTCTTCTCCGTCTATTCCTGCCTTTTCCGTCATTGTGCTGATGAATCCCTTTTATCTGTCTCGGTGTGACAGTGTTCCCTCTCTCTCTCCCTCATTCTCCCTTTCTCTCCCTCTTTCTTCTATTCTCCTCAGCTCTCTCCTCCTCTCTTCTCAGACAGGACAACCTGCCGCTCACAGCCAATAGCTTCTTCTGGTGCCACTTTTGTACCACTTAAATGCCCACAGACGGATGGGGACAAAATGGAGTCCCAAGCCGTTCCACCACTGAGAAAACTAAACATGACTGGGACTGAGATTTATTCTTTCTTTCTTTCTTTCTTTCTCTTTCTTTCTTTCTTTCATTCTTTCTTTGCGTTTATGTGTCCCTTTGTTTGATGTCAGACAGACACTGACAATGCATTTTTCAGTCTGTACCATGTCACCAAGACAGGTGTGAAGACACATTGCAATCGACAAAAAAAAGAAGAAAAAAAGAAGCCTGAGGCTGATGTGTAATAGCAACAATGCACACACAGTGTGATTAGCAGCTAAGGAGTTAAAGAAAAGGCTCCCCAGGTCTGATGGATTTATTTGTGTACCTAATGACCCCACTTACCCCCCTCACACTCACTGAAGAATGATGAGTTCACACAAGCATCTCTCTCTGCTCCACGCCCTCATCCTTTTCTCTCCAGTGTGGTCATCTCTCTCTCTCTCTCTCTCTCTCTCACTCACTCACTCACTCTCTGCACACTGTGTACATCTCCATAAGAAGGCCTACTGTTCATAGAAATTAAACTATTAAAATAGCTGAAAATAAATGATGCTGCTGAAAATAACCACTTAGAATGTTTCATGTGAGTAAATGTGTGGATTTTGTGTGTGTGTGTGTGTGTGTGTTTGTGTGTGTGTGTGTGTGTGTGTGTGTGTGTGTGTGTGTGTGTGTGTGAGTGCTTTATTTCTCTCAGGACTATTGTAATATCAGTGTGAGCATACTTACCTTGCATTTACTCTAGAGTAGAGCAGCACAGATGTAAAATTTAACGAGTCAGAGGCAGCCTCCTGGAATTGCCTTATTTCATGAGAAGGTAATAAAGTCATTGCCCAGAGGGGAAAAAGTAGTTGATGTGCTTACTTCAAACTTACTAGTCCCCACACATACATGGAGCTGTTTCATTTGGGGAAAAAGTAGTTGATGTGCTTACTTCACGCTTAATAGTCCCCATACATACATGGAGCTGTTGCTTAATGTGTATTTGCTTAAACACCAGTTTAAGCATCATAAACAGGACACTGATTATTGTCTCCATCAGACAGACAGTATGCCTTGTGTACACAAATGAACAGACTTGGACTATGGAATGAAACACAATTGATTAGATATGCGCTTAATAGAAGTGCACTCTGAAGTCAATAGTGTAGACTCTGTAGGCTTCGAAGGTATGTGTAAAGGTCTACATAAATGTACTGGTGTCATCATTTTGTTCTGTTAGATTTAGATGTCAGATGACTTAGACTTGTCCCAGACCAAGAGGACCTCTACTAATGTAGCATACTGTAACAATATATATTTGGACTTTTCCAAGCTGTGTTTTTAACTTTACTTAACCGTTGTATTATGTTAAGATTTTGCACCCTTTTGTGGTGTTCGGGTCAAATTGACCTGGGTGATTTATTTGGTTCGTAAAAACAATAAAAATGTTCATAAAACCAGCTCAATTGATATTGTTCTCATATAGATTCAAATTCAGATGAATAATATCAGATCCATTGGTGTTAACTGTTCTCTGCAAGATGACTTTTAACAATGTATGGAGGGGGGGTAACATTTCTGTAAAATCCACTGTAATAAGGACTTAGATGGCCAAAATCATATTTATCTTGGAAAATGGAGATGAGAATGTACACAGTGATAGCTCTACTGTAAATACATCCTATAACTCCTCTGTGGAGGTCATTCAGCGTCTCCTGCAGCTCCAATAGGTTGCTGTGGGGCTCCTAAACCAACCTGCTGTAAGCTTATTCTAAAGCAGTGCTATGGTGTTTCTGTATCTGCTTGTAATCAGATTTCATCAGCACATTGCTACTTGCCTGCTATGAGGGGTATGAAGGGATGTGTCCTAAATCTAGTTGTTGTTGTTGTTGTTGTTTTCCATTGACATGTTTTTTCACTTAAATTAAGCTAAGGCCATGAAGTAACAGGTCTAAAAGGTCTTTTTTTTCTTCTTCTTCTTCTTTATCTAAAAATTAAAAACTGGTCAGTTTGACCCGAACACCAGACCACCAAGATCTAAAGCAAACCGACGGCTAATGTTAACTGAATGGGGCATAGGAAAATGAAAATGAACTGAGAGTTTTTGTGCCCCATTAAATTAGCGTCACCAGCTATTTGGTGTATGTTGTATTAAATGTTATGTTATCAAGGCTATGGATTGATTCACACTAAATGTCTCCTTCAACATGGACTTTTTACTGTACTGTTGACTAAGATTGTTTGGACCACCTGCTGAGTAGAGGCTACCTAACTCTTCATAATCCTGACAAAAGACAAACATTATAATTATTTTTGCAATTAGCAGTTGTATTAAGCATCTAGAGCATGTTTTTGCACGGTGGGTAAAAATTAATGAAAGCCTCACTTTGTGAAGCAGGGCGGAAACAAATTCACACTTAGCAAAGTTCAATTTGTGGCTCGCCATCCGAGGTTGTCGCTGAAAACCATTATCATAGATTACTGCTTGCAGCCTTCCCACCCCGAGTTTATGATCCATGCAAACAGAGAGAGGCACATCACACTGCATATTACTTCAACAAAGGGAGGCATGCACACTGATGTGACAATAATAATAATAATAATAATTATTATTATTATTATTATTATTATTATTATTATTAGTAGTAGTAGTAGTAGTAGTAGTAGTAGTAGTAGTATTATAAGAAAAAGAATATGCAGATAATAAATACATTATAATTACAGGGGTAACTTTTTATCCCTGCTTGAAGGCCACTGGCAGTATTCATGGCCATGATGGGACCAAATAAGCAAATGACATAAATAATAAACATATATATGGTTAAAAAAAAGAAAAGCTGTGAGTTACTCCTCCTTACTAATTATTTCCTTTGCTATTTAATTTTACAACAGTACCATAATTGTGGTTTTGTGTGACAAAATTTAGCTGAAAGTTTTACAAGACTTTATAGACAACATGACAAATGGCAGTTCCCTGGGCAAGTGGACGGCGTGTGGCTATCCACGGGCTGCAGCTATGGCCTATGGCATGCTATGGCATCCAGGCATCCATCTTTAAATCACCCAGGATTATTTCCCAAGTCCAGCAAATCTTACTGCCATCCATTGTTTAAAATTAAAGCCATGAATCTTCCGCATGGTGACAACCCTTCACATGTGCAGCAAGGCATGAAATATGAAGAGGTCATTTCTGTGCTCAGCGTGGATCACTCACATTCCTCCGCAAACTATCTGAGTAAGCACAAATTAAACAATTACTGTTACTTGTCCAGCATATACAGAACCATCAATCGTGAAGATTGAAGTTCTCCATATCGCCCAGCTCAAGGAAAGACGACCTCTGATCACATATGCATGAAATCACTGGGGTTTGGTCACAATGTTGCCTGTGAGAATTGTCTGCTTTTTCATGAATACTGATGCATATTTAAATGATACTTTGAATTAACTCTTATAATTATATATATATATATATGTGTGTGTGTGTGTGTGTGTGTGTGTGTGTGTGTGTGTGTGTAATTGTTGTGGTGACTCTCAGATGCTAATGATCTTCTCAGAAACCTCAAAATGCATTAGACATCTGTGAGCACTTAAAGGACAAGTGTGCATGTGCATGCGTGTGTGTGTGTATGATTATTAACAGCTAGACTGTGAGCAAAGATGTGAGAAAATGGCAGCATGCAGGCTAAAAAAAAACACTATAATTACTCGGCACTAAAGGTCAAGTTGTTGGGTGCATTTGTAATTAGCTTTGCGTCTTCACACAGACTAAACACGGCATTCCTTCACAGAGATGTGTTAGAAAGGTTACAGGAGCCATTACTGTTGATGCCACTGGTCCAGTTGCTAATCCCCCATTCAGCATCATTCCAGACTATCTAGAGTTCCTCTAGAAAGACTGTGTGCTCCTAGCTCCCCTCAAAAGCATCATTTGCTTCTGGACATGATCTGGTCCTCAGCAGGTCTGATCTGAATGTGTCACAACCCCAAAACACCAAAACAAGACTGTCTTTATAGAATAGATAATATTCAAGCAATATAATTATGTTTATTTACTTATTTTATTTTATTTTATTTTTCCTGAATCGGTAGTGGTTGTACATTTAATACCTTTAATACCATTTTTAGATACTATTCAGTAGTCAATAAGTAGTGCTGTACATTAAGTGCCCTTTCTGACATAAATACATGTTTAAGTTAATCTGCTTTTCAACATTTATCTATGCACCACAAATATGCAGTATGTCACATGAGTGAGCACATTCATTTTAAATTATATGCAGAGTTATAATCTGTCATAACAAATCTAAAGATGGGCTAAGATGTGCTGCCAAATCTTACTAGTGTAGAACATGTCGCAGCCCATAGCTTTCCCACCACAGCTCAGTCTCATAAATATAACTGAGTCTGATTAACAATGACAAACTAGCTTTTAGGCACATGCACCAAAAGTCATGGGAGACAGATGGGACAAATTATAATGTAAAAATACATGATCCAAGCAGGATTGCAATTTGCAACACTCCTATGTGCTCCAGCAGACTGTAGTCTGACCATTGAGTACATAAACATTACACCATTCGGCTGTGCAATATATAACTGCAGAAATGATGCCGACAATAAATCGGTTGATTTCATGTCTACCACTCTGTTCATTCCCAGCAGTTGTAGGGTTAAGCTGAAACTAGTCTGGGAGTGGCAGAGGAAGTGACACAGCAGGAAACAGGAAGATGCTTGATTTTTTTTCTCAATTCTCTCTCTCTCTTTCTCGCTCTCTCTGAGCAGCAGAAACATATCAGTCATTGAAATGAATGATGTGGCTGGCGGGGCCTAGGCAGAGCACACCCCAGCAGGGAGGCTAATGTGGGTGATTGAAAATGAACAGAGCAGGAAGCTCGCTACAGTGCAGAATCATAATACAATTAGCCAGAGGAGATGGCCACATTACTCTTCCTGGCGTCATAAATGACAAAAAAAGAAAAAGAGGAAGAGGGAGGAGAAGAAGAGGATTTTGTGTGTGTGTCTGTGTGTGTTCCATTCACTGGTTTGCCTCTCTCTCTCTCTCTCTCTCTCACTCACTCTGTCGGTTTCTGTGTAGTCTGCCAAAAGGCACTGAAGTTGTGATTATTTTTAGGTGAACAAAATAGCAGCTTAAAATAGGCATAAATGTTTCTTTTTGTTCTGGTTATTGGAATGTATGAAACAAACTTCACAGTGTGTTTTAATGGTCTGGATTGCACTGTGAAATCTTACACAGACCTCTAAAGTGGTGATGGAACAGACAGGATATCATGTCAAGTCTGGGTGATACCATGCCCGTCGGACATTTTGTCTCTGCACAATTTTTCAGCATTTGTTCCTTTCTCTCCCATGGATTTCTGTCTGGGAGCTGATTTCACTTATTAATGAGATCACATTTTTGGTTCTGCAACACACCAAAGTGCCTACTGAAGCCTTTGAGGGCTTCTGACACAGACTTTCTCCAATAAGGCAAGATAAGAAAGATAGACAGTGTTGATAATCATTATTCAACCTGCTGGCACAAGCAATAAAAGTCTCTCTTTCTCCACTATTTCTCGTATTTTTTTTTTTTTTTTTCATTTTCTCTCAACTCAGAGATTTCGGTCCTTATCGGTCCAGCGGTTTCAGCTCAGAGCAAAGTGTGTGATTCTTATTAACTTGGCTGCCACATCCCAGCTATCATCAGAAAATCTGAATTATCTCTCACACTGACTGGCACATGTATATTAAAACAGATTTTAAATTGTCAGTGCGCACCCAGCCTTCCATAAATGCCTGTGTTCAAAGTGGGCCAATCTTGAGTTCATTCTGAAACTGGATGAAGCAAAGGCTAAGTGACCTCCAAGGACCCATTTTCCCTTCTTCCATGGTGCCACTGTGCTACAGAGGAAATCGTAGGATTCCAAGTTGAAACCATGATCAATGTCCATGACTAAATCTTCAAGTTTAGTTCAATAACATGTTATGCAAAGAACCTCAATAGTCCTTTAATAATTGTGTACCCTGTGCAGTGTCGGTTATGGGGCACTTTCACTTGCACCTTAGTATTACTCTACTCTACACGACTCAACTCTACCAGCTCTTTTTGTGTTTCCATTGGGAGTTGTACCTGGTACCAGTTGCAATTTTTTGTACCTGCTTTGGCCAGGTTCTGTCTGTGCTGAGCAGGTACTTAAATGTGACAAGAACAGACTTAAGGCCACTGATTGGTCTGGGAGGGTCATCGCAAGTTAAGGCTATGTTCAGGAGAATCCACTTTGCTTGTCTGGTCCGGTCAACTTTGAATGTAGTTCGGTTGTTCCTTGTCAAATAAAATATTCCAAGCCATGAATTTGAACAACTCTGCTTCTTTTGACAACACTGTGCCATCAGAGAGGGTTGAAGCGGAGGCAGCGTTTGTTTACTTCCTGAGCTTTGTTGCACTGAAGTGAATGGGACTTGTGTGGAATTTTTATAAATTTTTCAGTACTGTACAGAACTCGGTTTCAGAGCACAGATGGAGATCTTAGGAGCAAAAGTAATTTTTTTAATATCCTCTCTTGTGGTGCATAGCCAAACAAGATTTGTGGCGCACTGTCAGTAAAACAGGAAAGGGTCTGTATTTTCTCCTTCATGGAGCTTTACTCTGATAACTTAACCCAGACTTTGACAGTGGACAGTGATTCCTGGTGTACATCATAGCTTGTGCATTTACCATATAGAACCCCTGCAAACACAAACAACAGTATCACATGTCTTATTGTCAAGCATTCAAAGGGCCATCACCCTTTTCCTATGAAAAACAAATCAATATGCACTCCATCCTCTGGACAAGGCTATCAGCTTTGGTCTTATGACCGGCGTTCTTCTATCTGACGTGGAGGCACTAAGGTTTCTCTTTTGCGTGGAGGACAAACACATGAACACATATCAACTTATATAAGTGCTCTTTCTCTCTGTGACTGTCTCTGTCTCTCTCCCTCTCTCTCTCCCTCTCTCTCTCTCTCTCTCTCTCACACACACACACACACACACACACACACACACACACACACACATACAAATACAAACACACACAAACACACACACACACACACACAAACACACACACATACACATTGCTCTTAACATCTTTCAGTGTTATCGCCCCAGCCTCTGCCTCTGCCTCTGCTTCCACTGCCTCCTACAAAGCCAGCACTGATCTCTTTCAAACCCACACAGACCAAAGCCCGCAAGGCCACCCCACAAGGCCCAGGGCAGGCCAGCCTGGTGATAAGATTTTCAAAAAACACTAGCAAAAATGCTGCTAGCTGGTTTATTCTTCTCCTTTCAGTCCTTTCAACAAGCAGGGGATTCTTTCGGAGGGGCAGTCTTTCTGTTGAATCACATGAATTCATCAGCTATTGTGAGTGCCTCCATCTTCATCCCAAGAATCTGCACATCTTTGACTGAGTCTGCACTCTGCCTCAGTTCTTGAATACCAATTCATTCTTTATTTTATTTCATTTGGCTTTTCTTCTGGGTGGAAGAATTGTAAACAACTGTTTATCTTTATATGCAGGGGAGCCAATACAGGCTGGAAGGCAAAAGACCCATGCAAAGATCTGTAAAACGTTGCCTGGTGCAGGGACAAACAGCTAGTTCCAGGTCTCATTGTGCACTCTCACTTTCAATTTGTTGATTCGTTCCACAGTCACATTACTCAGTAAGACCCCAATACAGTCAATCTCTATTTCATCTGTGCAGATGAGAATACTATCTAACCATCCCCCTCTTTAACACCCTGCTGTGAAAAACATAATGCTAGACAGACACACCATCCTGTTATTCAGTTATTTATTTATTTTTATATGTGATTTTTGATTTTGATTGAATCTGCAAAAGCAGCTTTTGTTATTTATGTTGTTTTAACCGAACAACTGCCTGTGAGCTGGGCTCACACGGTGCCTTTTTTAAGGCTAATGCATCTTAACCAAATCGCAAAAGCTCCCTCAATGATTGATCCACAAGCAGCTTGACAGCCAGTGGGGGCTAAGCCTGTCAAGCACGAGGTTAAAACAGACATGGCAAGACAGATGTTGTGACTTACCAAACAGATTGTCCCTGAGGGAGAAATGCAAGAATCCGATTGGCTGATGGGGGATGAGTTCATTGGCCATGTCATGGAGTTGTGTGAGTGTGAGGGAAGACTGTGAGAGCTGGGTTCAATAAAGCTAGAGACCAAACTTCAAGGGAGGGAACAATCTAGGAAAATGAAATCCTAATAGTTTTGAATGTATCTACACTATGCACTGTATGCATGTATGTATTTAAGTACTGTATATATGTTCTATATGTATGTATGTATGTACATATATAGTTTTATTAGCCATCTATCTATCTATCTATCTGTCTGTCTGTCTATCTATCTATCTATCTATCTCTAAGTAGGTTGTTAGTTAGTTGTTAGTCTCATACACATTTTCTTCTTTTATTTTCATTTTTTTAGAATATATTTATTTAAAAAAATGGTTTATGGTTTATGACCCAGAAAAAAAATCCAGGTTTATTATTATTGTTGTTATTATTGTTATTATTATTATTATTATTATTATTATTATTATTATTATTAAACAAAGGCGGACTACAAATATAGTCAGAGAGTAAACAAATGTCCAATAATGTAGCAGTAAGCAAAACAACATGAGTTGCATGAGATAAAGTTATTCCATGGATTTAAATCATTTGGTAAACAAACATGAATATTTACTACACCTCTGTCTCACATGCACATGTGTGAAATTAAGTTTTCACATTTTCAGATTTGTTAGTTATTATGTTCTCAGTAATAACACTCACAAACACACACACACACACGCACACACACACACACACACACACACATACACACTGACAAACTGTAATTGTGTGCACTTTTTGTTTATTTAAGACTTATGTTCTTCTCCATTTAGCTGGGGCAAAAAATCCATTTTATGCATCTCCAAATGCCAATAGCCTGTCAATGACCACTGGAGAACCGAGTGGGATCCCGCGGGCCTTTCTTTTCTCACTGCTAAATGAGTGCACAGGGGACCTCAGGGGGGTATTAGAGTCTACAGGTGTGCAGCCATGGTGCCGTGACTGCTTTGATGCTGTCCTGTAGTGACTTTCAAATTCACTGACCCCTAAAATGTTCCATTACAACCTTTAATGACTGGTCCCTTTCAAATATGCGCATCGTCAGACTGATGGTTCTGTTTCATCTATTATTTATATATTCTTTAATTATAATGTATTTTTTGTAATAGGTATATTTCAGTCCATGTTCTGTGTTTGTAGACCACTGATTCTGTTAAAACCATAGAACCATTGTGACAACCACACCTGCATGGTATTGCTAAATATGATATTACAAGGCTAAGATCTCACTGGACACTACACAATCTATCTAATCCATCATGAAATCTTGTTCACATTCAACATATTTACAAACACACACACACACACACACACACACACACACACACACACATATATATATATTTATACACACATATACACACATTTCCACCACACCTGTGTGAGATAGATCCATAGTAGTGCTCTGCGCTCGCTGTGCGCACAATCCATGCTGAGAAGGGAATGATGGGATAGCAGTAACCTCTGTCTCCACCTGCTGCGAAGTTGAGTCGATCAAATTAACCTCACGAGGCATCAACAAGGGGCCCCTCTTCCCTTTATCGACGTCTGTGTTTGGGAGGCTCCACTTCTCCAGAGAAGGCCTGGGACTGAACACGGCTATTGATTGTGGTTAGACGGGAAGCAAAGACATTTTAAGTAGCATCCTGCAGTGAATAACTGGATTTGATTTTGTCCTCAAGGACCCAGTCTCTCGTGCAGAAAAGAAAACTGACGTCTCTACGACCATTGTTGCTTTGGCAAGCTGGGTTTCCCTCACTTCGGAGGTGTCAGGGAATCCACACTGCTGCCACCCAAATGTAAATTTTATTTAAATAATTAAAAAAAAGTTTCTGAATTAATGCTGAATGTGTACCAGAAAATGTGTTATTGTCTCCTCACATTGGCTGGAGTAGGTAATGAGAATAGTGGAGCTTAGGAACTTAGAAACTGTATGTTTATTCTGAATGACGAGGGGTATGTGTGGGTAGGTGTGTGTGTGTGCACACAGGTTATTTCACCGAAAACTTGTTGGTGAAAAAAAAAAGTAAAATATAAATTCAAAATGGAATGCCAGATGATTCCACTGGCCAAGTGCCTCCAACTGTTATCATACATAAGCCTGCAAACATGCATTACTGTCAGCGATTCTGAGAGACAACTTTAATTACAAAACTGGAGTATCTATAATTCATAATTCGTAACCTGCAAATGAGTGGCACGTAATGAATCTTCTGAAAACAGAATCATATCTCACATTCTAATTATTCTCAACAAAATTAAATTGCAAGGTTTTCAGAATATATTAATGCATATTAATTAATCCTTCAGACAAGGGGAAAGCAGCACAGGGTGGCCAGAAGATGCTTGCCTACCAAATGCCCAGATTCTAAATAATGAAACATACCTCACTATTAAATGATGTCAGTTTCTTGTTTATTGCCAGCTATTGTCCCAAATTAATTTTTAATCATTTGCAGCTTTATCAGCCTCTGGCACTGAACAGTGCACAAAGCATCATAGAGCACATTTGTGTTCAGGCCTTCACCAAGCCTGACAATGAACGGAGGTGAGTGGGGGTGAGGGGCATGAAACCTGAATTTGTGTTTTAGACTTGAGGTTGGGGTTGAATGTTCTGCAAGCATTTGCATCATAGAATGCAAGGGCTTTGGCATGAGCAGTGAGGCTATATGGATGTTTTGTATGTGTGAGAGTAAGCCAGAGGACGTACTTATTTTTAGGCCTTCTGCTTAGCAGAGTGAGCAACTCGTGAAATAATGGAGCATTTATCCGTGATTTGGGCTTTGTTTCCGTATGTAAGCAATCATATGCTGATGACTATGTATTTGTTTTGCAAGAGGATACGCAGTTCAGATGACACTGATGAGCGGGAACAAGGGAAAGAGAGATTGAGAATGTGCATGTGTGTGTGTGTGTGAGAGAGAGAGAGAGAGAGAGAGAGAGAGAGAGAGCATTAGTGTTCAGTGTTATTACCCCCCTCCCCCGTCCACACACACACACACACACACACACACACACATTTTAAATACTTGAGTGCTTACAGCTGTAAAATCTGATCTGCAGATTGTCATCATTTACATGGCAGGAAGATTTAATAATTACCAAATCTGTGTCTCCAACTGCAGGGATTATTTCTGTTTGACAAGCAGCTCTAACAGCTGCCATATATTGGCCTGTCATTGGCCTCGTCTCTGGGCAGACACAACAAACCACCGGAGAGATGCAAAACACTTCCTGCTGATTGCAGCCAGATTCAGGGCAGATCTGGACCCTGATACCCCATACTCCTGGGCAGATCTGGGCCCTGATACCCCATACTCCTGGGCAGATCTGGGCCCTGATACCCCATACTCCTGGGCAGATCTGGGCCCTGATACTCCATACTCCAGGGTAGATCTGAGTCCTGATACTCCATACTAGGGTAGATCTGAGTCCTGATACTTCAGATCCACACAAGATCCGGATTCCAGACATCACTCTTGTCACCTTGAATGAGCCAATTCTGATATTCCGCACACCCATTCCTAACTAACCAGGGATGGCTTTGAAAATTGCTTTGACATAGTATCTTAATCAGAATTTCATAGAATTTGTAGACCATTTCCCCAAACCATCATTGCTTAAGAAGGTGAAAACACAGATTTGCAGATCCATATGTGATCCACAGCTCTCAGGCATCTCACATAGGATCAGTTGTGCAGAACACACAGTACAAGTGCATGGATCCATCATTACCATTATCAATTCAACCCAGGTCAGGCATCAGTATACTACTATGTATGTACAGTCTTCCCCAGACCTGGGTCGACCCTGCCATCCATCTGCCACATGGACGCCAGATCAGTGCCAGACCCGCTTGAGAGTCGCTGGACTGTAAGCTGATGCGATGTTGTCCCAATCTGTGTGCCCAGTCACTCACTCAGTCATACGCTTCTTTTGATCTCCTCACTGTGCCCAACCATCCCTACTCTCCAACCGTGTGTCATATCGCTTTATCCACAAGTCCTTGTGAAGAGATCATAAAGGGTTTTTTTGAGAGTTTGTGGGGGTGGGGAAACAAAAAGCTGACAAGGAGCAAAGACTTGTAATCACAGAAGATCAGCAGCAGCTTAGACAGTGTATGTGAGTGCACCTTCAGTCTGTCAGCCAGGGTGCAGAAAGCCACTGGTCCACTGTCTGTCCACTGTTCTGATGTGACACTGATGAATTCCATAATTGTTTTCCAGCAGTGACCTGACCTGACTGGTCCAGGTTTGTACAGACCCACTTTAGGATCAAAAGTGCCTGTACAGTTATACAACTGTTATGGCACTATAAAGATAAAGACTCTCTCTCTCCTATCCACAGGATTTGGAGATTTTTGAAGCAGTCAATGTCAGAGTTCTAAGGCCCAACCTGTTTGTGTGTGTGTGTGTGTGTGTGTGTGTGTGTGAGAGAGAGAGAGAGAGAGAGAGAGAGAGAGAGAGAGAGAGAGAGAGAGAGAGAGAGAGAGAGAGAGATGTGTGCATGTGTGTGTGAGAGAGAGAGAGACAGAGATAGAGAGAGAGAGAGCGAGAGGGTGTGTGCATATGTATGTGCGCATGTGTGTGCATGTACATGTATCAGCATGCATGGATGTGTGTCTGTATGTGTGTATGTGTGTGTGTGAATGTGTCTGACTGGCTGTGTGGACTCCACAGCCAGGAATTTGGCGACTGAGGAGACCAAGATCTAATTGACTGCCTGTGCTCTAGCGGCTTGGAAACAAGGTTAAGCTGCGCTTGTACAAGGAAGATGGATGACACAGGTCAGTGTGGCTCCTCGCTGCAGATAACTCCTGTGCCGGTTTAAAAGCACACCCGTGACCAGGCCAGTCTGGGGCGCCAATCTTTACACAGCACATCTGTCAGAAGCCAAGATTTAACTCTTTCCACTAACCTCAGGTCTCTGTGGGAGAGGTCAGGCATAGATTGCTTGCGCGTATCTGTGTGTGTGTGTGTGTTTTCTTTTATCTCAAGTGGGAGGGTGGAGTGGAGGTTGTTATGTGTGTGTTACATGTGTAAACATGTATACGTGTATGGCGATGTTCTCTAAACTTAACATTATGCCCATTATCTTTCTCTATGCAACAAGCTAATCCCCAGAGTGATCGCAGGCAATCCTTTACAATACCCTTTCATCCAGCTTTATCTCTTGTCTCTAGATTAATAATAATCAGTATTCTCTCTTAGTCTTTCTCTTTCTCTCTTGGCTGCCATCAATGTCGTCATCAATATCATCATTATCTGGTGTAGTACATGAATACAATCTTTTCACTATATGGTCAGTAATCTTGACTGAGATTATAACAGATGGAGAAACTGGATTAAGCCCTTTAATCCTATGGCAAACTGATTGTAAATAAAATTGTAACCTTTTTAAATGGACAGTTTTGTCCATATGTTTTTGAATGTTCCGGCTTTTAGCAGCCTCCCCTGCTGATGGCTAATGTGAAGTACAGAAGAACATAAAATAGATAAATAAAGAAATATTTTCATGTAAACACAGGATTTATTGTGAAATTGCCCAAATGGAACCTCAAAAAAATTCAATTAGGATGAGATTTATGCAGGTCTTTTAATCATTTGTTGCATTTCTTGCATCAGTTTGTTTTCATCTCCAAAAACCCCAAATATTTAGTCATCTCCACATGCATTAATTCATGAGATTAATTTTGGCTTTGCTCATTTTCTACAGTCTGTTAATTGAGTCATCAGCTCCTGTACTTTGGGACAGAGTTCTCCAGTGAATTTCTGCTTAGATGGTCCCATATCACTGTGGAGTGGAGAGAGAGATAGAGGGAATGAAAGAGAGAGAGAGAGACAGAGAGAGAGAGAGAGAGAGTGTAAAACTGTACACTGTGGAATACCGCTTGCCCATAACCACAGAGACAATTAGCTTTAAATGGCCTATATAGTGAAAGCTCTTTTGCTGTTTGCATTGGTCCAGACATCATCAAAGCACTGAATGTGTCTAAATGTTCATTAACACGATCTAGCTGCATCACTGAAAGTGGTGATCCACAGTAAAAATTGATTTTTCAGTAAACGTAATCTTAAAGCCTGATAAATTTTAATGTGATGGATGGCTGTTTCTCATAGAATGCACCCCCGAGTCTAAGTCTCAGAGTGTCTGATGGCATACGCACCCATGGCCTAAACTTATTCCCTTACTGTGTTTTTGTTTCTTTGTTTCTTGATAAGTTCCATAACTGTTTTCCTGACTGGTTCAGGATTGTACAGCCACATTTTGGGACCACAAAAGCCAATGTAGTTATACAGCTGTTATGGCACTTTAGACAGACCAAAAGGACAAAAAACTCTCTCTTTCTCTGTCTCTTCTATCTGCAGCATTTGGATTTTTTGTAAACTGTCAAACTGTCTGTTTGTTCTCTTAATTTTGGTTTCTAACTTTTAAATTTAAAGAGGGGAATTGGACCAAGGTTGTGTGCACAATTGCTGTTTCATAGTGGGTTGAAAAATTCTCCCCTGTTAATGAAAAATAGGTGACACTGCACAAATCATGTTGAATGCTTGCTGTTTACTGAAGTAATTTGATCACAATCTTTAGGAGCATACTCATCAATTCCCCTTGCAGAAGCCGTCTGGATCATTTTTCCTTGCTACTTTCAGCCACAATACTGTCTAAAAGAAATATGCCAGGAAGAACCAAAAGAGGAGAAAAAGAATGGGAGTCTGAATTAGCGGTGGTGCAGACTGCGTCCTTAAAAATATTGGTGTCATTCCATTTTAAAACCGCTTGATAGAAAAAAAGAAAATATTAAAGAGCGGAAATCTCAATGTTCTGCTTTCACTTGATGTCTTCCTGAGGAGAATTAACTTTGGATGACATCAATGTCAGAAAGAGATTAAAACCAGATTTCAGAATAAAGTGAGGAAGAGAGAGAGAGAGACAGAGCGAGAGAGAGAGAGAGTTCTTCTCATCAGGTTTCTTGAGTTAGGCCTCGTTTCTTTCTGAGTGGCTGTCGACTGCTCACGGCCATAAATTCCAATTTGTAGTCATTGTGAGTGCTCAGGGGTTTTTTACTCCATTGTACGATCAGCACGACACCATTATAATGATATACGTTTAGAGGTAGGAGAATCCATTTAGGACTATTTTCCAGTGGGAATGTGCAGGGGAATATAAATCAGTAGTTTCTGTAAAGAATCCCAGGCCCAACTCACCCTGATTTTCCACCATTTGATTTGAGAATGAAAATGCACAGATCATCGTTTTTGCCAGCCTAATTTTTTTGCGTGTGCATTAAAGCTAGATGTGTTTACAGACACGTGCCTAGGCAGGTAAAGGGGGAAGAAAAATCTTGTTCTGGCTAGGAAGAAAAATAACACTGACTTGATTTGTAAACATTTTTAATCCCTTTGTGTTATTGTTCCTTTATTTACCATAAACATCCATATATTTAAATGATTTCATAAATACATTCAACAACAGAACATGCTTACATTAAAGAGACGCATTGTCTGGATGCGTCATAAAATGGTAAATAATCCTGGTATTATATCCTATTATGAGATTTATGTCAGAATGTTTTTGTCTTTTAATCATCCAAATGACAGATGTTCTGTTATATATGACATTTAAACTACAAGCATTGTTACTGAGTAGTCTAATGAGCAGCATTGCTGACTGTATTACGTTTCGGGCTTAGCCTTCTGAACAATATGAATGCTAACAGGAGAGGGAGTAGAGGCTTCAAAGAACAATGTCTGAAAGTGTGTTGATTCCAAGACCCAGCAAACTGACTGTGCCCCATGCAGAGTGCAAGCTTGAACCTGATTGGTGAGGGCAAGTCCTTCTTCCCTTGAGGACAGATCATTAGAGGAGGTGCCTTCCCATGATTCCTCACTCACCCTCTAAACAGCCGTGTTGTCTTGGCACTCTGCTAGGTGTCAAAAGCTCACCACAGGGATCCTGGTCGATGTTGACTCCAGTGTTTCGCGAGGACTTGTCATGTTATGACGGTGTATTCCCAACTGTGAGTGGCTCGTTCCATCTCATTTCAGTAGCGCTCAGTCAAACCAAGCAGCCGGATGGATGGAATTTTGTTGGGTGAACCTAATCCTTTTGCACTCCCAACGTGTCAGGGCACTTAGTTCACACGCACTGGAAACACAGACGCCATTTTCACCCATCTATTCTCTTGTTCATCTATTCTTCTTGTTCATCACCCACTTAAGACTCCCAGAAATTATGACACTCCACCTCCTCTTAACTTTGTTTTTACAACATTGACCAGCATCAGACAACTTGCCAGAAATGACGCCTCCTGTACTAGTTTGTAAGTGGCCAATCTGTTTCCAAGACAACTGTATTCTCTTATTCATCCCTTTTTTGTCATGACTAACCAGCCAGTCCTCTTACAGGTGAGTCAACAGAAATTACAGTACTGTAAAACATGGAGGGTAGCAGATCTTTGCTTTCCTAATTCCCCTGTGCTGTGCTGTAAGTCTCTATACTGTATTCAATGGGCCTAGTATTCATCAGCTAGCCTCATGATTTTCACTGTAATGAGAATCTGCTGCTCCTACACTGAGGAGGATTGTGCTGCTGAAATCAATTAGCTCCTCTCATACTTATTGTGCTGTTTATGACCTCATATTCAGCCTCAATGATCAGTCAGGTACTCTCTCAGTGGATGACTGGAACCGCCCTGCTTCCGTGTGTGTGTGCGTGAGTGTGAGGCTTCCTTATATGGGGAGGGAGATGGTGGAAAGGTCAGTTCACTGGCTGTGAGGCTGACCTCTAGAAAGCTGTGGAATTAGAAATCAATCCATGTGACCTTTTCATGCGGGGAAAAGCGTGGAAGGGAGCCACGTGTTCCGTGATCCAGGCGTTGTCCTCTCAAACAGGAGGGATCAGCAGAGCTGCCAGTGGATGCACCAGTGGCAGGTTTCCATTTGACTGCATCACTCCTGTGCATGACTCAAGTGAGGCATGAACAAACATGCAAAGTACAGGTAGGCAGGCGGTACGTATGAAAACACACACACACACACATGCACACACACACACACACACACACACACACACACACACACATGCACACACACATTTAACACAGAGAGCAGTAATGCTTTAAAAGTAATCTAAATTGCTTTACATTATACAAAATAAGACGGCTTACTTCTCAAACTGTAAACCCATGTCTCTCTGGGGGACCATTTTTCTATTATTGTCTGTGTCAGCCTAAGACCACCATTAGAGTGGATGGATTCTATTTTATTCTGTGCAGACTCAACATGTCTGTGCTAAAAGCCATGTGTCTGTCTTCTTTATGCTGGTGCTGTGTGTGTGTGTTTGTGTGTGTGTGTGTGTGTGTGTGTGTGTGAGGCGTTGAGGCTTGTATTCAGCAGCAACCAGATTAGCACATAAAAAATAATGTCCCCATCGTACGCATGCACCCGGGGATCCCCCCTCCATAATTCTGCTCCAAATGCACCACTATGGTTGCAGAGGTCTAAGAGCCTTTCAAATGTATTCACGATTTATATCTGAGGCAGGAGATGGGCAATAAAGAGCGTCAGATTTACATGGCTTAAACCGTTCCCAGCGCCACTTCAGTGTTGCCTTCAAAGACGAGGGATCATTCATTCACACAGTCCAGTAATGGGCCGTTTGACAGCAGGCAACAGCCAGCTTCTAAAGTGATAACTAACGGATGCCTATTCAGCTGCGCCGCCTCATGAGTCGGCCTTTTTTCCCCAGTTGTGTTTTTAGCACATCCGTGCTAACATTGTTAGATTCTCACAGATTCTCAAGCTGTTTGTGAGCCAGCTTACTACTACCAGCATCCTCCTTTGTGTTACTGCACAGTTCATAGACTGCATGGATAAACATTTCATTATATTATTAAACACATTATTCTGCAATTACCTGTACAGTACATGTATGCCATTGTCAGAATCAGATTGAATGCCAGCTCTTATCAAGCAAAGAGTACACCAAATGTTCATGTTGGGAAATCAGAGGATATTTTGATCTTGGGGAAGTTTATCAACTCTCATACATTCTGCAGAATTACTCCTGTATGAGGGATCTGTGTCCACCTGGTCTGTTACCAGACATAGTCACCAATCGTTTTTCCAGACCATCAACTAGACTTTCTCCAATATAAACTCCTAATTACTGCTTATTCAGAGCAAGTAAGATAGTTGTTGCATATGCATTTTGATCTCAATATGCTTTGCTCAGTAAGGGGCTTATAAGGTGGCAGTACAACCAGACAGTTATACATGTTACATTTTGTTAATGCATGTTACACTGTGCTCAGAATAGGAGAGGCAGGAAGTTTACTACTTTTGTCAATCAGTTTGTTAAACCTTTGCTATGAGTTGACAGTGAATTAATGCACACAGACAGTCTGATGGGATCATTCTTCTGCTAAATGAGAAAACATATAGACTAGATCAGAGGTTGCAATTGAAATGAAACAAGTTAAAATGTTGACAAAAAACATTGTACTGTGAAAGTTCAAAGAGACAAAAAACATTGTACTGTGAAAGTTCAAAGAGACACAATCACCTTGAACATTTGGCTCAGTTTGATGAATATAATGAATCTTGTTGGAAGGTTGGTACACTATTGACAGTATATTGTGAACTTATTCATTTAGCTGACACTTGTATCTATTGATGTTCATTTTTCCATTTGTGTATACTTTCTTTGACTCTCAAAGACATGGCCTTGAGACTGTTAACAACTTCTCCCGCAATGTCATTAGAAGTGCATTGAAACGTAGGGCTCATATCTGTGTAAAGGTGGAGCAGAGAATCACTGAGCTTTAACACAGCAACAAAGAAGGTGTCAACCTGTCTTTAACAGACAGTGTGAGGGTTACATAACTGTTAGCTGTCTTTTGATGGGGATGTGAGTCATTTGTTAGCTTTTCAACGGACCTAAGGCTAGAAGGACAGATATGTTTTGAAGCCCACAGACACTAATACAATAGCTCATACCTTATTGCTTTTGAATGGGGACTCTCAATTATGTCAAGGGCAGAAAGGTAAACAAACAACTGTGAAGCGTTCACTGTCTCCAGACCAGGACTGCACTTAACAGGTCAGGACTGACTGGTTTTAAACTGATTTCATTTTGGTTATTTGCCCACGGTGATTTAGATGTGGATGTCTATATAGTTAGAACTACTTAGAACTGTGTGTCCATTAACATTCATACACACACACATACACACTCTTTCACGAATAAACAGGTGTTGTGCTCGTGGGTCATAGAGTGCTTTAGTCATAATCCTGTTTTTCTGTTTATACATTGTAGTCCAAGCTCTAAGGAGCAGTAGGTAGCTGGGAGTGAATTAAAACCAGACCATCAATTAAAGCACTCGCTTCCTGCAGTGCATGAACAGTTCACCTCTTGCAGGGTTCATCATCTGTATCACTGCCATTTGCCCAACAAACTGCCCAAACTCATAAACACATGATTGCCATCCAAGTAGTGTTTCAGCTCCAAAACACACACACACACACACACAGAGGGCAATTACAACAAGCATTCTGCAGTCATTATAGCCAGGATAATAACAACCACATAGCCAGGAGAAGTGATTGTCATCACCATATAATGTCATTTTCATCTCGGCAGCGACGCCTGGGTCAATTAGGCCCTAGTGCGGCTCTGATTACAAATGCCACCTTGAGGCCGATGGACCCCCAGGTCATGGAGCCAATGTTGTGGTGTCTCCACGGCAATGCTGCTGCTACTCCAAAGGCCAGTGTCAGACGGGCAAAAGACATGTGTGGTGGTGCTTCTGCCGCCTGTCTCTCTTGCTGATGGCTGCATCCTGCTCCATAGCTCCTGTCTGATCTCATTATCACCTCTCTAATCAGATGGAGCAAATGGCTGTCCCTCTCCCTCAGTTATGCAGCCTGTGGGCCCTGTGATGAGGAGATGGGGCCCCTCACCACCCAATCACCAGGGGCCCCTCAGGTCCATTCACTACCAAGCCCCTAGCATGGGCCTGAGGGGACTATGTCAGGGTGAGAATGTTGTTGATGATGATGTTGGTGATGAGGGTGATAATGATGACGACGACGATGATGATGCATTTACTGTCTTTACTAAACCTAGTAAGTTTTGGTAAAGTGCTACAGTTATTACTGCAATAAGTACTGCAGATATTTATCTCTATATAATGCTCCATGAAAGCTAAAGCACAACATCAAGATGTAGGGTCTGGCCATGACTGATAGCCGATCTCAAGATGTAGGGTCTGGCCATGACTGAGGGACCGATCTCAAGATGTAGGGTCTGGCCATGACTGAGGGACCGATCTCAAGATGTAGGGTCTGGCCATGACTGAGGGACCGATCTCAAGATGTAGGGTCTAGCCATGACAGGGACCGATCTCAAGATGTAGGGTCTGGCCATGACAGGGACCGATCTCAATCCTAGGGGTGGAATTAGTGGTTGTCTTTCAAACAGCCTCTGTACACAATAGCATAGAGGTACAACCAATCACAGCAATGTTGGCAAAACAGCAAAGATCTATTTCTTTGAAACAACTAACTTACCTTTTTCAGCTTAACTTTTAAAGAAAAGCCTAAGTCTAACTCCCCCAAAGTCGATGCCAAAGCCAATTCAAATGGCTGCTGTTCCTTAGCCTTAGTTGATTTGCACCATCGTAGCCCTGTCGTCATCATGCTAAGCCCGCCTAACAACTCTCTACAAAGATAGAGCATTTTGACTGGTCCAACCAGACCTCGGACGGAAGAGCTACCGAGGCTCTATGGCTTGTGGCTAGGCATAACGGCTGAGCAAAGCTGCTACTGCTAGAGTACATCTAGATTTCTAGGCTAGCCACATGGACTTTCCATGTTGGGTTCCAGAATCAAACCTGGTACAGTACATTACCACAACTTCTAGTCACCCTCAAGTGATTCTCTACACCCGGGGTTGAAACTATCTATCTATCTATCTATCTATTTAAACCCCCCCCCCCCCCCCCCATTTTTATGCATGTTGAGAGTATTGCAATTCAAAAGAATTGTGGGTATTTTCTCTCCATATCCCTCCACAAATCTCAAATGACTGGCATGACTGGTCAGAACATTTTTTTTCTTTTTTTTGGTTGACAGCGGGTATCCATCCCACGTGCCCTCTGCCCACCCACGGTGCCATCCGCTTGTAGCACACAGTCCCACTTAATAACACATCTGTCATTTCCCTGAGCGTTCAATCAATGCCCCAAAATGTACTTTTAAAAGAACAAGAAAAAAAGGTTAAAAAAAACACAAAGGCAAATTCCTTCAACCCCTCTCTGACAGCCCTGTCATAGAACATATCCCATCTACATTTTATTCATAATTTTGAAAGATTTTTGGCACTCTATTGTTGTAGACAATGTATAATCACAGCAGTAAATGGGTGGCTTTTAGTGTGAACTCAGTCACATGATAAAGCATAATGATCATTGTCATGCCCAATTACAACTTGTATAATTTGCGCCTGTGGTGGAAAGTAGGAAGTAAAACACTTCACTGGGAATTTATGACAGATTAAAATCAACCAATGTTATTTTACCTTAACTTCCCTGCACCCTCCCCTCCCACCACCACCACCCGCCTACACCCTACACACACACACACACACACACACACTACATTTACACATCTATGGGAGTCTGAATGCACTAAAACCAGCTTATCACTGACTAACTGGTGCATCTGAATAGGAGGTACAATATATGTGATCATTAGCAGAAATAGAGTGCATGTTTGGCTAAGCTGAGTTCTATACAGATGGATTTCACCACTGTGTACAGACCCCTCAACCGATCAATAGAGACCCCATTGGACCCAATTTGATGGAGCGTGATACCATGCCATCTGAGCGATTTCAAACTGCACACGCTAATTACACAGTTTTGAACAGATCTAAAACTAACCACCCACACACATGCACACACGCTAAACAGGAGGAAAATAGAATTACTCCCCTTGGTCATATTTTCTTTCCCCCTATTTACAGACAGTGCTATATGTCACTATATATATATGCCTGTGTCCTCATTATTAGGTTATTTATTTCCAAACAGATGCAAACAATTGTAGGTAATAGCTGCTATAATTGATAGGGTACCCTGAGCATATCTCTAAACACAGCTCATACTCAAAACAAAAACATGCACACCAAAACACACAAATACAAGTGCACACACACACACACACACAAAGACACACAAACAAACATTTTTTTTCCTCTCCATTACTGGTACAGTTTGCCTTTTCTGTCCATCCACCAGAAGCAAATGGTACAGAAGGAACAAAATGAAAGTTACAGCAGAGGCTGGGAATTCCTGATGTTGGTCTTAAATCACAACAAGTGTCTCGGAGCACTTCAGGTGATTTCCCCTAATCTACCTTCACATTCACAATCAAAAAACACAATTTTGGTACTGCTTGTGCTACTGCACACTAAGTGGCTGTGTGTGTCCATGAGAGTTTATGTACCACCACCAGACACATACACACACACACACACACACACACAAGTACAAATGCACACACACACACACACACCACATACACACTCATGCACAAACTCACAGGCCAACACACACAACACACACAAACACCCACACACGCACGCAAACATACACACGATACAAACACATATCTCTGTATCACACACACTCGCACAAACATACACACTGTACACACAGACACACCTACACACTTCATATCTCAGCCCTCCTACTTTTGTGTTTGAGCAGTGGTATTTCTCAGTCATTCATCTCCCATTGATGGCTTCCTGTAAAGCATTCCAAGAATTACACAAAGCATTGTCCACAGACAATCTCAACAAGAAAATAAAGGATACAAAAAGAGTGAAAAAAGACAGAGCAAAGAAAAAAAATCCACACACAATCAATTCTAACATGTCAGCAACCAGGCCATGGATTAAAGGCATCTGCAGAGAAAGTCTTGTGATATTGCCTACAGCGAAAGCAAAGTTACATACCTTGGTGTTTGTCAATCTACCGCTGCTTTGTGGAAGTAATGGACTGCATAGGTGCGAGTCATGACAGCCACATCTTAAAGCAGTAAAGCAAAAACAAAGACAAGACTATCATGAAAAGAATGCCACAC
This sequence comes from Tenualosa thibaudeaui, assembly GCA_027481765.1. Taxonomy (NCBI): domain Eukaryota; kingdom Metazoa; phylum Chordata; class Actinopteri; order Clupeiformes; family Clupeidae; genus Tenualosa; species Tenualosa thibaudeaui. The sequence continues at coordinate 17,509,633 of JAIFZK010000006.1, read as the reverse complement.
AGTACATACAGTTTTTTTTTCCTTTTCTATGTATTAGTCTCTCTCTCTTTCTCTTTCTCTCTCTCTCTTTCTCTCTCTCTCCCTTAGCAAAGCTAGCATATAGTAATGCAAACAGACAGAATATCTGTTTGAGGATATTGTCTTGTTTGTTGGTTCTGAACCAGCGTTTCTCTGGTTCTTGACTCAGGACCAGGCTGCTTGTGCTGGGGACATCCTGACCAGTGAGTTGCCTCAGGGTAGAACATCTCCCAGTCGACAGCAGAGTGCCCAGGGACAGCAAGACAACCTCATGGAACCACTGAAAGCAAATTAGTGTCGTATTCGAGCATGCAGCCTGTCAAAGAACACGCCCCTAATGCGTCTGCCATGCCATTGCTGGCTCCAGCCCACTTTGAGCTGTTAATGACGGTCTCCAATAGTCTCTCTGTGCTCGTGCGAATCTGGTGGCCCTCATCAGATTAGCTTCAGGGCTGGGAATATGACCAAGATACCCCTTGAGCAGTAACGATGAAGTGGGGTAAATGTGTGTGTATGTGTGTGTGTGTGTGTGTGTCAGGGGGGTTGTTTGCGTGTGTTTGTGTGGGTCAGTACGTGTGTATGTGTGTGTGTGTGCGTGTGTGGGTGGTTGTTTGCGTGTGTGTGTGTGTGTCTGTGTGTGATGAGTTGGGGTTTGGTGGTGAGACAGGGGCTTTGCGATGCACATCCCATTCCACATTGCTGTGTTGAGTTCCACCAGATGGAGGTATGTAAACAGTTCCCTCTAATGGCTGCAAGTTCACAACTTCCTGCAGTTTTTTTGTGTGTTGAACAGATGGAAGCACAGCCCCCACCAGAGTTTCCTCTGCGCTTCATAAAGGGTCTCAGTAAGCTGCTCGAAAAGTGGCCTATTACACCCGCATTTATATCTGTGTGTGTAGATGTGTGTCTGTGTCTGTGTCTGTGTGTGTGTGTGCGTGTGTGTGCGTGTGTGTGTATGTGTGTTGGGTGAGGGAGGATGGGGGGTGAGGGGAGGCAGGAGGTGTGGGCAGTGTCATGGATATGAAACACAAAACCCCCTACCATCAATCTTTATATGTTGGCCCAATATTGACTACTCCTCAGCCTCTCTGGCCACCCACAGACCAAATAGAGCGTTTGCTTGGTCAGCAAACAGACTCCCCCAAACCAAATGAAACTGCAAAGAACAATGTGATGACTCGAGAATGCCTGTGAATGAAACGCCAACGTAACCTGTTAAAAAATGGACTTTAGTATTCTAAAGGCTTTACTCTTAGCAGCAAAAAGGAACTGTTAGTAAAGAGAATCTGAATCATTCCGTGGAGTTGATCGATGAGCTGTGGCATGGCTAAATTAGCAAAGAAAGGCATGTGTTTGCTGAGGATTTTGTAAACATTGTTTTCACTTTCACTTTCATTGTTTTCAAACTCCAGAAAATACCTCTTTATTAAGGATGAAAAAGAAGAAATGTAGGTTCACTTACCAGCTTCACAGTCATTTTATGGGACGAATGAAGGCTGCCTTGCTGTCCCTTGACTAAATTACTGGGCCTGCAGGAAGCCATCATTGCTGGTTCCTATCCTTCAGTTTGTAAGGCATCTTCAAATACAAAATTTGGGACAACAAGGAGAGAATTGGTGGCATGTTCAAGTCATATTCAAGTCATATGTAAGACAAAGATACCTGACTTTCTATGCGTCCCTCACAATCAAAGACACCTGAGCCAATGAACCTAATAGGGCTGTTAAGACTATTTGTCAAGCAAAAATCCTATTTCTTTTTATTGCCCCTGCAACAATGAACTGCAATAGTTACCCAGTTGAGGAAAATCAAAATATGCCCTACCCTTACAGATGAGTCATAATGCATGGCCACTGTGTTTCACCTGCTCAATGAAAAATGTCATGCGTAAAAGCACAATCTCTTTTGTCCTTTGTTCCTGGGCGGTCAGTGTGCTTTGAAGATAGACCCTTTATTTACACCTTAATGGGGCTAACGTTCAATTCCCAGTGCCGTTAGACGCCCATCCGTTCTGGAGAGGGGGAGAAAAAAAAAAGCCATTTATTTCCTCTTTTACCACAACCATAAAAAGAGTAATTACCATTACTCTCAATGGAGATGCTAACATGTCTTCTTCTGACATGACTGCTTCTTGTCCCAGTTTGATCAATACACTTCCTCACCAGCTAATGAGAGAAGAATCTGGGCCTCATCTCTTGCCGCGCACTAAGAGTGCAGAAGCAAAGGCAAAGGCAAAGGCAAAGGCAAAGGCAAAGGCAAAGGCAGCTCAAAACATAGCTCTCATTAAAATGTGGAAATAGTACAACAGAATCAGGATCTGTCATGGATGGTGGCAAAGAGAAAGAGGGGAGAGAGAGAGAGGGAGAGAGGCAGGGAGAGGGAGGGAGAAAGAGAGGATGTGACAGGCAGCTCAGCTTGGTGTAACTGTGGCTAATTAGTGGCCATGGAGGGGAGATGTGTAGTGTGGGCATTGCATGTGGTGAGCTTCATTATTCGCCAGCGCTCCACTCTGTTCCTCCTGTTTGTGGGTGGATACAGACCCTCCAATCAGGCACTCAAATAACATGCGTGTTTCTGTGTGTGTGAGAGAGAGAGAGGGAGAGAGAGAAAGAAAGAAAAATTGTATTTGCATGCATGAAGATCTATTTGTATGCTACTGTGTGTGTGTGTGTGTGTGTGTGTGTGTGTGTGTGTGTGAATGTGTGTGTGTATAAGGGCAGATGAAGACCCTGAGAGAGTGAGAGTGAATGAAAGACCTTGAGAGTGCTGGTGACTAATAGTAAGTCTGAGAACTAAGCTAAGAACTAATATCTGCCCCAGTGACTCCTCACTGACACGTACACATCCACCACAAGCACCTGCTTTCAAACACCTGAGAGCAGGGATCAGAAGATAGATCTGTGGGAGGGCTAGAAATGGCATCCTGAGTCTATGACTTGCAGTTAAACTACATAAAGCAACACCATGAGTCTTTTTATCAGACAATTTGTTTTGGTATCATCTTTAAATTAGTTTGGATGGCACAGTGTTTGGATACAGTCAAATGAACAGTGAATGATCACAAATGTTATTCCTAAAAGCCATCCAGGATATCAGCTGTGTAGCTCTGGGTGGAGGAGAGGAAACTTAAATTCCATTCCATCAATTTGCATCATCTTCTAGCAGACCCTTGCCAATAAGACTAGCTTGTTCACTTCCACAAAACTCCTGCTCCTGCTAATTTTACCTTACCTGTCCTGTTGGAGTGGTGTATTTTCCGCACACACAAACACACACACACACACACACACACACACAGAATATGCTGAGCCTTGTCAGCAACATGCAAAACACTTGTTTTCCATTTTGTCTTAACAATCACGTAACATCCTCAATAGTGCATCCTCCCAGGGCTTTAATCCAGAGAGCCATGAGCTTTTCACAGTGCTACTGCATCCCTCACCCACGTTCCTCTTGTGTGTGTGTCTGAGTGACTGTGTATCTGTGTGTGTATATCAGAGAGAGAAAGTGAGTGAATGTGTGTGTGTGTGTGTGTGTGTGTGTGTGTGTGTGTGTGTGTGTGTGTGTACGATGTATGTGGGATGGAAAGAGAGAGAGAGAGAGAGAGAGTTTGTGTGTGTGTGTGTGTGTGTGTGTGTGTGTGTGTGTGTGTGTGCGAGACAGAGCAGCAGTGGCTGCAGTGTGCTGGGGTGGCAGCGATGGGGAGATTAGCAGGCCTGCGGAGGGATTCGGGAGCATGGCTCAATAATGAGTGTTAACCGCACCGGCAGAGAGGCGTTGGTGAATAAATAAATAAGGGGATTAGGAAGGGTCCCCACTTTTAAATCCCCCCCCCCCCCACACACACACACACACACCCACACACCTACCTACTCTCGCTCCACTTACCTGTCTGCTCTCTCTGCCCAGAAAAAAATAAAAGCAGGCAGCAGGCAACACCTTTTCAAATGAGAGAAGGGATAAATAGAGGCGCTCTGGTGTGGGATGTGGCTCTGTTCTGGCTAAGATGTGTTTCGGAGTCGGCAGCTCGAGAGAGAGAGAAAGACAGAGAGAGAGAGAAAGAGAGAGAGAGAGAGCAGTGTAAACATGACCTGACAGACAGCTCCTGTTTGGACAGCCATTCTCTTGTTTCCCATGCTACAGACCAACAGCCCTGTGGCTCAGCAGTCGGGACTCAAATGAGAGGGGATTCTCTTTGTGTTGGTTTTGGAATGGTAATTTGAAGGCTTTGCATTCATTTGAGAAAGTCACATTATTGTAACAGTAAATGTGTGTGTGTAAGCTTTTTACATTTGTAAGTTTGTATGAAAAGAAAGAAACAAGATAAAAGAACATGTTTGATGCATTAAGTGTGTTTGGCGAGAATGTGTTGTGTGAAAATGTTGAGATGAGGTTAAGATTGCCATGTTTGTGACTAAATTATAACTACTTGTTTCTGTTTGTATGTGTGTGCGTGCATGTGTGCGTGGGTACATGTGGGTTTGTGTGTGCGTGTGTGGTGCACCGGCACCTAGACACATTTATGCGTACTTCCTCTCTCTCTCTCTTCTGCTCTGGCGTGGTTCCGGAGTGTGTGTGTGGTTCCCTGCTGAGCAGTCTCCCTGCTGTGTGGAATGTCTGCCTGGCTACCCATTTCCGCCTTCCAAACCCCCCCCCCCCAAACACACACACACACACACGCACACAGAGGTTCACACGCAGACACACACAGAGACGTGCTCCTCCTCAAAGCCCATTTTCTGCATTCATTTCATGGTCTTGCTCCTGTCAAAGCGCTGATTTCAGGGATGAATCCACTCAACGCCACCTAGGTTTACAAGCTTAGAGGAATTTTTATACACAATGACCTGACTCAGTGTGACTAGTGTGTGTGTGTGTGCGTGTGTGCGTGTGTGTGTGGCGTGTGTGTGTGTGCGTGTGTGTGCTTATGTGTGTGGTGTCATGGGTGTGTTCAGGATAATTACTCATCTGTCTGTATTCCATGTAAATGTGAATGCCTTTTGTGTCTATTGAATGTTTACATGTGTACTGTATGAAATTCTGTGTGTCTGTGTGCGTGTACATATGTGTGTGTGTGTTTGTGTGTGTGTGCGTGTGTGTGTGTGTACGTGTGTGTGTGTGTGTGTGTGTGTGTGTGGTGAGGGGCGGCGGGGGGGGGGGTGTGTTTGAAGCTTGCATGTGATATCAAGGCAGTTTCTTTCTTCTGAAATCTTCAATCTCTGTGAGACTATTTGTTTGTCCTTTCAGTCCAACATTTCATCTAAAAAAAAAAAAAAAAAAAGCTTTCTGTGTTTGTTTTGGTGTATCTCCACACGGCATCTCTCTGAGTCACATGACCAGTCCATTCGCTCTTGTCCTGTCACCACCCCGCTGCTGTTTGAGGGAGAATTTCAGTGGCCCCACAGTGCAGTTAAAAAGACTATGGTGTCAGAGGGTCTGCTGCTGATGCCGCTTGTGACATATTATAATGAGGCCTTAAGGGGAAACAGCAGGCAACAGGCACACGAGCATCATGCTTTGCCGATGCGGAGCGGCTACAGTGGCCGTGGCCGTCTTGTGTCAAAAAGGGCCTCGATGTCGGAACCACTGCGTGCCGCCATCGCGCTTCGTTATAATGAGGCGACGAGGCCAAATAAAGCACCTGGCGTCTGAGCGCAGTGCGGTGACGATGCAGAGCAGTTGAAAGGGCCGCGGTGTCAGCGCCGGCACAGCCAGGGTTCCAAGATGAAGGCCCAGTGCACACAGGGGGCTTAAAAGGGATTAGACTGCATTAAAGCACTCCCTTTTATTCTGTAATGTAACACTTTGAATGTTGAATCAATCACCTTGGCTCCCTCTGAAACACCCACACACTCACTCACTTGCTCTCTCTCTCTCTCTGTCTCTCTGTCAGTTGCCCTCTCTCTCTCACACACACACACACACACACACACACACACACACACACACACACACACACACACACACACACACACACACACACACACACACACAGGCATGGAAGGAAAAAGAGAGTCATTCACTCAATCATATGTACACCTTCTGTCACATAGGCATTGCCCTCATTTTTTTCTCTTTGTTTCTTTTTTTCCATTGTTTCTTTGTCTCACTGTCTGTCTCTCTCTCACACATTCTTTCTTTGTTTATTCTTTTGTTGTTTTTCTACTCTCTCTATCTCTCTGTTTACCTTCTTTCTCTCTTTTTCTATCACTCATTTTTTTTCTTCTTTCCTTTGCCCTGCTCTGGTTCATGTCTCCTGTCACAGGCAAGTCTTATCCTCTCTGTAGGTTGCATCCTGCAGTGGCCTGAATCTCACATACTGATCTATGTAGCCCATTATGGCCACGAGGCCTACATCCACTCCTCCTTCTGTTTGCCTGAGATAGGGAACCAGTCAAACTGTTTTCCCCATACGCTGGAGGTGGGTTTAACACAGGTTTTAACACAGGAGATTATGACACACCCTGCTCTATTCTTCAATTGCTCTTCAATTGGTTGTAACTCTGTCCAGTGACTGCAGACGCATTTTGATCAACATCCATTGATTCTGCTTCAGGGAGACGACAGGAAAGTAGCCAGACTGAGCTGCATAGCAGATCAGCATGTGTGAGAACCAGGCTAATCCTGCGGTGGAGTAACTGGCTAAATTCCACACTGGGCGTTCCCCAGTGTCTGCACGCTGCATACTTGTTGAGGTTTCCTACTAATGACTGACCGGGGCAATTCTCCTTTTCATAAGACTGCCAGTGCAGCCTTTAGTCGGAAACAACAGTCAGACGCACAGCCAAAATCACCTCCTCTCCACAAGGCTCCATATACCTCACATATATGTCCAGGCTGGCCGTGGTGTTATGTTCACCGAAGCGTGGCTTACAGGCTGATCTACCCCAGGGAGGAGCAGCGCCTGGGCTAACAAATGTTTAGTGGCACGCCAATGTGCACGGGGAGCATATGTAAGGCTGAACAAGGAAGAGCAAGGGGGTCTTCGCCAAGTTAAAATAGTCATCACGCCACCGACGCCACTAACCACGGCCATGTGGTGCGTCCATATGGCCAATTAGAGGCTCTCAAAATAAAGCAGTGAGCAGCATCAATGCAGCAAGCTTACGACAAGAGAGAAGATAGATAGATAGATAGATAGATAGATAGATAGATAGATAGATAGATAGATAGATAGATAGATAGATAGATGCACATATACATACAGACATACACACTGTACAATACATACTGAGATAAAGGGAGCATGGACAGAGGAAGAATACAGAAAAAAGAGGAAAAAACATGAGAGAGAGAGAGAGTGTGTGTAAGAGAGCGGACAGATAAAATAAAAGCAACAGATGGAGCTGAGGAGAGAGAGAAAATAGAGAGAAAGCGACAGAGCGGGGCAGAGGGAGGAAGGCCATCTTTTTTTATCAACTACAGCCATCATCATTTACATTTGGCTCTCTGTAATGAAGACATCTCTACTTTCAGGTGTCCTACTCAATCTGTGCTGTGTATTTGCGAGGGAAAAGACACTCTATTACGATTCCACGTCTCTCATACTTTATGACCCCTGGGCAGTGGAACCTTTGCTGAATGTAATGAAGCACCATCAGGACCTGGCCAAGCCATTTAGTTTGTTGACCCAATATGAGTGGGCAGACTGTGCCCATGGTATGTACACTCTATGTGACCTCATAAAGGTCATATCCTGCAGCTCCCAAATGGCTTCCTTACAGAAAAGTAATGGAACAATTTGGTTCTCTCCTTGCACGTCTTTCTAATTGATATATGTATAGCACTTCCAGAGAATGAGAGTGTGGAAGTGGAGCCAATGGTGCTGTTCCTGTGTGTGTGTGTGTGTGTGTGTGTGTGTGTGTGTGTGTGTGTGTGAGAGAGAGAGAGAGAGAGAGAGACAGACAGACAGAGAGAGAGAGAGACTAGCATAGGAGTCAGTTGGCTCCAGTTCACACATAAGACCATATTTAACCAGTGAGATGACTGTGAGGTATACTTTACATTAGAATTTCATCTGCTGGGTATGGGCATATTTCCATGATGAGGCCCCCGTTGTGCCAAGTTACCTAAACACACACACACACACACACACAAACACACACACACACATACACACACACACACACACACACACACACACACACACCAGCATTTGTGTCTTATCAACATTTCAACATTTGCCTTTTTTGAAAATTTAAAACCATGACCTTAGGAACATTCAGTCTCACAACTAAGACACCAACATGTACACAACACTAATTGCAAATTAATTGCAAATACATGTTTATTTATACAGTATCTTAGTAACTCAATTTAGCATAAATACCGTAACACTGTAATTCATACAAGAATCTTTAGAATGTCATCCGCTTATAGACCAAACAGTCCTATTATAGCTTCTCTGAACCTACATGTTTCTCTCTCTCTCTCTCTCTCTCTCTCTCTCTCTCTCTCTCTCTCTCTCTCTCTCTCTCTCTCATTTCCCAACACAAACACACACTGATGTAGTTATCCAAGTTCCTTCCTTGACTTTAATCACACCCACATACAAATACACACATTGTAGAACTCTGGGGAAATTAATGTTAAATAAACATGACATTTGATGAATATTAATTTATTGCACATTATACAGTTTATTACAAGGCCATACCTCTTTGTTCATTAAGCAAAGATCCGTGAAAGGCCATCCAACCATGTGAAAGAAAAATGCCTGACCAGCTTTTGAATGTAATGATCAAACCATGTTAAGTTTGCAAGAAAAGTTCTTCAGTGTAACACGTCAATGGTCCAAACATGTTCACAAACAGATAGAAGAGTGATTTAATGTAATGGGAACACATCTTTCCACCTACCACATTTCCCTAATGATTCCACTTTTTTATTTCACTCACTTCATTACTCTCCCTCTCTCTTTCTCTCTGTCTGTCTGTCTCTCTCAGCAGTATTAGACTGCTGCTTTGTTAGCAACTCTGCCTAGAAGGGCTTTGATCGATCCGGTCTGTGCTCTCCTACCCGTGGGCCTATTGTGTCCATCCCTTGGCGTGCCTCTCCATGGATCCCTCAATTTAACCACAGCTGGCTGACAGTGTGTCTGTGGTGTGTGTGTGTGTGTGTGTGTGTGTGTGTGTGTGTGTGTGTTTGATGTGTGTGTCTGATGGATGTCCAGAGGACTGATTTACTTTACTCTTCCACAAACACGCTGCCCACAAACACACAAATGCACTCACACAGACAGACACACACACACACACAAACGTGTGTTGTTGTGATATTTCCCAAATGGTGTGCAACAGAAAAACAGGTAAAAGATACCAGATTTCTAAATCATTATTAATCATCTCAAATCTTTTTTATGTTCAATATAAAAACTTCATTTCTAGTGTCGATAATGTTTTGATAAATGGAAGTGTATATGTGTTTCATCATAATCCTTGATAAAGATAAAGGAACATTTGTCAGATGGTAGAGAAGCTGTGAGGGTCTGATATGAAGAAAGTGTGGTGCTTCATGATAGTAATATTAATACACACACACAGAGACACACACACACACACACACACACACACACTGTACATGTGTCGGAGCACACACACGCATGTGTATGTGTGTGTGTGTGTGTGTGTGTGTGTGTGTGTGTGTGTGTGTGTGTGTGTGTTTACGCATGTCACCTCTGACATGTCGTTATCGTGTTCCATTTTCTATCCTGGCGGAGAAGTTATCTTTGAAATTAATTACACCAATAACGGTCCCAGCCTGCAGGAGCAATAAACAGGATAATTAGGAAAAGCAATCAAGAGTTTATTAGATTTCAAAGAGCATGCAGACAGGTCCGTTTGGGTAGCTGGAAACCACAATCAGATAATGTCGAAAGAGGAAACAAAACAAGAACAGGAGGGGAATGAGGAATGGGAAAAAAGCTATAGAAATGTCAGACACACAGACATAGATCCCTGGGCCCTTTTCTGTCCTCTTTGAAAGAAAAATGTGATTCAGGGCAGGCTGCTCTAGATTGAGCACATTCCCGGCACAGAAGAGAAACAACACAAGGAAACTCAACATGAGCAATGAGTGATTTCAGCACCATGGACAGAGGCAGAGCCCAGCACACATTGTTCAGGACCATGGACAGTGCACTCCACTCAGCCTGCAGAAACTTGCTCTGGTACTCTGTGACCATGAGGCATTATGGCCACAGCTAAACACTCACTGTAGAATGGATCAGGGACAGAATGGGACTTGAAAAAAAAAACAGATGCTGTGTCCAGTAGCCTCTCCCAGAGGCACCAAAATCATATGACAAATTGGCTTTTAAAATCAAAAGCGTCATAATTCATTTTCTGAGTTTCTGATGTTTGTGTTTAATCTGAACGCCCTTTATGTCAATGTCAAAAACAACTGCAGTTCAGGTCATTTGCATAGTTAACATGAACTGTGCAAAAGCACTAGTGGTAGCAGTTGATCATGATTATGACTTGTTTGTTGTCTTTCAGAATGACTTTGAATGTGCCAAAATTGCATCAGTGCCTTGCCAGCACTATAACGATTATGCATAAACATTTGTATAACCGTGTATGTGATAATACAGTATGGTAAGTTTAGTTGTATTGTGCATGTGGTGATCCACAGTACTGTAAAAATAAAGCGCATTATTTCTTTGTTTTCAATTTATAAATGTGTAATACATTCCGGCTGAATGAGGTACTTAGGGTAAATGAGGTTCATTCAAAGGGTTGAAATGAGCTGTTTATGGTAATGATAGTCTCTTATAAGAACTAAATCACACAAAAAAAGTCTTAACAATCGCATCTCCTGTTTTTCTGCTCACCTCCTGTTATTTTAGAGAGTCTAGCCAGCGTAGCCACTCCTTGCCACCCACTAGTATTGCTCATACTGTCAAGGCACACCTTCAGAAACAAGCAGGGCTTGATTTCACTGTCTGGCTGCCCAAAGGGAGGAAATGATAGCAAAGAAAATAAACCAATCTGATTCAAACTGTTTTCAATTACAGCCAGCACACTGGCAGGACTGCAATGCTTGCTAACAATTAGCACTACCCGCCAAACGAGGAGGCCGAGAGATTGGAAACAGCTGGTGGCGAGAGGCAAAAAGTGGGGTCCGAACACACGCACGCCCATGCACATACACAAACACACACACACACACACACACCACAGACACACACAGCCATGCACACACACATGCACACAGATACAACTACACACACACCTACTGCAAATCAAGTCACGTTCAAGTGCAGGATATATTGATAACAGCATGATATTATGCAGGCTCATACCAGGATAATGTAAGCATTATCAAACCCCATGGAGGGGCATAATGAAGATTAATTTAGCACAGCGTTACAAAGACAGGCAGAGAGGGTGTAGGTGGCCAGGATAATGATACTATTATATTGTAGAGTCACAATGTAGCTACAGGTAAATGTAGACTTTGGCCTCTGTATATGTGTGTGTGTGTGTGTTTGTGTGTGTATGTGTGTGTGTGTGTGTGTGTTTGTAAATGAATTGCATTAATTACACAAATTGTTTCCGCTAACTGTGCTAAATAGCAAATGTTAAAAGTTAAACTGGGGCGCTGAGTGTTTGTTCCCTCTAGGGTACATGTTTTCAACTGTAGCTATATTTAGAATTTTAGCAAATGATTTTGTCCCAGTTGACTTACAGTAAGGTTGAGGTGGACTTTTCAGCTAGTGTTCGGGCTTGTAATGATTTGTAGCGTAAGATTATTCTATATTTAGTGCTATGAAATGTGTGTTGTCAGGTCCCTTGAAAGAAGGCAGTGTTTAGAGACTTTTGTGCAGGGCTTTACACATAGAGTCCTTCACACAACAGCTCTATTAATCTCTTGCTCATGCCCTATTGCTGATTAACACACACACACACCTATACAGCACACACACACACACACACACACACACACACACACAAACAAACGTATAAAGATTGCACACACACGATCACACTTACACAAACACACATACATACATACACACACACACACAGACACAAAATGTGGAGCTGATTTTGGATCTGGGCCTTGGTCAAGACAAAACAAAAGAGGAGAGGATGGTGATGGAGTGACCAGGAGCTCTTTGGGAGTCCAGCCAGTGGAGGTTCAGTGACTGTATTTAGAGTCAGCGCAGGGTGATGGATTATGGCAATAATGGTGACCTCTGCCTCACATGAAGGCCTCATGCTTCAGGCCTCAACTTTATCGGCTCCAACCACATTGCAGAGCATGTTCAGATTTGACAAATTTGTTTGGCACATTGCAGGCAGCGAACACACCATTTTTGTCTGTGGAATCACCAATGGATTTTATTGAATGACTCCAACAAAATAGACTTGAATTCTAATCATCAGAGTTCAGCTCTGGCGTGCAGGGTTGAATTGAAAACAATGGAACGGAATGTTGGAAGCGCAGGGCTTTGCACTTTGTCAGAGCTGGTGTGCGAAGGCCATTGTTCTTGTCCTCTCATGCTCTCAGATGTATTTCTGCTCATGCTTGTTACATACGGAATGGCTCACATGACAGCAAATTGTGATTGTGAGAATGTGAAATTGAATGAGAAATTGAATGAGAAATTGTTAAAGATAGACTGTATTTTTCAACATGTGGGTGTTTATTTGTGGTCAGTTACTCCGTGACTAAAAATACAGCGTGAGGAATGTGACTTGGGGGGTGGGGGGGGTTATTTATTTATTTATTTATTTTCGGAATTGGTTAAGGATGGAAAAGTTATATACCCAAACTGATGACATCGGTCATAAGAGCCCAAATAATTCCACAGTTTCAACAGCAGTCAAGCATTTCACTCTGTTTACATCATAAATGTTACAAAATGTTACCCCTATGTCTGTGTGTGTGTGTGTGTGTGTGTGTGTGTGTGTGTGTGTGTGTGTGTGTGTGTGTGTGTGTGTGTATGTGTGTGTGTGTGAGCGAGAGAAAGAGTTTGTGTGTGAAAGAAAGAAAGTGTGCATGTGTGTGTGTATGGCCACACAAAATGAAGGAAAATTCAATCCTCCAGTTATAATTCTATTGCATGTTTCTAGCTGTCTAGCTAAAATTATCCAACTGTATGTCTTTGAACAAGAAGACAGATGCAGTATTAAAGATTTAAAGGACATCCAGTGAGAGATCCCCCCCCCCCCCCATCAACCTTACCTTTGAAATCATTCAGTACACTTCAAAGACTGTGATAGAAGTATCTGTGTTTTTCATAACTTTTCAAAGTCACCAGGAATTGATCATCAATCTCTGTGATCACTGCAAAGATATTTATCAACAGACATCACAGATTACTGAAGTTACTACAAAAAAGTAGCTGTCCTTTCAGTCTTTTAGATCCATGAAATGCTCAGTAAAATAGAAAAATAAATAATAATAAAAAAAGAATAATGATAATAATTCATTAATATGTGGAATGCAAGCAGTGACATCTAACTGTTCCATAAACTGCACAGTATATATATATATATATATATATATATATATATATATATATATATGTATGTATTACCAGTCTGATGACTGGACAGAGGCTAACAGAAAGGCAGAGTCCAACAGAAAGAGCCGCCCTGTACGGGTCTCTCACACCAGCTCTGACAAAGTGCAGGGCTCTTTGCTTCTGACATTCTGTTCATTTACATTCCATTGTTTTCAGTACAAGCCCGCACACCAGCGTTGAACTCTGCCGCTGCAGCCATGTCAATTACAATTCAGGTCTTTTTTTGTCATAGTCAATAAAATTGGTTGGTGATTCCACAGGCTACTATGAAGTTTGCTTCACAGCATGAAAGAAAATTGTCGAATTTGAAAGTGCTCCACAGCTGGTGTGCAGAGACTCTAACACTCAAGGCTTCTACACCATCTGGTCACCCACCTTTTGTAAGATGGTTACTACAATTGCCTGACAAAAGATAGAAGAAATGTTGTCTAAATTGAAGACACAACAAAACAAAAAATAATGATTTATTTATAAATAATCATCTTTCTGCCAGGATGTATTGTTCTTCTAGAGCAGGGGTCAGCAACCTTTTTCACATGTTGTGCCAATAAGAAATGTTCTTGTTGGTTTACGTGCCAATCAACAGGCCAATTGTTTTCAACTACACATAACTATGGGCTGCATTTCCAACATGAAAACATGTCAAATCCATTCTGACTATGCAAAACAGCACTTTAGGATTACGTTGATCTCATTAAAATAAATAAATAAATAAAACAAAAGAACAATTCCAAACGAATCATTCTAAATTTCACACATGACTACAGGCAGAATACGTTTATGTATAAATTACTCCTTTTGGGTTTGTGGAAATATCTGTAACTAACAACACTTTCAATGTGCTTTATCCATGTTTCTCTCATCTAACAGTTAGGAACTGGGTACCCTGTCTTTGAGTAGGCCTGCGTTTCTCTGTGATTCATATATTGCAGAAAACGTACTGAGAGGAAACAGGCGATGGTGGTTCTGTTCAGGTAGCCTACATTTTTAAAAAAGTTCACAGTGTGTCACACTACAGAACACGCACCCTATACAACCGTATACTGTTTAACAGCTGATGAGACGGCCAAACCTTTTCTAATGTATAAAAACAAGGGCTGCGCACCATGGCTGGTGTGCCAGTGAGAATTCCTCTGTGTGCCGACTGTGGCATGCATGCAAGGGGTTGCCGACCCCTGTTCCAGAAGAATGGTTGCCAAGCAATGCAGAGATACGTGTATCAATCTGTGGTGGAGTAATATAGAGCCCAGTACAGTCAATACAAAGGACTGTGGAGTGTTTTACAAGAACTTCAATAACTGGTCAATATCTAGAATTATCCTTCTTAGAAAACTGTATGGATGCGGTGTATAAGTGTCTGTGTGTGTGTGTGTGTGTGTGTGTGTGTGTGTGTGAGAGAGAGAGAGAGAGAGAGAGAGAGAGAGAGAGAGAGAGAGAGAGAGAGTTTATGTATTCAGGAGAGACAGACAGATGGATGGTGAGATACAAACACACATACACACACACACACACACACACACACACACACACGCACACACAGAACCACCAACAACAATTGTTTACCTTTAGGGGTATGTGAATGGATTCCTGTCCTCCCCTTCACCTGATAGCTGAAGCCATTTCTCCCCGCTCCGCCTCCACCCAGTCCAGCCCACCAGATCCATCTCTGTTGAGAAGGTTTAGGGCCACCTCACTCCATCAAAGGACATGGTGAGAGAGGTGAAGAAAAGGGGGGAGAGAGAGAGAGAGAAGGGGAGGGAGTAGAGAGAAGAAAGAAAGAAAGAAAGAAAGAAAGAAAGAAAGAAAGAAAGAAAATAGGGAGAGAAGTGTATTTCAGAAGGTGAGAAAAAAGAGAAGATAAGAAAGGAGGAAAGGAAGTAGATTAAGTGAGTTAGAGAAAAAAAGAGAGAATGGAAGACCATCAGTTTTAGTAGTACCACAAAGAACTGCACGGGCTCCAAAATCTAGTGGACATGTCAACACAGTGTAAGCACTTGACTTCTGTTGTGAGGTGAGAGGCGACTTTTAATTTCAACCCAGAGTGTAGCCGCCTCCAGCCTTCCTCTCCCTCTCTCCTTCCTTCACTTACCCTCGCACACAAACACACACACAATCTCTCTCTCTCAGACACACATGCACACACACACAAACACACACACACTCTCACGCACGCACATACTCACAAACACGTTCATATACACACACACACGATATACATATACATATACACATACACACAAGAGCAGATCTTTATGCTGAACATTGTGGGGGTCAAGATCTCACTCTCTGAACAGAATAAATAAATATTTATTTATTCATTTTAAATGCCACCGTCATAGCAAAAATACCCCACACAGTGAAATAGAGGCAGACTGCTGGGGAACCGACAAGCAACATGCCAGCGGACCACTAGTGGCAGCCTGCCGTCGGACTGCCAGTGTCTTGCTATCTGGGTATCACTCTTAAGTTTGAGTGTTCCATGGAAACACTCATGCCACTGCCCTTGTTTAGTGTGTGCTTCACCTCACTATGTGTTTGACTGTGTACTGTGTGTTTCACTTATTCATGATTAGGACAAATGCAGAGAACAAATTCAATGTGTGTGTAAATACACTTGAAGAATAAGACTGACTCTCTATTCTCTTAGAAATGCAAAAAGCAAAAGATAACATGTTAGTCCTTGCTAGAGATACAATACATGATTTTATTTGTGTGTTCTTCAAACTTTGTTTTTATAAAAATAAAAAAAGCACTTGTAGCATTTGTGAGTTGTTGTGAGCACAACAAAAGAACAGTGCTTAATGCCATCTGTCAAACATGGCAGAGGTGGTGTCATGGTCTGCTTTGGAAGTAATCTTCTATCTCTAAAAAATTGCATGACTGCATAATTCTTTCATTTTAACATTTGTTTTGTTGCCTTGCTTTACCTTATAAGCTACTATTAGCAAAATAGCAAAGAGCTACTTTCAGTTAAAAATCAGATAACCCAATGATGCAAATAATTGCTTCAGTTTGGACAGGTGTTTCTTATTACAAAGTACAACATATATTTAAAAAAAAAACATATATTAAAACAAACAAATATTAAAGACTTACTTGTCCCTTACCACCCTCCTAGAACCCTAAGATCCCAAAATGCTGGTCTCCTTGCAATCCCAAGAATATCAAAATCTACAATAGGAGGAAAAGCCTTTTGTTACTGTGCACCCCTCCTGTGGAATAACCCCCCCCCACACACACACACACACACATGGTGCATGGTGCATGGCAAATTATCACTTCTCATGGGTCTTTTGGGAGGGACTGCCTCTGCTGTTGCCCTCAGTTGCAAGGCATGGCGGCCACTGACCATCCCTGCAGTGGTGCTGGGTTGCCATGCATCATGCCTTAGTGATGCTGCTATAGCCTAGTGCCACCACAAAAGCTTCATGTGTTATGCCGTACAACTCTCTTTCTCTCCCTTACCCTCTTTCTCTCAATATATATATATATATATATATATATATATATATATATATATATATATATATATATATATATATATATATATATATATATATATATATATATATATATACACACATATATGTATGCCCAAATTACACATTTGCTCTCTGATGTGTGAGCCTGGCCTAATTCACTTTCTTCCTCTGTCCACAATTATCTGCTGAGTGTCATCCCTGCCTCATTCCAGCAAACTCCTCTCACCCTCCCCTCCTGAGTTGACTACAACTAACACTACGGGAGGCCCATGTCAGGACCGACTCTCCATCATAGAGGCCCTTCCTGGACGCCCATGCTAGGCCCAACTCCCCATAAGGGAGTTTTTCCTTGCCCATGTTGCTCTTGGGTGCTCCTTCTGTGAAGCGCCACAAGACAATACTATTGTAAAAGGCACTGTATAAATAAAACTGAATTGAATTGAATTATCTCTGTTTTATTAGACACTGACAAACAGTAGCCTAATGGTGGGTCTTAAGCACCCTATTTATTCTTTCCCCCCAACACCTTTCAGTTAGTGACCAGTTAGCTCACATTAAGCAAAACACTTTGGCAAAGTAGTGACAGTAAGTAAAAATACTGAATGCCAAGTGTGTAGAATGATGATGGATTGGGCTAAACCAAGTCCTCTGTAAGGGGCAAGACACCTTGTCAGATGAGTTAACAAGTTACTTCTGCTGGCTTTAAAATTTTAAAATTAAATCAAGAAAAGCGACAAATTATATATGGCAGATAGTTATTTATATGATTGGTTGGTTGGATTTGATAAACCCCCATGGAAATTATGTGCCTGTTCACAAGATGTGCACTGCATCCCAACACTTTGTTACAATCTTGAGAATGACAAAAATAACCAAATTAGGGGAGGTGTAAACACCTGAGCTCTTTGTGGGGGACATTCTTTACACAGTCAAAAAGAAAAGAAAGGTGTGTTTAACTAATTTCTTACAAGGTTCTGCTAAGATGGCCATTCAGATGACAAGAAAGAGTAAGGCTACCGGGTGTGGCTCAACTGATCTTTTTTGCAAAATGGGTGTAGGTGAGTAGCTGTGTGAGTTTGAGGAAGTGTGGAAGTGTGTTTTTTAAGATATGAGTTGGGTTATTTTGGGATGCATTGTATGGTTTTCATTTCTGCTGTACTATTGGTGGATATTGTTTTGGCTGTCATGCTTAAATACCCAAACATTGTTAAATCTCTCTCTCACTCACTCTCACTCACTCACTCACTCGCTCTCTCTCACACACACACACACACACACACACACACACACACACACACACACACACACACTTTCTCTTTCTCTTTCTCACAAACACACACTCACACACGTTCTTTCTTTTTGTCTCACTCTCTCTCTGACAAACACACACACACACACACTTACACACATCTCTCTCTCTCTTGCCCAGTGGCCACTGAGACTGTGCACCAGTCCAATGACACTGGAGATTGATTAGGACAGGTGGCAGCTTGTTTCAATGATGTGTCATATGTCACTGCCAGAGAGATCATACTGGGCATTCCTGTACCATCCACAAATGGCCATAGTCAAAGGAAAGGTCAATTACCCATGTAAAGTTTGTGAATATGGTATATTTCTAAAGGTCAGCTAGTTAATGACTGTGTGTGTGTGACAGAGAGAAGGGGACTCTGTTATCCTCAAGCAACACACATTGTATCTGAATACATTCCCCAATTGGTTTCTGAACCATGATTACCACAGCTCCCCAGCTTCCCATTATAATTAAACATATACTATAGCATATGCCATACTCACACACACACACACACACACACACACACACATGATGTACACTGCATCTCAACACAGTTTTCTAACAATCTTGAGAAGGAGGGTGCCACATCAATGGACCAAGACCTGATTTGAACCAAACTTGTCTTTCTCTGATATCCTGAAGAAAAGAGATATTTCTACTGTTTCTTGTCTTTGAGCCATTGAGTAACTGGTTTGCATTGAGATGACTCTATTAGTTCAGACACTCAAGCAATTGAGTGATCACTGTGATATTATTTGGGAGAGATATATGCAAATGTTCACCTCCATATCACTACCAAACGTTTCAACGTACAAATTTCTCCTCTCACTTAATGAGAGCAATTCCTACACACAAAAACAACAGTACTGAATACACCTACGGCTCTGTAGGAGTCCCTTCCTTCCTTTCAATTGTGCCGTTGGCTGCCTCTGTGAGGTTGATGAACCACTTTTTAAAACGAGCGTTTTCCCTTCTCGCAGTCAGCTGGTTAATTAACACTGTCTCCATGGGGATGTGTGTGTGTACCAGATGGCACGGGCTAGCGTGGACACGATGAAAATGCTAATTTGTCAGAAACGGCTAAAACAACCTGATTGGGACTCTCATTAGGGACCAGGTTTGATCTGTTCTCACGTGGCTAACTTATCTCACTGGAAAAAACACACCCTTATTCCACCTCCCTCTCCCTCTCTTTCTCTCCTTCTCTCCCACAATGTATTAGAAACACACACATACACAGACACACACACGCACACAGACACATACACACACACACGCACACACACACCATCCTCCTCCTAC
>JAIFZK010000006.1:17465000-17485000 GCA_027481765.1 Tenualosa thibaudeaui | reverse complement strand
TGTGCTTACGTGAATAATTGTCTGCGTGAGCGTCATGGCTCAGTCCGTGACAATTGACATTTTAAAATATATACATTATATGCACAGGATATGGATATTTATGTGACTTCTGACAAAAGTAAATTGATACAATGAACCATTTGTGCCAATCTGGTTTTGTTTAAATGTGGTCTTTTTGACAAATTCAACCATGTAAACAATCCAGTCAAAGCAGAAAAGCTGCAGAAGAATTTTCATTGGCTTTTTTTTCGTCAAATGCCTTTTTTATATATGATGACAAAGAACAATTCACACAAAGCAATCTGCACTGCACACCCATGGCAATTTTGCTTTAATTGTAAGAGTGTGTGTTTTACCAGTCTATTTACAACGAAGATTCTTCTGCAATCATGAGTTTGTCTGTGTTTCCATACAAATGTGAGTGGATATGTACAAGCAGACACATAATCCAGAATAGTTAATCCTACTACAAGTTTTAAAAATGTACACATGTAGGCTATGGCTATGCAACTAAATCCTAAAAGGCATGATTGCAAAAGTGGATGATTTGAAATCCGAGAAGTACCACAAACAAGTCAAGGTTGCTTTTAACATGGTTCAAAGGAGAGCTTAATATCTGACTGCCAGTTCTGTTGTTTCTGAAAGTGTCTCCTATTGATGCATAAATGTGTATTCTGGTTTGCACCAAGTTTTCACAAATCTGATGTGTGCTTGTATGTGTGAATACCTAATCAAACACTCTTAAAGGACAACTATGACCATTTACAACTGTTGTTTTAGGTCACTGACTACTGTTAGTATGAAGAAGAATGAGAACATTTGGTACAATATTGACCAAATACAAACTGGCAACTAAAGCTATGGGGCAAATGAAGTCAGTTTTAGTTTTGGTTTGCTTTGCTTTGTTATAGGTTAAAGGCTGAAAATGGCTGTAGTTTTCCTCAGACGTTTTTGCACAATGCTCACGGTTTTTCATTCCTTCCAGTAAATGCATGCACATGAATTTGAAAATAAATAAATACATAAATAAGCTTGACTGCCCCCCCTGTTACTAGCATACGTTTTCACTCAAGTCTGTTTGTGCAAAATATGTATGTTTCACTAATTGTTCTTGGTCAACAATTGCAACAATTGTGACTAATTGTTCTTGGTCAACAATTGCAGTTGTTTACTCAGCTTGAAGGAAAATACACATTCATACTCATTCAATGATGGGTAGTAACACAGTTGCCTTGATTAGCTGTTAATCAACCAAAAAAGAAAGCCCACCCAGTGGCAAGACGTACCCAATACTGGCTAAGTGGTTTTGATTGGTCTTCGGAATTTTGTCTGAATAGCTAATGGGCTCCAATGCGCTCATTAGCTAATGACTCCAAAGAGGAAATTCAAATCTGCTAGTTCTAGGCCCTAGGGTCCTAGGCTAGCAAAGTGTTCTGTATTCTCTGCTACTTCCATACACATTATCATAGACATGTTATCCACAGTAATCATCTGGTGTCTTCCTGGTGATTGTCAACAGATTACCACACATTGAGGATTGCCTATACATTAAGAAACCATTGTATTGTACCATTGTACAGTATGTTCCTCTTTAAAATATTCATCACATACTCAGAGAGGTCCATCTGCACACCACCATTGTAAAAAAGAAAAAAGTATCATGGAGAATGAGTGGTCTGAGTGTGAGGCAGTCCTTTTCCCTCCCCCCTGCTGTCTGCCAAGAGCTCCGTAATGTATTTGTTTGCATTTTAGATCATGGCGCACATGTATGGTAATGTGTGTGTAAAAAAGAATGTCACATGTGATTCTCAAAGCGATTGCAGGCTAATTGGATGTCCCTGAAGAGAGATAGATGAATAATCTAGTGAGATGCCAGAATGAGATGCTTCAGACTCATCTTTCCCTCTTCATTTCTAACCAGTGGTAAAAAAATATACAACAACAACAATAATAATAATAATATAATATAATATAATATAATATAATATAATATAATAATAATAATAATAATAATAATAATATTGTTTTTTTTTACCACTGGTTAGAAATGAAGAGGGAAAGATGAGTCAGAGATGAGTCTGTATATATAAAACAATAAATATAAAAAATACATCTTGCCTCTTCAATCTGATTGAAATTGACCTAAAATGAGGTTAACAAGTGGAGACAGTGATAAATAGAAGTGGTATCTGATATCTGCTAAGAATCTTCCTACCGGCTTGTCTGAATAAGCCAATAATTTATTCTCTGCTACACGGCAGCACATGTTATCAAAATTTGACCTGAAAGGAAGATTTGGTCGTGATCAGCTGTTGGAAATTTATGT
Organism: Tenualosa thibaudeaui; assembly: GCA_027481765.1. Lineage (NCBI taxonomy): Eukaryota > Metazoa > Chordata > Actinopteri > Clupeiformes > Clupeidae > Tenualosa > Tenualosa thibaudeaui. Next base: position 17,482,674 of record JAIFZK010000006.1, on the reverse strand, counting down.
TTTTACTCAGTGTATGACCAGTGTAAGGTGTGGTTTTGGTTTTAAGTGCAAACAATTTGCACATTTCTTTAAGAAAAAAAGTGTGATGCGTTTCCAAGCAAAATATTTCATGAGCTGAGGATTTCACCTGGATTCATAGTGGTAACGTCAGCAAAAGTCACTGGGAGTAACTTTACTTATTAGTTAACACACACATGCACACACACACAGTACCACACAAATACGCATTTTTCTTTTGGATGGGGGGGCTATGCACCCTAACCCACACACATACACACACACACAAACCACAGACATACACACACACACACACACACGCACTTGTGAGGGCAAGCCCATTAGAAGTGTACACAATGTGTCCCTACCTGAAATGTTGAGAGTGTACCGCACCCGCTCCAGTTGCCTGTTCGTAGGCAACCAGGCAGGCAGGCAGGCAGGTGAGCAAACAGGCGGACAGCGGGTGGCACGGACATGAGTGTGACGGCGCGGAACGCGTCTGGGAAATTAAATTAATTTCCCCTCCTCAGTTTCCGGCATGTCCCCAGCGAACAGGTGAGCGCCGAGCAGAAAGCCAGCCGTGTTAACGCTACTCGCTCACTTTCGCCAACATCTGCTTCAATTAGGAAAGCCATTAATTTCGTCCCCGGCTCCACTATCAGCGCAAATCTGACTAGAGTCCTGTACGTTTCGCCCGCACTCTTTTACCATTCACACAATTGTTAGTAATGGAAGACTTTGATTAAATCAAAAAGAGATTTTTGTCCTACCCTCTCAAATTGCTCTATAGCATGCATTTATTTAGTTGAAATAGAAAATGTGACCAAACCTATTTAGACCCAATGTTGTCTATTTCTGCTGTCAGATTTAAACATGAGATTCAGATAGTTCTCAGAGGGCTTACTCAACCCTGAAGCACCTGTGGCTCACAAATTCCTCATCTATTCACCAATTCATTTGGATGGCCTAAGAATAAAAGCATTTGCACAGATCAGTCAATAAGTCTACATCACAATGGAAAAATGAATCTCTAAAATCATAAATGACGTCTTAGAAGAACTAAAAATAGATAACTCCAGGAATAAAGACAAGACAATTACACAAATCCTGTTTAAAAAAGAGAGAGTGAGGTGGGGCAAAAAATAAATAAAAAATAAATCCCAGGGTTGGTAAAATGTAGTGCCAGCAAAATCTCACACAATTTGAGCAGCACAGAGGGAAGGTATCCAGACTGCCCGCTGTATTAGAGCTTGCAGTGGTCTCTGATGGACAGTTGGGTGGACAATAGCATAATCACTGCCACATGAGGTGTGTTATTACTGCTCAATCAGCAGACAGGACACTTATTCAGCTCAATCATGTCTTTTGTCTTCTGCCACTCAGGTTCTGACCTGCTCCACTGAAAAAAGAACTATTATTCGCTCACTCACCATCCTGTCAATACCCTGTGACGAGTTTTTTTTTTTATTATTATTCTTTCTTTTTTCAGTGTCACATACGTTTTCCTCATTATTTCTTTCTTTTTTCTCCTTCCTCATCTTCTTTTTCTCTTCTTCTATTCTTCTTCATCTTCTTCTCTGTGCTCCCTGTAGTAATTAGAGAGTGTGGCAGGGCTGGCAAGGATGGGTGACTAAGGACAATGTTAGCAGTTTCTATATAAAGGTATCTGCAGAAGGACCTTTGTGGGCAGACTGACAGTGCTTATATTGCGAATAGTTTCAGCAGAAGGCTCTCGTCCCCTGGGGCCAAATGGCTGAGGCAACTGGGAGCAGAAAGTTCCTTTCCATCACTCTTTGTCCTGCTTTCACTCAAGTTCATCTTCGGTCTTAGAGATGAACTTCTGTGGACTCGTTGTTCTGCATCATGGCGTCTTTTTTATTTATTTTTTTTATCCTTTCATTTACTTTTTTTGTCTTTTTCATAGTTTTCTTTTATTGTTTCCAAATTGGCTTATTCTATCTCCAGGGAGATGTTCCCGGCGAGTCCCCACAAGTCAGAACACACTCCCCAAATCCCCACCAATCCCCACACCCTGCACCCCATCCTAACCCAAGCACAAGACCTCAATCGAAGCCCCCACCTTATCTACCCGGGGCACATTTCCCCAGGAGAAATCTCCTGCACACCACCTTGAGCTGCCTCTGAGAGACAAGCTGGTGGGGAAAAAGGTCGGCACATTGTCTCCTAGCTGCCGTTAGCTTCCCCGCTAATCAGCAGCTTTCGGCTACAGCGTGTTCCTGCAAGCAGCCATCCTCCTTCTTGCTTTCTCCGACGCGCACCACTGGACCGTGGGGGAAGGCATCAGCTCTTTCTGGCTGCCCACCTCCACCACCACCACCACCACTTTGCTTCGGTTCGCTTTCTTTTTCTGTTGAGAGGCAACAACAATCTTGCAAAACACCTCTGCCACTGTGTTGTCTCAGTCTGCTACGCTAAGTCTGGTGCCACATGTTTGCAAGAGGCCAAGCTTAGCAGTCTAGTCATAGATAATTGGGTGGTGGGGGCAACAGTAGTGCACCATTGTCTGTCTCTCTCTCTCTCTCTCTCTCTCTCTCTCTCTCTCTCTCTTGCAAGCACACACACTCTGTCTCTCTTTTACTTGCCTCATTGTCCAAGGGTTTTATTTTAACTATGGTTTACAGACATCCCCCTGATTCCTGGGTCTTATCAGTGCACCTCACAGAGCGCTCTGTTGCTGTGAGGCACCATACCTCCCTCACAGGCCCAAAGAAACCATTGTGACAAACAACAGGCGCACATCCAGCCATAAATGTCAGCAAGTTTCTTTCTCCTTACTTTGTCTCTGTGCAGGACCTTCCAGTGGAGACATACAGTCTTTTCTCTAGAAGTTTCTTTCTTATCTTGGGCATGTACCATGAGAAAAAAAGCATAAACTTTAATCACTCAAACTATTTTTGCCAGCAAAGGTATTACTGGTGTTAGTATTACCGCTAGCTTATGAGATGAAGGTCCACTGCATTCCTGTTTGAGGAAGACAAGATGACTGATCAGTGTATAAAACTCTGGATATTTCACTTGAATGGAAAACATGCATTTAACTTTATTCTCCCCTCACCCTATTCTCAATGTGCTTCCCAATCTCTCTCTCTGTCTCTCTGTCTCTCTCTCTCTCTCTCTCTCTCTCTCTCTCACCCAAGGCTTAGCCTTGTTCTCACACAAACTGATCTGTTACGCATCTCAATCTGGCCAGTGGGCCTGTCTCTAAATGGGATGATCAAGTTAACTTAAACACACCTATTTGGGGGTCAAAGGTGAAATCACCTGAAGAACTGAAGAAGGCTGTTAGCCTGAAATGTTTGTGAGGCGATTAGAAAAGTAGACTAAACTGTGGAACGCTTGCTTTATTTCTCTACAGTAGGCCCAGTAGCCTCCACTTTTTCCTATTCACCTGAGAGAGGGAACTAATAAAAAAATGGCTTTGACCCCAACAAGATAGAGGCGGGCTTGTGTTGAGTTGTATTGAACACGTGTTTTGCTTCAAATTGTGATGCACACCCCTCTCTTTTCTCTGCAATCACTGGTCTGATTGGTTGTAGGCATGCAGAGGCATTTTGTTTACATGTCTGTTAATCCCGCCTCATGGAAACTGGAGATTGAAATATTGAGATGAACTTGGCTAGTATGTGTGAGAAGCAGGCTGCACCAGACTGACAATTGGTTGGTTGGTGTACAAAACATACTTAATGTGAGATAAATAGTTACTCCAAATTTAATTGAGTTACACTATTCAATATTGTTACTGTTGTCTTGGGACAATGAGTCTTCATTAGAAGCACTGTGATATCAAACAGCTCATTGTATTTATAATAAAGGAGGTAATGTATGCTGAATGTGAAGTGAGTACATGTAGTCAATGGACATACTCAACAGATTGTTTATGGGCAGTTTATTTCCATGGGCAATCAATGTAAAGTGCAACCTCATGCTGTTGAAAGATGTGTCAATCTTTATAGCCTGGGCTGAGGGTTAATTTCCAGTAGGTGACTTGGAAACAGAATTTGAAACATATTATTTATTTAAGGAAGGATAATGGCCTACAGTGTTTGAAGCCAAATAACTAGCACCCCCACTCCTTAGCCCTGTAGAGAAGTACATTATCACCAAATATTGCCTATTAAGAAAACCACAGGTTGTGCATTATTGAAGAGGTGGTAGTTTTATGAGTCTCATTCAAACAGGACGAGGGACAAGAGAAAAAAGGAGGCAGGGATGAATTATGTAGACAGTTTCCGTCAGTATATGACTCCCGTGGGAAACAAAACCATTTTGTTTTAGTTCCATTTGCCTCCATCAGTGGCCACCATTGTCTGTGTGCAAGTGGGCCACATACAATGGTTATGTTAAAGTGAAACCCACCCAAGGACATCCCCACTTCTATTGATGTGTCAGTCCAGCAGATCACCTCCAAATATGGCGAGACATAGATTTGCTGATAGATTAGTTGGGACTTTGAGAATAGTGAGTTAATATGTTAACCAGTATGAATTGGTCTGTCAGTGCACAGAGCTGTGTGTGCATGTGTGTGTGTCAGTGCATGTGTGTGTGTGTGTGTGTGTGTGTGTGCTATGCCTTTGCTATCAATGGTAATTTCTTTTCCATAAAGTTTAATGTAAGTCTGAAGAAATTCCAGGGACTTTGTGAGTCATTTAGTGGATATCTGCAAGTTGTGTGGCACATCACCACACGTATCACGGCAAGAATATCTCCACACAGCCATCTGTTTGTTTATATGTTCAAATCTCAGATGGCACATGAAAGGCAAAGTCTGATGTATCCACAGTTGGTTTATCTTGCATTATATATAGCCTTGCATTGTAGATTAATTTCCGGAGTCTACATTTTCTCTTTCATTGTCTGCTCTTACACATTTTGTATCAGTTGTATGAGCATGCAACAGAAGTGTACCACAAGGAAAAAAGCCAAGCAATTAAGTAAAGGATAATGTACTGGTCATTATAGGACGAACAGTACCACAACACTGATGGACAATATAATATGGCTGCTTGCCAAAACAACGACAAAAAACTTTACACGAACGTCTTTTAAACTTAATTTGGCTTCCGCGGATAAACAAATAGTTCGCAACGCAGCTTAAACTTGAAAGATTCTTTAGAATGCAGCTGATCTCCTTTCACTTTCAGCGAAGTTTCATTGTGATGAGTTGATTTGATGAGTGATGAGAGACTTGTTGCCATAGACAGCTGTCATTATACTTTCACAGCGGTCATAATAACTGACCGAACATCGAGAAAGCCCATTCAAAGGGAATGGAACCTCCTGCAGCATTCTGGAGAGCCGTATAAGAAATAAGTAATAATACGTAAAACTTTTTGGTGGGGAAAGTTTAAGTAGATAATAAATAAATGGGCTACTCTCAATCATCAAAATATATAACTGAGACTTGTCTTGGAACAGCTGCTTATACACCTAAAAGGCAGTAGTGCACAATATGTGCAATTCTTCACAAAATGGAGAGATGGACTCTCTCTCTCTCTCTCTCACACACACACACACACACACACAAACAAATAAATTAATACAAAATATTGTTGAGTTTCAACAAAAAATGCAAAGAAATAATTTAGTTGATCATTAAAATTGATTTGGCCTTGAGTCCTGACATAGAGACAAGCAAAGCTCTCAATACTTTGCATGCACATTCACATTCACATTCCCATCTTATCACCTGTGAGTCAAAAGGCTGAGGTTTCTCCTTGCCCAGTGGCAAACATTTGTTTGCTCTGCAGCAGCTGGGAATAAATGAGGGAGCTGAGGGAAGACCCAGAGAAATCTCCAGCAGCTCATGCAGATTTTACCCACCGATGCTTCATTATCTGACGCACACACACACACACACACAAACACATAGACACACACAAATACACACACGCACACACAAACATATAGGCACACACACACACGCAAACACATAGACACACACAAGTACACACACAAACATATAGACACACACACACACACACACTATGCTTACATAGACACACACAGTCACAAACCCAAGGACACACAAACTTATTATTTCTAAAAATCCTCTAATTACAGGAAATGACAATTTTCAAAGGCTTGTGTGTTTGAAGGGCACTCATTGTACCCACAGCTCCATTCATTTGGAAATAATTGGAAACGCAAATATTCTATCAGAGCAAGACAAGATCAGTAGGTGTCACATGCAGTTTCTTACTGTGATCTTAGTCTCTTGAAACTCCTTGCATTATAACTTGTAACTACAGCTTTAGTTACCACTAGCATATAAAAGTGATTTACATAAGCATTTTTAACCCTTGTGTGGTATTTGGATCAAATTGACCCATTTTGAATTTTTAGTTAAAGAAAAAAAATATGAAAGAAAAATGTTTTTGGGCCTAATACTTCATGGTCTTAGTTTAATTAAGTTTAATAAAGTTGTCATCATACCCCTTGACATTTAGGTCACAGAAAGCTGAAGGAACCCCATAGCAGGACAGTAGAAGAACCTCATAGCAAGCCAATAGATGGCTATCTATGGCTATTGACTTTCCCCCCAAAAAACACAATACACACATTGTTAAATGTAATTTTGGAGAGAACAGTTAACATTAAATAACTGATGTTTTATTTGAATTCATTTGATCAATATAATTGCAATATATATTGAATTAGTAAATTCAATATGATGATGAAAAACATCAGTGAACTCTTAGCCAACCTATTATTGGGAATCCTGGTGGCCATCCTATTACTGTAAGGTATTTACATTATGTACAGACAGTCTATGCATGGAGCTGTATTTACTTTATTTAGGTGTGTCAAATAATATAGCTGCTATGACAGCTGCTTAGGTGACTGTAACTGAACCGACTGAAATGGTCATGTCTCTCAAACCCACTCTAAAGTCGGGTAGAAGTGATCTGAAGTGACAAAGCTGCCGCCTGGGGAATGCAGGGTGACAAAGGCTTACATCTCCCTTTCTTTTGCTGTCTTTCTTTCTCTCTCTCTCTCTCTCTCTCCACATCCAGGAGATTGTGAGTAATAGCTGTCTGCATTGTTCATCAAGATGCAAACTCAAATGTTTATTAATTGTGTACTTTAATATTCACATCTGATTATGTACAATGAGGTGGGGTCAGGGGGGTTAAACTCTGAAAAGTGTACCATTATAACATTACTAAACACCATGTAAATATGTGTCACTGTTTAAATGCAAAAAGCTAAAGAGGATTAAAAGATGTGTGAAATAGACCAATTTGTGAATGTAACCTGTGGGAAGCAAAACAGACATTATTTCTTTACAATTACAGTATGATCACATTCCTAGACCTTCATTTTAATTTGGGGGTGGAAGCAGTGATGAGCACAGATCACAGCGTGTGTGTGTGTGTGTGTGTGTGTGTGTGTGCGTGCGTGTGTGTGTTTGTGTGTGTGTGTAAACCAATAAGCATGGAGGAGAGAAGACCTCCATACATAGCACCCCTCTCCCCGACCTCCCGTTCCCCATCTTAATCTCCTCTGTTTGACAGAGCTGATGAAATTTTAATGAGGAATAAACATAATGGGCGCTTGTGTGAGATTAGCATAAAACGGTGAAGGATAACGGCTCAGCTGTGCTTCAGCAAGGGTTGGGGTAGAGAGAGGGAGAGAGAGAAGGAAGGAAAAAGAGTTTGTAAGAGGGGAGGAAAGAACAAGAGAAGAAGAGAGAGAGCGAGAAACCTGCGGAGTACTAGGACCCTGGCCATAAGGACGTTGTATTTAGAAGCACAATTCACCGTAGGTCCATGTCTGCCTGGGACATGTCTGTTTCCTGAGACGCTGTTGGATTTGTGCCCAAAACTGTTATCCTTTCAGGTCCCAAGTCAAATACAAAGTTTACAGAAAACAAAGTTTTTATCTTCTTTTTTTCTAAGTATTCCTTGATTTATTTTATTACTTATATTTGATTATTATTCTTACACATTTAGGTCTGTTTATTTATGGACATCAGCATATTAGATTGCTACTAAAGGAGGCTAAAAGGACATCAGCAATTGACTAAAGAATAATAATTTCACTCAGACGTATTTGCAGCAAGACACACTCACAGCAACACAGAAATACACACACATACAGACACAGACAAACACACACAAGCACACGCAGATGCACACGTTCACATTCATGCATGTATGCACACACACAAACACTCACAAACACAGACACTCATACACACAGTTGTACAAACAAACCATCATCTTGCAGTTAGGTTACCTCTTTAAAAGACTGTCCTCCATCCGTCAGACTCAAGAGGCGTGCACAGTCCCCTAATCATGAGTGACACTGCAGCCAAGGAGAAGAATTTGTGTGTGGCAAGCGCAACGTACTACACTCACGATTCACACACACATACACACACATTTTGTCTGCTTGCGTGAGTCTTCCAACTGCAGAACAGCAGCATATGAGATTCGTCACCACGTCCAGGCCGTGCCTGGCACTAGTCGAGATTGATTGCACGCTCTCTCCTGTCATGGAGGAAAGAGCAGAGAGTGAGAGAGAGAGAGAGAGAGAAATTACCACGTCTGTGCCACTTCACCGCCCATTCAGAGCATAGTGTTAACATACTAATTCATCTGCTTCGCACATATATGAGAGCCTCCTGTATGTCTTCCTTGGTAAATATGGCTGTCTGTCACAGCGTATCTATTTCTTGTGTTCTTTCTCACGGTTGTACATGGAATTTTAGCGTGAGGAAAAAGTAAATGAAGAGAGCATCTGTGTTTCCTTCATTGATTGATGGTGCTGGAAGGGTGCGCCACTTCATACATAAAGGACTTCACATTCATAAGAGCTGCAAGTCCCACTGTGGGGAAAATTACATTTGGCTCATCCTCACTCAAAACCTCTTAGCCAAGAGTTCTGTCTCATTTACTTCCATGGTCTGGTCACAACAACAACAAAACAGCCCTCCTTTGAGGCCAAGCCTTTAGTATTAAAAAAAGGATGTCCAATCGCATCATTGCTGAATGTCAGCTGACACTGTTTGAGACCCAATTCAACCCTTATTTGGTTAGGAATTGATCCAGATGGATTGGGAGGCTTTGATTTAAACAGACCTAATGAGGTGCGTTGTACTAACTGACCTGAGTTGAACCATTATGTCATCTTAAGTATCTTAAAGACATATCAGGTCTAATGGTATCACTCTGGTGATATTAAGTTGATATAGAATGAAATGTCTTGAAATTATCACTGAACATGTTGTGTTTTTGCATTATTTTCATGGCAATACATTCTCTACAAATATACAATACAAATATGCTTGTTACATGTTTATTACAGATTATAGCAGTGATATAACAGTTTCTGAGTGGATTAGACACATTCTACGCATTATATCATGGGTGACTCTTCACAGCTAATTATCACTCCACATTTTCCATTGAGAAAACTTCCAAGCCATTGATCAACTGCTTCATTGCTGTGAGACGCAGAACTAATCTTAGAACTATTTGGGGTGGCGGAAGATGAACAAACATAAATGAAAACTAAACGGTAGAAAATACAATTTGGTTTCTTAAAACTTTGTTAGTTGCCAATGGAACTGTTGTATAAAAGCAATATAACACTCAGCCTTTGGCTTCATGCCTGCGGCTGAACCACATCCATGAGGATATCCACAAACAACCTCACTCCCACTTGGTTATATTGTTTAAGTATAGCAACTACCTTCAATTTTGCAAAAATGAGTACTAACTAAAAAACGCAGAAGAGAATGCAGACCGCCGCCAAGGTAATATAACGCAATACAAATTCCAGACGGCATTCTGGAACACCACCAAAATCTGTTCATCTGTTCACTGTCCCACGTTGTCCATAAATTTCATCCGAATCAGCACAGTATTTTTGGAGTTATTTTGACAGACGGACAGACAAACAAAGAAACAAACGCCGGCAAAAACATAACCTCCTTGGCGAAGGTAATAATGAGGCATTTGTGTTTTGAGTTTAGAAACTAATGATAACAAACATATAGGCTTATTGTACTTACTGACAGACTGGTCTTTATGGTATGGTATCAGTTCACCAGGGGTAACACAGGTTCAGATCTGCAGTGAAAAAGCCAGTCAGGACGGGCATCATTGTCATTTTCCTTCCCTGATTTCAGCTATCCTGTAGCTCATCCATTCTTGTCCCCTTCTTCACCGTGATTGGTGGCATTGCTGGCCAAAGCACCTCATCGGATGCTTGTAGCCTTGGTGCGACCATTAAGCTGGGCTGATTTCACACTAATGGGTGGGAACAACCCAAAGACACTGGTCATGGCAAGCAGGCAGACAGACAGACAGATACAGATAGATAGATAGATAGATAGATAGATAGATAGATAGATAGATAGATAGATAGATAGATAGATAGATAGATAGATAGATACTGTGGATAGATTTGAGCTGGTTGTGCATTAGGAAAGTGCATTTATTTTGGATAAACCTATTTGTGGATCTTAGAACTTTTGAGATGATTTGGGTAGTACATACAAGGATAATTTCACCCAGTTGTTCTTTCTCTCTCTCTCTCTCTCTCTCTCTCACATACACACACACACACACACACACACATACAAACAAATACTACATTTACACACAAAGCAGTGTCTTCCTCACACTAATTACTGGGAACTGCAGTTTAATTTGGTCTATGTAGCATAATAGCTCTGAAAACAACCCCTCGAATGCAAAGCACTTCACACTAAATCTTCCGCATGTGCAGCTATTACACAGAAAGGTGAAGTTAGAGTCTCTCACAGCAGGCTTATTTATCTTGCTCGAAAGATAAGCACTCCAGCTTGGGTGGGGTGTGGGGGGGTGGTCTATGGAGGAAAATTAAATGTCAGGCTTGCATCTTTGATTCCCTGAAAGGAAGCTTTAATCACTTACAAAAGCTATACATTCAGGACATTCAGGATATCATCCACATCTGTCAATTTCCCCTACTCTCTGTCTGAGAAGCACACAGTCAGTTCTCCTTTGGTATAAATCTCATTAGCAATGAAGGCATTGTCTCCAAAGCTCTCCCCCCTCCCATCATCTCTCTCTCTCTCTCTCTCTCTCTCTCTCTCTCTCTCTTTCCATTTTCCACTCGCTTTCTCCTCAGTCTCACATCAGAGGCGTCGTGAAATCAAACGGCGTGGATGACTGGAAAAATCACAGTGATAAGCGAGCACATCAGGCTCAGTTATCAGATATTGTAGGCTTTCTGGAAAATTCTTCACAAAGCAATGTGGAGCTTTATTCATAAGACATAAACCTTCCTTTCCGTAGGTTCAACTACTGTGTTTTTTTAGTTTCAATCGTTGATTGTGACATGAAATTCACCTGATGGGTGATGATGAGAAATTCAATATGTGAACAATATGTACTTTGGAAGTGCACTAATGATATACCTGTTTAACCACCAAATCCATAAGCCCAGTGTGTGCAAAAGGCGTATGAAACGCTAGAATGTCTCATCACTTGCAAATATGCTTGATGGCAGCTTCCACAGAGTTTGAACACAGACCTTGGAAGACTTTAGAAGACAAGCAAATAAAATGACCTCTGTGACTTCTGCGACCTGCTTGAACCATGCTGAAGCAGAGAGCAGGTTTAAATGGTGTGTCACCTCATTTAAGGGAGAAATTACACAAATATACAAACAACAACAACAAAAAAACAACCACAGAATTGTCTTTTGTCTTTTTTTGTGTGTGTGTGTGTGTGTGTGTACATAAAACTGCACCTGAGTCCAAATCTTTTTTGTTTTCACAAAAATCCTAGATAGGGATTCACAGGCTGGCATTTAGCGGTGTGGATATAGAAGCACCTACACTCTTCACGGCTGAGCTGCAGTTGGGTTGATGATAGTCCACACCTGAGAAAAGAGATGGATTCATTGAAAGTTACACGCCCGGCAGCAAAGGCTCATGTTTGTTTAATGTCACTTTTCAGCACCCCGTTCGTCATGCAGCCATGGCCAACAAACCACCATGAAAGGCCAACAGTCACACGTCATTCATTACCAATGTCAGTGCTAGTTGTGTGTGAGAGAACAGCCGAAAACATTCAATGTGCAGAAGGCAAGCCAAAGCATTGGCAAGTCCGTTCATGACTGTGTGTGTATGTGTGTGTGTGTGTGTGTGTGTGTGTGTGTGTGTGTGTGTGTGTGAGAGTGTGAGAGAGAGAGAGAGAGAGAGAGAGAGAGAGAGAGAGAGAGAGAGAGTCAGTCATAGATGTAATCAATAACACACAGTGCTGTGATGGAGTCTACAGCCAAACTGACCCAGGGGAAAGGTACAGTGGATTGTGTGTGTGTGTGTGTGTGTCTCTGTGTGTGTGTGTGTGTGTGTGTCTGTGTGTGTGTGTGTGTGTGTGTGTGTGTGTGTGTGTGTGTGTGTGTGTGTGTGTGTGTGTGTGTGTGTGTGTGTGTGTGTGTGTGTGTGTGTGTGTGCAAGGAAAAGGTGCAGAGTATTGTGTGTATGGTTGTATAATATACTTGCTGGTTGCTTGGTACAAGAGTGTGGTGAAAAAACATTTCCTTGTGTCTTTCACAAATATCTAAGACACAGCATAGACCTGACCTTATGAGAGGAAGTTACTGAGAGTTTATACAAGCACACACACACACACACACACACACACACACACATACAAAAAGAGAGAGGGAGACTGAGAGAGAGACACAAGCCTAGGCCTACAATTTAAACAGACAACCTTGATGAGAATGAAGCTGAAACAGTTTAAAGGAACTAAACTGCAAGTCAATAACGATCATAGCAAGAAGTATTTTTCTATCCTTCAGTAAATGGTCAATGTAAAGGTGTAACATAGCAAACCATTATTTCTCTCTGCAGTCTACAAAGCATAGAGGCCGACAGATATGAGGATTATATTGACTCTGCCGTTTCATTGCTGTTGTTGTTTTGTTTTAAAGATGGATGGACGATCATTCCTTCATTGCCTAGTCCAGGTCATTTAAGGATTATATGGATTTATAAGGATGTTTACCAGTCTAGCTAGTCAAGTTTGTGTCAATACTACGTCCACTTCAGCACTTTTCACACTGTGTGCTTTACAAAACACAAAACACACATCAGTTAAGTGATTTTTCAGAGTAATTCCAATCATAGCCCTGTTGCAAAGCTTGCAAAGTGCTGTCGGTAGGAAGGTGAATGAAATAATTTTGAAAAACATAAACCAAAAAGAAAAGCAGCAGCTAGCACTGCAAAATAGTACCAGGAGTAACAAAAGTGAAAGTGACCTTATGATGCCATTTAGTTAGCGTAAGTAAGCTGTGTGCTCGCTATTTGGTCTATGTTGTGCAAATTAGTCTCGTTCTCCTCCCTACCGACAGCACTCTGCAAGCTCCTTCAGCAGGGCTATGATTGGAATTACTCAAACTATCACTTTAAGTGTTGGTTGGAAATGAAGAACCGCTCTTCACTTTTCATTCCTAACTCCTTAGACTTCAATCAAGAGACACTCAAGATGCCATAACTGTAACTGGTCTTTACCACAATCCTACTTTGACAGTGTACAATGACTTGAAAGCACAAACAACTTGAAAGGTGAACTGTACATTTGTATGTCTCTGGTGTGTGAATTTGGCCATTTATCATGAATTTAGGGTTCTTTTGCCTGTGGCACATCATTGTCCCAGGAGTGGTATTGTGTCATCAGTGGCAGGTCAGTAGAGGCTCTATGGACAAGTTGGAGCTTGTCCATGGTTAAGGATTCAATAGACCAATTAACCAGATCAACCAATCAAACTCTCAACCAAGGCCAGACCCCGAAGAGACTCCACTCACTCCATTTGTGTGTGTGCATATGTGACAGCGAGAAAGAGAAGGTCTGTGTGTGTGTATGTAAGGTCTGTGTGTGTAGATGGATGGAGAGACAGCTAGTGGACAGCTATATGTGTGTGCCCTTGTGTGTTTCTCTGCCTGATCATCTGTGTGTGTTTGCATGCTTGAACTGAAATGTAAGGCTTTCTGTACAGAAAATAACAAAAAAATTACACACAAATGAATAAACAGAAACAGAAGAGAGGAGAGGCAGATCCATCTTTAGTTACAGAGGGGGGATAGACATTTGAGAGGCAATCCATGTTATTTTGCAGTGTATGCTCCACTAAACTTAAAAGGCTCTTAAGAGTCATATAATCGGAGAGAAGCTCTTAGATGCGGAACAAGACATTCTCCAGTAGATGGAGGCACAAGAGACCTGTCACCATAGCACTGATGTGTGCTTTGTCAGACTATCTGTTTTCCTGTGCTCTGTGTGGAATTAGCCAAATGAGGAGTCCACGTGCTGTCTGACTGGAATCAGCAAGAGGGAGGTGAGCCTCATAATGAACACCAGCCACATGCAGGTGTCGACCAGGACCACATTTAGAATGGAACATTTCAGCGTTGGCCTATTATTTTCTTACTGCCTCTCGCACTCTCTCTCTCTCTCATTCCCTCCCTCTCTCCCTTCCTCATCTCTCATCTCTCCTTCTCTACACTCCCTCTACGCCTCTCTCTCTCTCTCTCTTTCCCCAGCTTGTGTATGTATGCGCTTAACTGCCTCGTGTGTGTTAAAGTCCTGGGTCGTGGGGCGGGTGACTCAGGCTGCGGCGGGCTGATTAGGCGTAGCTGCCAGTGGAGCTGTCAGAGCCAAGCAGACTGAGCGGGCCGAGCACACGGCTCAGGTTACCTGGGCGTGAGCCTCCTCTAATGGGCCTCATTAGGGGCCGCGATGGCCTCCACACCACTCCGCTGTTGCTCCCCACCTCACACACCTCTGCCTCTGATGCAGCCTTAGATGCCCTCTGCTAAATGCATTCTGCAGGGGATCAAATACACACACACACACATGCATATAGACTTACACACATACATGCACACACACACACAGAAAACAAGTTCCTCCACGTTTTCCAGTGCAATTTGGTCTTTTTCTGTGTGCATAAAGTGATGGAATGAAGGAATAAACACAGTCCTCTTTTCTTTCTTAATGAAGTTAAGTCCAGTAATGAATAATGTCTTCTGCTGCACTCTCAGCACCACAGTTTCAAGATTTGAGATTCAACATTGTCTTTATTACATGTTATTATACTAGCATAAGAGAAAAAAAATGCTGTGTTTTCGTTCCTCCAGATAAATAGTATGTTAAAAGAGATTGTGCGTGTGTAAGGGGAGGAAGAAAAAACTCTTGTAGTGCAAAGACTGTCAGGCACAGGCTTAGGCTCACTTTGTTTTTACAATGTGATGAGGAAAAAATGTTCTGGCGTCTGGTGGTCCAAGCCTTAAGACTACAATATCACTTCCCAGATGGTAGCAACTGAAACAGCCCATGACTAGGATGGCTGGAGTCCATACTGATTCTTTTGGCCTCTCTGATGCATCGCCTGTTATATCCAACATATTCTGATGCATCGCCTGTCATATCCAATTCCTGGATCCACAGATGCCTCATACTGTACAAATAACTTTTTGTAGTGCTTTTCATTTCACTTCATTTCATGTAGTGCTTCCAAAACACACATTGATGCCTCCAGTCAGGATGCTCTCTGTAGTGCCTCTGTAAAAGGCCTTCAGGATCTTGGATCACATACCAAACTTCCTTTGTCGTCTGAGGTGTAAGAGACGCTGTTTTTTTTTTTAGTCAGTGTTAACATCCCATCTCAGATGGGATCTCAGATCTTCTGTGATGAACACCAGGGAACTTTGAGTTGTTGACCCTTTCCACAGTAGCACCGCTTATGGTCTCCTTTCCTCCTGAAGTTTACAATTAGCTCTTTGGTCTTTGCCACATCGAGACATAGGTTGTTCTCCTGACACCACTGCATTAAGTTGTTAACTTCTCTTCTGTCGACTGTTTTTATCATTGTTGGTAATCAGACCAATTAGACATCATTAGCATAACTTAATGTCCATATTAAAGCAATACATAGCCACACAGTCATGAGAATACATGGAGTAAAGGAGAGGGCTCAGGACACAACCCTGGAGGAACCGGTATTGATGGTCAAGGAGGACGAAATAATGGAGCCCATTCTCACCACCTGGCGTTGCCCTGACAGAAACTCCGGGATTCAGCTGTATAGACTGATGTGTAGACCAAGACTCCTGAGCTTGCTTTCAAGTCTAGGACATTGGTGTTAAATGCAGAAACATAGTCTATATACAGCACCCTTACATAAGTGTCCTTCTTCTCCAGATGTATCAGAGGGAGAAATGCAGTGCGGTGGTGATGGCATCATCAGTTGATCTGTTCTGTCTGTTCTTTCTGGAGGGCCGGTGGTAACTTCAAAGCAGGTATAGAAGCAGTTTAGCTCATCTGGGAGTGAAGGATGAGACTTGGATGTTGCATTTCTTTCCTTTAAGATGAGATTACATGTAGTCCCTGCCACATGCTTCTTGAGTCATTACCCTCCAGCTGTTCTTGTTCTTATAATCCTGTTTTGCTGCTTTGATTGTTTTACACAGGTCATATCTGGCTTTTTTCTCCAGCTTGTTTCCAGATGCAAGGCAGAATCGCAGGCCCTGAGAGCAACTTTTACAGTGGCGTTTATCCATGGTTTCTGATTAGGATATGCCCAGATTGTTTTTGTTGAAACAACTTTGTCCACACACTGTATGAATTCAGTGACTGTCTCTGTATACGTGTCCATATAACCATTTCATGCGTCATGAAACACCTAGTATGGGTCTAGTATGTGGTCTCCGCTTGTATTTACGCCGATGTGTATTTAGGCAGTACCTTTCTCAGGGGTGCTGGATATAAGTTCTCTGTTTTGCTGATTGTTGTGTTTAGTTCTTTGAGTGTGAGATCTGTAATGCTTGTGGTAAAATGTAGAGGCTGGGGAATGCAGACGACTACAGTCCCTCATTTCCCTCTGAAAGATGATCCTTGCACAACTTATTATGCAAAGATTGGACAATGGCTAGAATTCTGCTTGTAAAAGGTGGTCGATTAGGACGTCATCTAATTCTCACTAGCACACCGACTCTCCTACCCCTTCTTTGTCGGCGGTGGTGTCTCTTCCATGATAACAATGTGCAAGATGCATCCCGAGTGAGCAAGGGGTCCCAGTGAAGAAACTCTGTCATGTCACAGCACCATGTGACCTATCATGTTGAATGGCAAGAAGGCAAAAACTACATTATGGTGAAGCAAAAATATAATCCTGTGCCTGTGGTTTGAATCTGATAGTAATTGAAAAGAATCAGTAATGTAATTGGGTCATGGTTAGAAAGTGACTTCAGCATAAAATAATAATACTGACAATTTAGTCTATCAACTGGGGTTGCTATGCTTGTAAATGGTTGTGTACAACGATGGTTAAAATGACTAATCTCAAAGAAAATGAAATTAAGAATATTTACATGAAACCTCAAAATGTTAGTTTATTCCTAATATTGAAGCAGAGATAACAGGGCACAACTGCCAACTGCTAGACCCATCCCACTGAAACTCATTCTTTCGATTCCAGAACCAGAACCAGCTATGGCCATAACAACTGGCCATAGCATCCATCCATTTAGAACTAGCTATCGCAATTTATCGAACTGCGAATTGCGAATCGAGGCGAATTCACAAAATGCCAACATAGCAACAGTGGCCTAAGCAGGTTAATGATATATCAAAAGTTAAAGCACATTGAGGTG
>JAIFZK010000006.1:17422500-17460000 GCA_027481765.1 Tenualosa thibaudeaui | reverse complement strand
GTAGGCAGCAGTGATTTTCCTGTCCAGCAGAGATAAGTGCCGATATGATGAATCCCATAGAGGTGTTCAGACATCTGATGGACTCAAGCTCAGCCACCTAATCCCCCTTTATACCTGTTAATCAACATCAGCCTTTGATTGATCACCGTTTGATTATATGCCTAAAAACCACTGCAGCCACATAGACGTTATGGCCACTGATTACAAGGGCTCCAGTGGAGTGTTTGCAAATCAGTCTTAAAACGATGGCCTTCAAGATGTCCTGATCTTGGTCACATTGAGGACAAGTAGAGCGATAATGCAGGTGGAGCCAGAGCTGGTGGAGCAGACTGCATTCAGCACTGCATTAAAGGTCTGTCTACATCCATGAACATAAGCAAATTTAGAGTAAAAAAAGGCCTGAGTTTCTGAGATCCTGGAGGGGTCTAAATATATCATAAATGGACAAGTGCCCATTAAGACCCAGGCTCTAGTCATACAAAGACATGAATCATCAGTGCTGAAGGCTGCCATGCACAGCATCAGTGTGTTCCCTTGAGAGTACTATGGGCATAGTGATATAACTAGCTGAAGTTTAACGTCCACACAGTTTTTGGACACATGTCATGGATGGCCATGCAGTAGAGCTCAATCAGAACAACCAACTATGGCTAATAGGAGGACAACAGTCAGATAAGTTGCCAGGCCACGTCATGACTGTGTAAGAAACCATGGCACCATTCCTGTCAGCAAGTTACATGTCTTCCTTCATACACAAATATTTATCTCTGTATTAGTGCTGTATTATGTCTGTATTAGTGCTTTCAATGTTAACATGTTAAGGCATGTACGTTTTTTTGGTTTGTTTTTATTTATTTTATTTTTTTTAGTTTTTGATTAATCATTGGTATGCTTCCGTCCGTACCTGTCGACGCCAGGCTACCAACGCACGGATTACCCAGTCCCTGGTGTGATCCACGAAGTCACAGCCTGCTTCACGCTGCCCTCCCGGTTTTGAGAGCGAGACTTCGGAGCCGCACCTCTACCCACCATCCAACATGGTCAGTCGCTCTCTCTCTCAGTTCTGTGCCTCCTTTGATTTTGTTCAGCAAACTTCTCTGTGCTGTTCAGTAACTACCGCTCCCCGTGGTTTTCGGTGCTCCTTGTTTCAGTGGCCATCTCCTCTCTCCTGCCTCCCCTCTCGACCAGGTTTCCCCACTGGATCCTCTGGCAGCCACTGTGTCCCGGAGTCCTGCATCACATCTCTGCCTCAGCTGACGCCCGCCTGGGTCACCCAGTCCCTCACCTCTGTCTTTGAACTTAATAAACTGTTCGTGTTTGTAGACTCAGGGTGAGAGATTGGGGATGGCCTCATACGAAGAACAGCTTAGACAAAGTGGATCTTCTCATGGTCATATCCCACTTTTCCAAACATATTAACTTACTATATACACACACACACACACACACACACACACACACACACATACAGTATACACTGTACATTTTACCTGTATGTCTTCCCATTCAGCTCTGTCATGTTTAGAGTTATGAGACGTGGGAATTGAAAAAAAAAGTAAATCCACTCCAGAAGATTTGAGGGAAAAAAAACATCAGTAGAAGAAAAGAAAAAAAACCCCTCAACTCCTTCATTATCTATTTATTACTTTGATTGATTTTGACTTGCCTTAAGCTTAGGTGTAATTACTGAAGTCTAATTAGGATTATTGCTTTGTTGTAAGCACTGAGGATTAGATGAACACAAACACAGCCATCAAACAATTACCAAAGAAATCAAATTATAAGACACATGTTACAGTTATCCCTCCTAATCTGACAGCTATGTTATTTAGCTACTAAGGGTTGACACTTTTTTTGTCTATGTGTGTGTGTTCATGTTTGTATGTGTGCTCACGTGTATTAACATGTGAATTAAAGTTTGCTTGTCATCATATATGTGTTTGAGTTTGTCTGTGTGTGTATGTGCGTGTGTGTGTGTGTGTGTGTGTGTGAATATTTCTGACTGTACATTGGTACATGCATCTATTTAAATGTAGATTTTTGTCTCTCTCTGTGTGTGTACATGGGTGCGTGTGTGAGAGAGAGGAGAGAGAGAGAGTTTGTATGGATGTTTCAGGGGTTTGGGGTATTTTAAAGCCCTACACTAATGGTTGTGAAACTAGCCCATAGGCCTGACTCTCTTTGCAGCTCTCTGAGTCGGTAGGCCTGTGTGTGAATTTTATGACGACAGATGAATGGCTCTGGAAAGTCAAGTCACCAGCTCCATTTGTCCAGCTCAGGCCCTCTGTCCACTCTCAGCATTCGTCACCGTAGATGAGAGAATGAGAGAGTGTGAGTGTGAGTGTGAGTGTGAGTGTGTGTGTGAGTGTGTGTGTGTGTGTGTGTGTGTGTGTCTGAGAGAGAAAGTGTGTTGGCTTCCACGACGCCCCGTGTGATTAGTTAAGGAGGAAGTGACAGCTGTGCTGCTTGGGCTCCTTGGACGTAAAATGAGAAACTGCACATGAGGGCATTGGATCCTGGAAGGAGCTGCAGTTGGGGTCACTGCTTTCTGTGGTTATAGTATTTTTCAGTCTCTGCTAAAAGCAGAATAAGTAGAGAAGTTTACTTGGCTATATTTGACTTTATCTAACTAATCCCCCAGCATAATTAACACCTGAACCTTTCTCAGTTAATAAATGAAATGAGCTTGCATCTTTCTTCAAGGCCAAAGTTGATCAAATACAACAGAATATAAGATCAAATAACTAAAAACCTGCAAACACCTGAGACACAGAAAGACAATTTCAACACAATGTCTTTTTTAAGTCGGTTCTTCATCACATAGCTGTTGTTGTGCTTCAGAAATCATAAATGCTTCCTTAGACACAATCAATTAACTGCCTTCTTGATATCAAATAGCTGCTTTGATTACTTTCAATTTATAAATTGTAAATTAAATCCGTCTTAATACTGATGCAGGCAAAACATGTGTCCTGGTGCTACTGCACCTCAGTGCAGCTTTTGACACTGTTCATCATACTGCTGTATAGCTGTATTACACACTGCTACATCGACTTGTGTTGGGTTCACTGGTTCAGTTTGTGTGTTGCCCTGGGAAATTGTACCTCAACATCAATGTCCATAACGTGTGATGTCCCCCAGGGGTCCTTGAACCATTTATATTCAACCTTTATATGCTCCTCTTGGGCAAATTATCAAGCACATCTATCATTGCTATGCTGATGACACCCAAATTTACATCGCTGTATCACCTGCTGATTATGCCCCCCTTGAATGTCACAAATGGAGGTCACAATTATTTCTTCAGCCAAACACAAATAAAACAGAAGTAATTATTTTTTGGGGGAAAAAAGACACCCATAATTGCACTATTTACTGTCAAAAGATCAAGCTGTTACTCCGACTGTTTTCCACTGACTTGGTCAGTGAAGTTTGATGTGGAATGGGCTCTTGGAAAAGGGAGATTGTCGATCTTTGTGTTTAAATGTTTAATACGTTTGTAACGTGCAGATTTGGTCCGACGTAGGTTTGAGCTCTGTTCTTTTACGCAGGAAGGTGGTTCATTAGTGGTCTACGGCTACTTAATTCTCTAATTTTTTTTTTTCAATCAGCATTTTATTTATTTTACTTATTTTGTTTTATTATTTTTGTTTTATATATCTCAATAATTTTTATGCCATTTTATTTTGCATTATTCACTGTTCTTTGCCTTTATCTTTGTACAGCACATTGAACAGCCCCTATGTATGAAATTTCTATGGATAAACTTGCCTTGCCTTGTCTTGCATTTATTTTATAGCTCTCCCTCCCATCTTTTTCTGTAGCAATGAGTGGTAACAGCATAGTGCAACCTGCTACAGCAGTGGTGGGGAATGTCTGGCCCAGGGGCCAGATCCAGCCTGGCAAAGCCTTTGATCTGGCCCATGGAGGCAAGGCCATTTCACAGAGAAATCTATCTATTTATTTATTTATTTATTTATTTATTTATTTATTTATTAACAAATTACTAACATAGGCATTTATGGAAGTTGTTATGTCTAAACTTGTTCAGAATATTCAGAATGTGACACTGAGAAAATGTTATGAATTCCATGTTGAAAATAATGTATTAGAGAAGTGCAGAAAATTGTTGTTGAATATTGGTCCTCTCTTTAGAGGTGCTCTCACATAATGTAGCCTAATAATCAGTATAAGCAATATTTGGAACTTCGGGTATTGGGGCAGTGTAACCCAGACAACAAAGGTGATGGGGACACATTTATGGAGCAGAGGGTGGCATTTACCTGCAGTCCACTACTCTACTTTTAATGTATGCAGAGGGACACCTTGGGACACCTGTGTGTGTGTGTGTGTGTGTGTGTGTGTGTGTGTGTGTGTGTGCGTGTGTGTGTGTGACCCACAGTGCAACATTTGCCACTGATTGACAGAAGACGTGACTGAAGGGGAAAGGGCTGGCCTACGGCTGGCTAGGCTTATCCATCTACAGTATTGAGCTGCTGTCACACACACACACACACACAACCTCATTTCCATTCGTACGTCAAGGCCACTGTAAATGTTTGTCCATGGGGACACAATAACGTGCATTAGATTAATATGGAAATATCCGCACTTTACCATTAGCCTCCTGACTCGGCTCTTTCACATTATGTAACTCCGATTGAAGACCTCTGAAAACTGGGGATGGTGGGTGGGGGGTGGGGGTGGAGTGGAGTGGGGTGGGGGGATTGGGCTTGCATCCGTGTGTATGGAGGTAAGCACAAACCTGGCCCAGAATCTATAATTTGCCTGGGTCTGTTTTGGTCCCTGTATTTAATTTACTTTCTCTTACACAGGTCAGCGAATCACAGGCTGCATGGGCCGTGCATGTTAATGGCTCACACACAGAGAGGTGCCAAACAGGATAGAGAGAGAGAAAGGGAGAGTGTGTGTGTGTTTGTGTGTAGGGGGTTCTCCAGTTCTAAGTATGACGTATGACTCCCTGTGTTTTGCTTTTCTTTGTTGTTGTTTCTCTGGAGTCTTTCATCTTTGTGAAAATGCTTCATCACACACTTCCGTAGTGGCACCATGAGGGTCTCCAACCACCAGGTGCAGCATTGTGTGTCTACAAATTAGTGCCCGACGATGTCCGAGCCGCTCTGCAGCCTCCCTGCCTCTCTGGCTGCGGGACGGAACTGACGGGGAATGCATTCAATGGCTTCATAAATAGAAAGTCTTTTGCCTCTAAGCAAATGTTTTAATAAACAAGAACAAATCAATCTGTTTTACTACAAATGGAAGTCCCAGCTGCTAATAGCATGCCTCCTGAGTGACACACATTGAAGTATTATGCTAATGTAAAAGAATGGAAGAAGAAGAAGAAGAAAAAGAAAAAAAAACAATCCCACCAGAAAACAACTTACGAAAGCCACCATCAACTTCTACATTAAAAAAAGCTCTAACCAATAACAAATTTATTCATAGATTTGTACAAATGTTATACTTTCATGGGGGTAGTGGTGGGGGTGGTGGTGGAGGAGGGGTGATATGCTACTACATGATTCCCAGTGCAGTGATTAAATATTGAATAATGTGTAATGTTCAGCTTTAAGCACACAAATACAGGGGCCGTACTGAACAAACAATATGCTCAGAAGCACCCCACCACGCACACACACATACACACACACTTTCTCTCTCTCTCTCTCTATCTCTATCTATTTATCTATCTTTCTCTACCTCTGTCTTAATTTCTCTTTAGTTTGTCTATTTAAATATTTGAATTTAATTCAACTCTTTATTGTTTCATTTGACTGACTGCCCCCAGGCACTGTTGACAAAAACAAATCTTAGACACACTAATGCAAATCTTGACATGACAAGTACTACATAGTTTCACACAATTGGTACACTCTCCCAGCAGAAGCCTTTCTTCCCTCTTCGTCTGTCGCACAACGATTGTTGACATGATCATTCCAAATAGCTGTCAATGCATAATACTGATTGAGATTAAGTTGTTGAATTTTTTTGAAGAGAATGTCTCTTGTTCTCCAACTCTCCCTTACTGAACAGCAAGCACAATAAGATCTGTCCTCAATAAGAAACCTAGTTACCCTGTTTCTACCTATAGACCCTGGATGTGTATGCCTCACCCTCCCTCCCTCTCTCTCTCTCTCTCTCATTCTCTGTCTCTCGCTCGCTCATGTTCGCTGAGACACTGTGTCTTTCCCTCTTTAGTTCACTGGCTTGTTACCAAGGCAACTGTGTCGAATTTGTCACATGAAAGGGAAAACTCGGCGCAAGGATGAAATGATTGCTTTTAAAACTGGACGACAGAGAGCCTTTGAAACTCTCCTCACAAGCAGCATGTAATAAGCAAAAGTTTACTCTGCCTACCTTTTTCATCTGCTGCAAGCCTATTCATTCCCCTGACAGCCATGTTCCATATCACCAAGGAAGTGAGGAACCCTTGCGAGCACATACAGCTGTACTGTCATTTTCAATGTAAGAGTGTGTACATTGGTTATGGGTTTTACTTGATTTGGACAGATAGCAATAATTCAAGCACCTCAACATATGACACCCCCCAAAAAAAATAAATAAATAAGTAAATAAATAAATAAATACAATGTGCCTTTTTTACTGGTATGGAGAAACTCAATTTTCAGCTTAAACAACATTTAATGTGATAGCTGTATTATTAATGTTATCTATATTTTAGCTAAGCTACAAAACAGTGTGTCTATGTGCCCTTAAGGTCTTGGCTCACGCTGGGGCTTAGAGACCAACCTTGGAAGCCATCTTGGAAGCCTCCACTGATCTCTCCAACCTCCCCAAACACACTTTCACAAACACACACACACACACTGCCCTCACCTCCCACCCACCATCAGCCCTGCGGGCACAAACGCCATCAGACTCTTACCAGCCCTCAGGCTTCATCCACCCACTGAGTGAGAGTGAGAGGAACAGCGTTGACTAGCAGACCTCCTCTCTTTCTCTCTCTCTCTCTCTCTCCAATCACTAAGTCCCTGATGCACACACACTGTTACAGTCGCCCCCCCCAACCACCCACCACACACACACACACACTCACTTCTCCTTCTCCAACTGAGCACATCCATAAATTCACCCAATTGCCTGGCACACACATCCTCACACTTCCCAAACCACCCGTCTACCCACACACAAAACACACATGTACACACACACACACACACACACACACACACACACACACACACACACGCACACACACCACTGTTCTGCCACTCTTAGCAAAGGAGTGTGACTGCGTTGTGCTCCGGTGTAGTCACACAATCTCTGACAGTTTTAGACTGTGCAGTGGAACGGGGAGTAACAAGAGAGACTTTTAGCATTCACACATGAAATTAATAGGAAGGCGAAAGCAACACTGGAACAGGAAGAAGTTGAATGCAATGAGTATCAGCTTTCATATACACCTTTTAACATTCTGTGTATAACAACATCTACAGTTAAATCACTAACTGGAGAGATCGAATCAATGTTACTGCTATGGTAGGTAGAAATGTGTGTGTGTGTGTGTGTGTGTGTGTGTGTGTGTGTGTGTGTGTGTGTGTGTGTGTGTGTGTGTGTGTGTGTGTGTGTGTGCATAGGGTTAATTAAGCGCACAATCATCTGTGACTTTGGATTTCCGAGTTGCTTTTCCAGCAGTCCAAAGGATATTTGTACTTACTCATGCACATACTTATCAAACTGTAACTGTTGATGTTGCTTTAGTTATCAGCATGTAAACATACGCAGGCATTTCTCAGTGTCACATCATTTGCTCTGTGGTAGTTGCTGGCTATTGACTTGATTGAGGGCATTTCAGAAGCATGTGCAGAAAGATGGCTTCTAATATTGACACAGATTTCCCCTAGGTCCTATAGCAAAGTAAACATCAAATATGATTGGACGTTGAAGATGATTGCAGCAACACTTCTATAAAGTATGTGATGCAGTTCAACATCTTGAAAAAGGGTGTACAAATCACTCCAGCACACACGCAGACACACACACACACACACACACACACACACACACACACACACACACATGCACACACAAACTTTAATGGTTCCTGTACCCATTTGTTCTTTCCATTAAGACAACCCATCTCTGAAGTTATTTCTTCTGCTTTATGCCTTGCTATCATCTACACGCAGTCTTGCATCATTTTCATGGCTTCAGGCTGGGGTAATACCACCCTCTATTGGCCAACGAGAGGAAATGTAGATGTCAACCAGCCCACTCTAGCTGCCACCTCCCCTCCTGAAAACAATATGAGGCAAGCAGATGCTCTCCAGAACAGCACTGGGTATATTAATATTACCTCTGCAATTGAAATCAGTGGGCTGTCTATTGTTAGCCTCTCCCTCTTTCATGTCTTCTCTATCTCCCTTTCTTTTTCTCTTTCTCTTTTTAATCTATCTCTATGTCAGTGAACACATGCAGAAATACATGGAGAACTCCGCAGCTGTCATGGAATGGCTTGTAAGTTGACCATGTGTCCCTCACCAGCTGGTTCTTGACCTATAGGAGGTCATCTTGTTGTTATACGGTTTTGAGGTTGACTGAGGGAAGACAGCACAAACAAAGTATGAGAAACAAACCTATTAGCATTCTGTTGAGTTTCCATCTGCCTTGAGTTCCAGGGCTGTGTACCAGTCCGCACTGGGCATGTCCTCCCCTCTCTATGCCTGACCATGTCCTGACCTTTCAGCTGTAGCTGCAGCTGTTCTGGGAAGCTGACCGACTCATGATTGCTGCGGCTTCTCAAGTCAGATACACACATACACGCACACACGCACACACACTCGCACATACACACACCCACACTCTGGGCATTGCAAAACTCTGACGGGAAGTGAGATAGACTCTCCAGTCCCGTCCCATTATGCTCACTTGCACCCTCATGCCCTCATAGTGTCTCTTGAGGCATATGCTTTTATGATGGTCAAAAGGGGCTGACAAAAGCCTTGTGAAGTGTTCAAAGGGCTAAGAAGCATGTCAGCCAGAATTGAGCCCTTCTGGAACTGAACCCATCTGATACGGGGCAAAGGTAGGCATTTCAAGAGGGTAAGGCTATGCAATGGTGCGAACTCACATTATTGCACTGACAAGGGAACAGGGGCAAGTTGCCACACAGTCCTACCTACCTGTGGTCTTCCCTTACAGATCCAAACAAGACCTAAGGCTTCCCTTTGCTTACTTACTGCAAACATGTCTCTTTAACTCAAACAAACCAGCAGGAGTTCTTCCCCCATTTTTATGTGCCGAGGAAAAGAGGTCAGTTCCTCATTTTTTAAGGAGAATTGAACCAGACATGTTTGCCGACTGACAGATGAAGCTCGCCAAAGCACACATAAAGCACGGATGAAAACCCCACATTCACTTCCAAGGGAGAGAGAGAGAGAGAAAAGATCTAAAACACATTTAAGCAAACTTTACAAATAGCGTCTCCTCATCTCAGTTGCACTCAGATTTTATTAAAGTGCTGCTGTTCACATCAGATAAAGCGGAGAGGGGATCAGGCAATGAGGGAGAGACAGGTTCATTTATCTCTGATTGGCGCAGATGCCACTCACTCACTTGGGCTGAGCCGTTGCATAGACAGCAGCCGACGCCACTGCTGCCACCGAGGGCTGGGGAGTATCTTTGCCTGCCGGGGAGACGCGTGCGGCACCACTCCGACTGTGGGGGAAAGTGGGGATGATTTGTTGTTCCTTCAGAGACACTCTCCCGGGGGAGACAGATCCGCCAGTCTGCGTGCCGTGTGTATTCTGCTCTTTGTCACACACACACACACACACACACACACACACACACACACACACAGGCTTGTGTGTAAAGACACTAACACACAATCACACACTCACACACACAGACAGACACACACACACACAAACACACACACACACATACATACAGATACACACAATACAATATGCTCAGGAGTGGAGGCTTAACTTTAATGCATTTTTCAGTGCAAGTCTTCAGAGAAATGAAGAACAATTGCCGCTTTCTTTATTTCCCCTCCATTACTTGGGATGGCTGTGGTAAGATTCACATTCAAAAAGAAAGTACACATGCACATATTATCTCTCTCTCTCTCTCTCTCTCCCACACATAAATCAATGCAAACACAGTGTGTGTGAGTGCACTCTCTCTCTCTCTCTCTCTCTCTGTGTGAGCCGCATGTTCCGGTGGCTTCAGCAGTTTCATTGTCATTTAGGCTGATTTTTTTTTTTTCCTTGTGAGAGGCAGGATGTATGGTAATTACATGTTTCTCGGCTGTGGCCTATGCTCATTTTTCCAGCATGAAAGCCTTTCTTCTGTGACCATGCCTGCCCCTGAAACTGCCCTCACCATACACACACACAACCACACACACTTCCAGCACAGATAATACCAGATCAGGACTTGCACGCCTCTTACTAATGGGAGCTAAGGTGTTAGCATTGTGTCAAAGCAGCAGGTTGAGACGGGCAGTTAAATCAAATGGCCTTTCTGCAGAATAGGCTTTGTGCTCAAATTGGCTCCATTGATGATGGAAGTGCAATTTGTACCATGCAAGTCTGTGTCCCCTCTTCTCTCGCTCTACTCCTTCTTTCTTTTCTTCTTACCTCTTTACTTCCCTCGGTTCCCCTGCGCAATAACAACCCCCATCCCTCCACACACACACACACACACACACGCACACACACACACACACACAGTTCTTTACAGTGGGTGTATTTCCCCCCTCAGCCCTGTTTCCATGGCTGGTACATACCCATGTGAGTTGTGCTATTCAAATCACTTGCCCTGGATCACACGGGTCTCTCTACTGCTGCTGAATAGCTGGAGGCTACAAGCTCCCCTGGTCAGAGCTACCTCATATCCTCTGTCTTTTTCTCCTGGCATTCCCCAGTACACACACACAGACACACACACACACGCACACACACATACACACTCTGTCTCTGTCTCTGTCTCTTTCTCCTACTCCTTTGCTGCTGATCCATTTCTTTGTTGACTTTGTCGGTATGTCTAGCAGGTCTCATACTTTCTCTGCTCCTTTCAGCAGCTCCAGCTGAGGCTGATCTTGCCCCATTGCACACAGACACACATACACACACACCTTCTTGACTCCAGCGTGGGTGTCTGCCTGTGTGTGTGTGGTCATGCAAGGGACACCTAGGCATTTCTGCTGGAGGTCTTTTTTTTCTTTTCTTTTCTACGTACTTCTCTTTTTTCTCTCTCTAAGCTACATCAGGACCCAGGGTCGACTTCCACTTGTGACAGGGAAGGCTCGATTGAGAGCAGGATGCATGGAGGAAGGATAATGTCTCTGACAGTGCACAGTGGAGAGTAAGAGAGAGAGAGAGATAGAAGTGAGGGAGGAGAGAAAAAAGAAAAGAGACGAGGAGTGAAAGAAAAGGCAGCAGAGGAAACCGGTGCCCCCGGTGGCCTCCGAGATGTTTCCGGAATCAGTATCAGTGTGGTTGGTGTGCCACACGCCCTGCAGTTCACCCTCGGCAGAGTGCAATTACACAATAAACCCATGAGAAGGCGGGCAGCTCAGCATCCAAACCCAGTGACGCAGTACCATGGAAAGGAAACAAGAAAAAAAAGAGAAAAAAAAGGATTGATGTTTGCTGGAAGCGAGCGTCCCAGCAGAATCCCATTTTCCTGTGGCTTTCTGTCCTGAACCACCTCTTTCCCACTTCACCTGCCGGCAAAATAGAAAGAGTACATGAGAAACTCAATAACAGACCCTCACTGCTGTTCATTCCTCATGAGTCCACGCACAACACAGTACAAAACACAATACA
Source organism: Tenualosa thibaudeaui (assembly GCA_027481765.1). Taxonomy (NCBI): domain Eukaryota; kingdom Metazoa; phylum Chordata; class Actinopteri; order Clupeiformes; family Clupeidae; genus Tenualosa; species Tenualosa thibaudeaui. The sequence continues at coordinate 17,448,181 of JAIFZK010000006.1, read as the reverse complement.
ACACAGCACAGCACTAAACAACTCTACCCAACACAGTACAGCACAGCAAAGCACAGCACAGCACAGCCCAGTACAGTACAGTACAGTACAGTACAGTACAGCACAGCACAGCACTACACAAAAGCAAAACACAGTAAAAACACACAGCACAGCACAGCTGCTTCCATGAATCCAGATGCACTTGAAGCTACACCCACTGAATGTGTCCTAACAAAGGCCTCACCACAAGTGCACTACACAGCAACTGAAACAAGAACAGGTGATGTGGCCAACCAAGCATGTCTGGCAAACCCAGCCATAGTGCATAAATTAAATAAATGCACAACAAAAAACTAAATTTATAATATATATCGCGATATATATATATGTCCCCTGTTGCGCAGGCAGGGCTGTGAAGACCCGATCATCCTCAACAGATCAGTCTATCAGCCTACCACAGCCTACCACATAAATGGACAGTGGTAGGCCTATCAAATTCTGAACAATGTGATAAAAATGAAAATGCAAACAAGCACTGTGGGGCGTGGGAGGTCTGAAGGAAGGTATTAAGTCCTTGTTGACTGTATTTTCAAAGGTAAGCTTGCTTGCTTGCTCTCTCATTGATCTCTAATTCGTCCTTTTGACTCAAGCCTGTGCTGTCTACCTGAGAGAGCTCACTAGTAACTACAAAGCATCTTATGACAAGCCTCAGTGTTACTGACAGCTGATATTACTTTATCATTTAGTGTAACCTACCCTATTGCTGTAAGTAGACTGCAACACAATAGGTATCCGCACAGTGACACTAGTATCTACAGATATTAAGGGCTCTGTTGAAGGCCAGGGTTTAGACATACAGACAGAATATCAATATATTTTTCCCCATGGATGATTAGTGTGTGACTGGACACGTCGTGGTGTGATATATGGTGTGTAATATCAAGCCTTACTGCAGAGCTGTCAACAGTGGTGTGTATCTGTGTGGTGGGTGACTGAAGCCTCACCACACGTCATGATAACCAGGCCCAGCTTTATGCGTGTGTCAGGTCTGCAGGGTGTCACCTGGGATTAATGGTGCCCAGCTGGAATCAACACTGATATGCCACACACACACACACACACACACACACACACACACACACACACATAGTACACACACAAACCACACAGCACCCAGTACTCCTGAGTCATAAATGCAGCACACACAAACCACACAGCACTCAGCATTCCTGAGTCATAAATGCAGCAGACATGTTTATTGTACTATGTTATTTATAAGATGACAGACATAGAGAGAGAGAGAGACAGAGAGAGAGAGGAAAAGAAAAAAAGTCTTTTAGTGAAAGTATAGATAAAATAGGAACTGAGAGAGAGAGACAGAGTGTAGCCAAAAATACACAAAATCTGTGGATAAACTTCTTTTCTCATGTGGCTTGTGCAAATTAGGCTGCAACATGCAAACTCTCAGCACAGCAGACCAATCATGGATACAGGAGCAAAGCGATTTTACAGATAGCATTCTACATGCGTATTATTTCAAGTCATTCGTTATTTGTGCAGCTTAACCTTTCAAACAGTACCATTTTTATAGACAATGGCCATAATGTTCTATTGTATTAGTTTGACAGTAATTACTTTTGTGCATGCAGCAAATAGTTATCAGACTTAGCTGAGCGACTGTTTCTAACCTCTATCTTCAAAAGTGTTTTAATGAGGAATGTCTTCTTTAAAAATTCATTCAATGCAAACCAGGCCATCATTGGTCACCGAGGCCAATAAAACAGTGGACTAAATCCCGAATTGATTACAGCAGGTGACTGGCACTATAAATCCACTCTTATATTAAAGAACAATTTTGTCTCCATTGTGAAAGCCATAAAGGAAAGCCTCTCTTGGCCGGTCCATGCTCGTGAATCGTGAAGGTGCTTACGTGTGACATGTTTATACGTGTCCCCGCTCCCTTGCTGCAGTACAGACTCAATTAGTGGCTTCTCCCCCAGTCAGTGGGTGTTGGGGGTGTTGTGTGTGTGTGTGTGTGTGTGTGTGTGTGTGTGTGTGAGGGATGTGTGGGTGGGGGGGTTGGACCAAGAACGCCATCATTCCTGTAATGGACTCTGGTGCCTTACCCACCTGGAGATTTACATCTCACAGGGTCAGGTGTCTCACAGACAGAAGCCTGGCTCCTTTTTCCTCCCATCCACAGGGCATGGGCACTTTGATATCCACCATACAAGATCATAATATGGTGACTTTTTTGCCATTTTTAAATTGAGACTGAAGTCATACATGACCTATGACAAAAAAGTATGACACAGCATGGCTGAATACATTTAACTATTTTCAGTACAACTAATATGCGAGGACTAAAAAAAAAAAAATACTATTTCATAAGTACCGTTTGTGTCCTCAGGACCAGGACAAACCTCCAAAATGCATAGAGGAAAGTTGCACTATCAAACATGAGTTATTTCATTTAGCTGAGCAGTGATGCAAATCTATTTTAATGGCGTGGGCCGTGATGAATGACTTGCTCTGCACACCCTGCATCTCTGACATGACAGGATTTCAGGATGCTCTGAAAAGACATTCATTTCCCTGGCTGCTCACACCAATTAAAATAGGTTTGCATTGGACCCAATTAATTATGTTTGATATTCCTACAGCTTGAATAGTCTACCTGACACAAGAAACAGACCAGCCTGGGCCTGTGAGGACAGTCCGCTGAAAGATCAGTAGAATGGGAGAAGCATCCAGAAATTAATCAAGCTCCAAATTATTCATAGTGAATAGGGGAGGAGATGCATTTCTCCTGGCATCCTTTCAGGGCAGCCATAATTTATACCTGCTTTAAACAAACACATTTATGAAATCTATTACCACAACAGTGCAGTGCACACACACAAAATGACGGTTAATCAAAAAAAAAATAAAAATAAAAAAACACCCCCTCTCCTCTCTCTTGCAGTGAAAGCCTGAGGAAGAATACAGCTTGGCTGTAGCATTCTTCAAATCCTCTGGCTTACCTGTGAAAGGGAGTATTATGGGGCATGTTTCCGCTGCTACGCTTGGATCCTTTCATTTGGAATAATAGCCACTGGGCTGCTGATGCAAACCATAAATCAAATGGACTGGCGGAGTGTTTACCCTTTGGAGATTTTTTTTTTCGCAGGCCATGGGAAGACATATCTGTGAAGGCCAGCTGTTGGCCCATCCCTGCTACAGAAGCTAATCACAGCAAGGAAACAGCCACTCTCTTCACTCCTGCATTGTCTGCATGAAGACTTTTTGCCAACTTTTCCTGTGCAATGTGTCGCTCTCTCATATCTGGTTCAGATTTTCTGCCTTTTTTCCTCTCTCTCTTTTGCTCATGGAGCATATTGCTTCTTCTGATAGGGAAGCGATTGTCCATTAAAAATAAAAAAAGAAATAGAGTAACTCTACAAAACCTTATTCATTTGCATGGTAACTGGGGAAACTGGGGGAACTGGTTAATAAACTAATATTAAAACAATACAGAAAAAAAAAACGCAAAAAATAAGAATCATCATCATCATCATCGTCACCACCACCACCATCATTATATAATCCTAATAATCATAATACATGTCAGAATGTAGACTTTTCTGTGTACAATGGAGATAGCTAAAATACAGCATAATGGTACCTCCATATCACATCAAACCATACCTATGCAAATAAATGAATATCAAAAAAGACATGTATGTATGTAAGTCTGTTTTGGTTTCTTCTCTCTTCCCTTTTCTTTCTCTGATCCTTCAGTGATTAGATGAGGGAATTGGCACTTGCATCCTTTAAATTGATCAGAAGGTCTTTCCACAGCAGACAGGCAAACTGTTGTCTCTGGCCTTGCCTGGACTTCTTCTCCCCTCCCCTACCCTCTTCGCTCTCCTCCCCATGGTGGGCTGCTAAAGGGAGCTCTGGGGATGTAGCAGCCCTCTCCTGTATCTCCCTTCACCTCCCACCCCTCCTCCTCCTTCGCTGTGGTGGTCGTAGCTGCCCTGGTCCGTGGGCAGCGGATAATTGGTGCATCCACTGGGGAACCCTTCACTGCACTCTCTCAGTGTGGGGCCCATTTGCAAGCATGTGATCTGTCCGGTGGGACATCCATTTGTGTGTGTGTGTGTGTGTGTGTGTGTGCTTGAGTGTGTGTTTCTGTGTGCATGCTTGTGTGTGTGTCTGTCTGTGTGTGTGTGTGTGTGTGTGTGTGTGTGCGTGTGTGTGTATGCGTATGTGTATGTGTGTGTGTGTGTGTGTGTGTGTGTGTGTGTGTGTGTGTGTGTGTGTGTGTATGTGTGTGTGTGTGTGTGTGTGTGTGTGTGTGTGTGTGTGTGTGTGTGTGTGTGTGTGTGTGTGTGTGTCTGTGGCCAACTGGGGTACATGTGTGGGCAGACCACGAGCTGGGGAAAAGGCATAAGGCAAGTAGGTGTTAGGGTGGGAGATATGAGGATGCATGTTGTGGGAAAACTGGCTGGAGTGCTTAAAGTGCACTTGCTCTGTCTGATAGTCCCATATTATTTGTTCCTCTGCCATTTTTAGCCACAAAATAATTAGCATCTTTGTGTGAAAGATCACATCTGAAACCGCACATGCAGAGAGGCATACAAAGGAAATTTAGGTAGTGACATCCACTGCTAATTAAAAGAGGGCTGATGTGTCCATGCTCTGCTCCTGAGTGGCCAGTGACATCGCACCTCCATCGCCTGTTATCTCATCAACTCCACAGGACATGTCTGACTTACCCTGACTTTAGCATGTCCAAGTGATGGCCTCACTCTCTTTTAATTTGCCTCGCTATTCACCAAAAGTCCTAACAAATATAAATGCAGTATAAAAACAGAAAAATAAAGTGAAAAAAAGCTTCCTAGAGTTGGCAGTAGTTGAGATGAGTGAGATAGTGGTTAAAATGTCTTCCAAATGCACAGCTGGTTTGGGCATAATAGTGAGCTGGAGAGGAGAGGAGGGAAGACGGGAGTGTTCTGAGTTTGGGTAATTGACTGAGCTCAGAACAGCTCTCTAGTTAACTGGCAGGTGTCTCACTCCCAGCTGCCAGCCATTGCCCAACACAGCCAGAGGCGGGCCAGCATTGGACTGAACTGAACATGTGTCCATGAGTTATCTGTTTGTGTATGTGTGTGTGTGTGTGTGTGTGTGTGTGTGTGTGTGTGTGTGTTTATGTGTATACATGGGTGTGTGTGTGCGTGCATGTGTATGTGTGTGTTTCTCTGTGGTGTTCAGGCTTTTAGATGATGAGGAAAGGCCTTGGAGAGGGACATCTAGGACTAATGAAATGTCAGGCCAGGCTCTTGGCGTTAAGACTCCATGATATTTGAAGACAGACACACAAAAAAGGGCTCCCCCAGGACGCCAGATTAGAATAGCAAAGTACAGCAAAGCATAGCAAAGCACAGAATAAAATAGAATGAGAGAATGTGAGTCTACTGAGCCTCACATTTATTCAAATGATACTTTTAGAGTTTTATGGTTGTGCTTGTGCTTTTTAACCCCTCTTGTTTCCTCTATGGTTCCGACACCTCTGCTTTGCTTCAGCATAAGCCATTTCTGCCAGGTGTGTATGTGTTTGTGTGTGTGTGTGTGTGTGTGTGTGTGTGTGTGTGTGTGTGTGTGTGTGTGTGTGTGTGCATGTGCGTGCGTGAGTGTGTGACATGCACACAAGAGAGAGATAGAGAGAGAGAGTGTGTGTGCAAGAGAGAGAGAGCTCAGCAAGGTCAGCTATTATCCACTTCTGTCAAGTGATGAAATCAGCGATGAAATCACCACCCACTCCGCACTAAAAAAGACACACGCTGCCACAGCTCTTTGATTCACACCACCAGGGGGAAATTTCGGTTCACTTTAACTGTATTTCTCATTTATTATTTAATGCACATCCATTTTGCCCACTTTTAATACTTTTACATTTTCAAAGAGAAACAAATCAACAGCTCTTTTATGAGCATTTTGCATGGATCCATCTTTATTTGTTGTATTCCCAGAGGTATTAATCACCCAGTCGTAATGGTACATCAACCTGGCATAACCATGCTCGGTCCACCCTGCCACAGCACTGGGAACTTTTGCCCAGGGTGATATTGCTTACTCTTGATGTTCAAATTAAGTCATTTACAGGGAGCTGGCCATAGAGAGACATTTGTTTTAATTCTAATGTCTGTGCTCTTGCCTGTCTGGTCTGCTTTTGCTCTGAATTCTTATTAGTTCCACACGGTGCTTAACACATCTAAGCCACCATAGAGCACAACGCTGCTCCCGCTGAGCTTATCTTTGCAGGCAGCAGGAAACAAACATCCATTACAAACAGCAGCGTTATTGCGCTGAGACATTAGAGAGGCCATCACTTGCTTTCGTTATTGCCGGCAAAGCATGTGTTTTTTTTTTTCTGCTGCAAATGATGAGTTCTTCCTCCCCGTGGCTCATTTCAAACAGGCACTTCTTCTGTGGATGCAGAGATGCTAAATCTTCCCCTCTCTCTCTCTCTCTCTCTGTCTCTCTATTTCTCTCTCTCTCTCTTTCTTTCTCTTTCTCATACACACATACACACACACACACACACACACACACATACACAAACACACACTCTGCTCACAGTAGTCCGCAAAAGCATGTACATACACACAAGAGTGATAATGACTTTGAAGAATGAGGGACACTGGTGTGGACGGCAGCTAAGAAATCTCTACCATCGAACAAATTCTCACCTTACAATAGCATTTTCTTTTATCTAGTTACACAACTTTGACTTTTCATTCTCCATCCTATCTCTACACATAGCGTTAGTGACTTAGTGACTGGTGTGTATTCATTTACGCCCACACCCCCCAAATTGTGTTCTTTTTACTTACAATGTGATCCTAGTGCTTCCTCTTCTATACCTTCTTTCAATAGGAAGAAACCAGGGGGTCCAGATCTGGAGGGTTAGATTCAGGCACTTTGCATTACAATTCAGGGCGAGAGGCTAGCTTGCTTGTCTGTGGAGGCTAGCTTGCTTGTCAGGCTAAGAGCCTGCTTGTTTGTCTGTATGTCACATGTTAAGCTGCATAATCCATTAAAACATTAACATTTTGTTAAGAGATAACTGCTAAATGTGACGTTATGGAAATCACTGTTTGCTCACTTTGAATGAAGGGAACGCTCACGTCAGTTAACTCAATGCAAAATGTGGAGTGATAAGAAGAGCTGAAAAGAGTCGCCTGAGATGTCTCCACTCATGATGTCTTGTGAATGTGTCTTGTCCAATCAGAAATTGATAAATGGTCTGACCACTTCTAATTGTTGTGTTGGTAAGGCATAATGTTCTGCGAGGCGGTCATTATCATGGAATAATTCCCAAAAGTGGGAACGCTGGGAAGAACGCTGGGAAGTGTCACTGAAGTAAATGCAGAATTCTACAGCCTTATAAACAGACATGTAATAAGGCCTGGTATTGCACCTATAGGAATTAGGTAACTACATAGTGCTACATGGGTAAAACTGGGAAATGGTGAATGGTGAAACAGAAATTGTGTGCATGCTCATTCCTGTGCAAAATGAATTTTTATCAATCTGAATGTAAGGAAAAATAAACACTGTCTGTTTACAGCTTCTGTATTTCCCAACACCAGCTTACACTGAAATTTGAGAGATACTAAGAATTTCAAATGAGTTTCACATGTGAGCCATGTTGTATAAGATGATTCCTGCACTCAAACTTGCACTAGTTTGTACATTCCTTAATAAATGAGGGCCTTTTTGTTTGAAATCCTTACAAAACTGAGCAACGGAAGCGCTGCCAGATGGACCCATAAACTTCTTAGTGTCAGTCTCCTTGAACATGTAGACTCTGAGTTTAAATGAAGACTATGACATTAGAAGCACAGTTGTAAACATCAAAACATCAGCTCATTTTGCTTTAGGCTGTAAAGCTTAAAATGTCTTTAGTGCACATTAAGAATGAATGGCATGAATCCAGGATATAATGAGAAAGAGAGAGAGAGAGAGAAAACAAAAATAGAAACAGCATAAAACAACCTTTACAATTTCATATGTGTGACAACCCCAGGCTGAAAACTGTGAAACACATTTAAACAATTAACAAACATTTGAAACCTAGAATAATGCTGTGATATATGCACTCCCAACCATACACACACACATGCACACCTACTACGATACTTGCCCCCCAACTCATCAGACAGGTGCTTCAGTGACAAAGAGGCCAGAATGCCAGCCTGTTGAGAGATGGAGGTTAACATGATGAATAAAACATTTCCGCTTCAGAGGAACATGAACAGAGAGTGACATGAACAGAGTGTTATCTGCACAGGTCGCTTGCAGTGACCAGATGAGAGGTGTGTGTGTGTGTGTGCATACGTATATGCTTGGGTGTGTGTGTTAACAGAAGCCAGTAAAGGGCTATGATGGACAGTGATGATCTCTATGTGAGGTGTTTCGTTCCTCGTTTACAGAGAAATCAAGGAGACTAAGCTAAAATATGGAATATCACGTAACCATTACCTGTAGAGAGGTGGAGAGCATGAGACATCAAAAGAGTGTGACAGAGAGATGGAGAGCATACCACAAAGAGGGAGAGAGACTGAGTAAGAGACAGCAAGAGGTCTTTTGCATACTGTCGATCACTCAGCTCATTTGTAAACAGCCATCCTTAATAGCGTTAATTAGGCGTCTCGGTCAATGTGGCAGCGACGCGGCAAGCGTTCCAAACAAACAGAATTAGTCGTCCATGAAGCTAGCGCAGGGTCCCGCCAGCGGCAGCCACCCAGCGGGTACACAGATGATTAGCCTCAGGATAGGACTTCCGTTCGCTAAACCAGTCAATCAGGCACGGCTGTTTGCAATTGCACTGCTGTTGAGGTCCTACAGCTCTTGGTGGCAGCCACGCGTGTACACATCACACTCCTCTCTGTTCGTCCTGGTTAAGTGCCACCATGCCGCTGTGCACATAGCTGGCATGGACAGACTCGCTCGTTCTCCATTTTGTTTTAACTGAGATCAGAGAGAAAACGTCTCTTCTCAGATGGACTTCACTTCATTCCCAACTCTACATTGGGAAGGTTGTAAAGCCAAAAATGGAGTGTAAACAGACATAAAAGTGAGAGATAACTTTCTCTCAATCTCTGACATTTAGCTGAAGAACTCCAGGAGATCTGGCTGGATAAAGAAAAAGATTCACTCATACACATACTTACTTACTTACTTAATTACATACCCTCTGTATAGCAGTGATGAGTTATTATATTATCAGATAATAAACCAGCCCCTCGTTCTACACTTCATTTCATACAAAGGGTCTGGCCATTTGGTCGTGAGAAACAATTTCTTGCTGGAGGTTAAAGTTTAAAAAAAATTGACTGATAGCCTGCCTTGACTGATAGCATTCTGGCTCTGCATTCACAATGCTGATTGGATGCGGTAAAAATGCCACCAGAGAGAACAAGCTCAGTGGGATCAAATCCATACTAGCACTGTATGGAGATGATAATAGAGTGGAAGTGCATAGAAAGGCATGGCCAGGCATGAACATTTTTTCATCGGCTTCATTTTTATTCGTTTTTACTCTTGAAAACGTGGCATGTTTGATGTGTCTACTTACCTGAAGTATTCAGAACAGGATCCTGTTTTCATTTCTTGAAATTAAAATTAATTTCTCTAAGTACATCACCACAGAATGACAAAAAATAGCTAGCATACATAGTCATGGTACTTTATTTCCATTGATACCTCTGTTGTTGCTCCAGTAAATTTTACTGTTATAACAGCATATAAGTGTTTTAAAAGCATGTAGTGACTGTTGCTTATGATGCTGTGAATATTTTTGTAGTGACTGTTGCTTATGATGCAATGATTGTTTTTAGGACAAGATAGGAAATGAGACCCGTTTACAAGGTTGTCATCTCAGCCTTGTTATAGAAAGCTTACATAAGCCCAGATTTGCAAAACTTTGAGGAAACATCAGTATGCAATGATTCTCATGTCCGACCACAGAATAACAGAAATCCAGACTCACCTCCTGTAGGGAAATTTGATATAGGGACGTAAGTGAAAATTGCAACAATTTTTATCTGTCTCTTTTTCTCTTTTTCTCTCTCTCTTACATACCTCACAAGAGGTGACATTTCTGACAATTCTAACATAATTATTCATTTATTTCTGCTTGGATCTCAGTGATGCAACTGAAGGAAATGCATTAAAGCCAAAGAATCAAAGCACAGTGAGCCGTCAGTCAAGAGCAAGTGCTAAAATAGGAAATATGTCAATGCAGGGGCGGCTTTCTCATCCTAACACCTCTCAACCAGATCAATCGCTCTGGGGGCCGATAGTACAGGCCATCAATGATGACTGTTGCCGAGGACAAGGATTTAGTTCGTAATCCTGTATTTCTGCTGTTTGTGTTTTACCTTTCAAATCATCTTTCGAAACTTTAAATTACATTCAACCAGTTGTTGAATCAGTTGTTGAATAAATCTGGGTAAGAAGGAGGCCGCACATCTCATAGGTGAACGTAGCTGTGTGCTAACCCTGAGCATGTAAATGATGCTTATGTCTTCAGCCTTCCTCTCCCTCTGTGTGGGCTCTAGTGAGAGGCATCTTTTGCACAGGGCTCTAATTAGACTGGAATTGCTGCCTCTGCTCAGTGGACAGATTTGGCAGTCCTAGTATGTCACGCCAAGTCATAGGAGGCCAAGTGAGAGACATAGCAGATACGATACTGCATGTGAAGTTAATCAAAGGACTAGGATGTGCTTTGCACCATAGGTAATTTTTATTGGTCTCACGAAAGGAGACAAGTTCAGTTTGGGTTTGGAAGGAAGCATGAATGATAGGGGTTAGATTATCAGTAGGAGGGAGCCATGCTATGGACAAAAAAATGAAAAAATGTTTTATAGCATCTATAAAATAACTAGCATTAACAACCAAACTACATTCCGCTTGTAACAAACCAACCTTAAAACTAACAGGCTGTTACCACACTATATTTAGGCACAGGCGGATCTGAAGCAGTAACTATGCTGGTTTAAATCAGAACTATAAAGTTTATAACCCAACACAAGACTCGTCACTCGAGCCCAAATACCACTACTGAGTCAAGAAAATGGAGTTTATACCTTAATGAAAATACACCAGGCCCAACAAAACAAACTTTTCCAATTTATAATTTCAATGCGAACAGAGGCCGCCTAGGCCACGTGAATGAGGAAGTGGCGGCAAAAGCCGACACCTTTTACCCACCACCAAACTCACAAAAACAAACTGAAACGACTTTCAGACCCCATGCCCCATTATTCCCAAAGAAAAGTGCATATATACAAAGTCTGTACAGTTAATAGTGTCCAAACGCCATCCTGGTTGAGCTTGCAGGTGTGGAGTAGCTGGTAGAGCGTCAATGCTGTCTTCCATCACAGCCATAGAAGTACGCTGTTGACTCAGCATGGCTCCACTGCAGTGAATCTCGAGCCTTATGAAGGAATTTGTGTTTCTTTCCCCCTGATGCTACATACTTCCCAAGATGTGGCTTTAAGGTGAGCTGGCTTGCACACATGAAGTCTAGGCCTAACAGTAATGGCATACACAGCTGTTTGTCATCAAGCACGTGTACATTAACTGTGTAATGGGCATCGTGAAGAGTGAAAAGCAGTGTTACTTTCCCCTATAGCCCATTGCCATTTCCATTAGCGCATAGCGCTTCACCTGACTTCTTGATGTTGTTCCACAGGGAGCTGCTCATCAAGGAGTATGTGCATCCTGTGTCCAAGACGGCATCGCCCTTTGATCCACGGATGGCAACCGGGACCACCAGGAGCGTTGGGACACAGACGACCGAGGCAACATCAACCCCTTGTTCCCGGGCCTGGCCTTGCTCAGATTTCTTGCTGGACTTCTTAGATGAGCGGTCACCGGTAAGGTGTACTTATTGCCGACTATTACACACTGCACATGCTTGCGCTCCTATGTCTGATATGTTTGGTATATTTAGATGGATGGTTTGGTATGATACCTTTCTGAACTATTGTAATTTCCAGCAGTGTTTACAAGAAAATGGCTGTCCTTTCTGCAAAAATGGTTGACATCTCTCTTGTGATTATCACTTGTTGCCATAGAAACTTCAAGGCATCAAATTGAGGGAACAAAGGCCTTAGATATGTATTACAGCAGCCCATATCCCCTTTATGGTGAGTGTGAAGACACAGAGATCGGTAATCCCACAACTTGGCCCTGGAGACGATGTGTAACGAAAGCAATTTCAGTTTTGATATGTTCAGAGACAGGAGGGATCATTTATCCCTTTTTTTATTATTCATGATGTATGCTTTCAATTATGTGTATGTAATGGCAAATAACACTGCTTTAGCCATCCTCTGCTTTCTCTGGGACATCTGAAGGTGTGTTGGATCTTCTGCTTTTGGTGTTTCACCAAAAGAAGTGTCATAGAAAGATGGTAAATTTTTTCTCTTTTCAATAATGCCATAATCAATGCGAATAACTCACCTTGAAGTTCAGCACATCTGATGTGTGATGTCCATTTGAGGGATTCAAGGCACCAAAGATTAAAGTCACTCTGACAAAAGAATCCTTTCATGACAAAAAAGACAGCTCTGTCTGTCATCTGTATCCTTTGCCGATCCCCTATCAATTACCATATTGCCAGAACATGGCATAGTTTCTAAGAAATTACCTTTCATTAAAAACCTGGAATGATAACCTGGAATTGAATAGGTAAGTTGGATATTTAGGAAAAAACTATTTAAGTAGTGAATAAAGCAGTTCTGGTGGAAAGTGATAAGGAGTCATAAGTCATAAGGAGTTGAAAGGTGAAGTTAAAACCTACCCAAACTCCCCAGAGACTTGTTTTCATCATTTGTGTTTAGCCAAGCTAAACATTTATCTCTTATTTGGTAAGAAAATGGGATCCTGTTTTTTTGGATGCTTAGCCATTTGAAATCCATATAGAGAAGAGAAAAGAGAGAATTTGTTGATCATGGGTACATATTGACCCAGGTCGATGAAATACTAAAGTTATGAGGACTATTAAGAACCACCATTTTAAGAGATAACACATAACATCTAGACAACTAGCAAGGGCAGAAGTGAACATCACAAACCTTTCTCTTCTGCATAGCTCCAACATCCTATTTAAATTCTGGTAACACTTTAGGGAACATGTTATCTATTGATAATATATGTGTTATATTAGGGATAACGGCTGCCGTGTACCGTTATAGAGGAATAATGGATGAGGCAGGGATTGTGGGATAACGGACAACCTGTCAGCATTAGAAAACAGGATTTAATTTCTCCAGGTGATAATATTCAATATTGATATATAGTTTGCATCAAAATAGCCGTCTAATACATTGACTTAATATACCTTTTTTTGTCAACAATTATATTGTTGTTGCTATTTTTAAATAAATTGGTGACTGTAGAGGGAGCTCCAGAGGTACAAAAAATAATAATTGCAGTCTTGCCTGGTTTGCCTTTAAAAAAGAGCACATTTTCTTACCCTTAAAACAAGTCTACAATTTCTGCGGCCTTAGAATGAGAGCCACATATGATACACAAACTGACAGAAAGATTGTTCTGGGGAATATGTACTTGAAGGAGTACAGATGATAGAATGAGGTTTGGAGATTTGGAGGACTGACACCAAAAAGGCCACAAACACATCGGACCCAACAGACTTGGACAGAAGCACTGTCAATGCCCATGCAACTTCCACATACACAAATACACACACACACACACACACACACACACACACACACACACACACACACACACATACGTACACAGACATAGACAGATGCATACACATTTTCTTGCGCGGCCGATTAAACACACACCAACACAGACACTCTCACACACACTCACAAATGTGCACATAATAAAAGCACACAAACATGCATGCACACACAGGCCTAAACAAATACACACAAACACACACCTATGTACATGCACATCCACACACACACACACAAGAGATACACAGGGAGTGAGAGAGAGAGCAAGATTTGAAAGGAAAGAAGAAAAGAGAGACAGGTTTGAAAGCACGATGAGGAAATATTGCCTTTTCTTTTCATGATGATATCATTGGCAGAAGGCTGAATGTGGTTATTGCTTTCTGGAATATTGCAGGGGGACCTGAATTAGATTGGGCCACCCCCTCGACCTTTGCTTTAAAAAGAGAGAAAGCAACGTGAACAAAAGCAGCTTTTGATCGATCTCTGGAAACCCAAAAAGCAGAAGGAGAAAAAAAGAGAAACCGATGTTAGAAACACAAACAGATTTAAGACCCGCCAAAAGAAGTGAAATAACAGAAGCCTGATTTTTTACCTCAGTTTGCAATTGAGCTCTCTGTTTGGCCAGCGGTCTTAACGGACGGCCCTGATTGCGTGGTGCCATGACAGGACTTTGTAAGATGGGGCCATTTTGTGGTGCAAAGTGACTAACAGGCAGACAGACAGACATTTCCATCTCTCAGCTGGACACTGCTTTATTGCCTTTCCCTCTGTTACAGGGAAAAGACCATAATGGTAGTTGTGTCTAGTCTGTGTGTGTGTGTGTGTGTGTGTGTGTGTGTTGGTTTTGGTGGGGGAACAGAAGCTTGGCACTCAGGGGCAACAGCAGCCACTAAAACACATTTCAAAATGTATTGCCAGAAAGACAGCATATGGCCAGCGACATCATCAAAGCTGACAAAAAAGATCCAATATTGCAGGCCGCTCACAGACTGCCTCAGAAGTCAGGAAGAGGAGGGGAGGGAGATAGATTAAGGTCATCTATTTGGCACAGGCAGATTTATCATCATCCTTTTAAATGGTCTGTGAGGCTTTCACACGTACTGACACACACTCACAGACATACACACGCAAACACACACATGAATACACATGCATGCATGCAAACAGAGAAAGGTACACACACACAAGCACACACACACACAGTTCCAAAGACTATCAGAAGCATAGACACACATGCACATTTGCACACTCATACTCTCACACACAGATGCACACATACACAACACAATAATTTCATCATTCAATCAAAGCCCTTCTCATCTGACTCAGGCTTTGTCAGTTGTGGATAAATTATCGCTTGCTTTGTGAAGATAGGCATGGGCGGAAATGCATTATTTATAGGCTAACTTTGGTGGGGAGGTGGGCCATTATTCACTTGGTGAGAGCAGGGGTTGCACATTTTCATGTCGCAAGCAAACTATTTTGATTAGTAATCAACAACCTTTTATAAGCCTCCTCAGCACAATAAGTCTTCATGAAAGCCCTTGTGGTAAGTCAAATGTGTGTGAACACACACACACACACACATACACATCCACAGAGAAACACACACACATAAACACATTTACTTTTGCACAAACACACTTTCACACACAAAATAAATAAATAAATAAATAAAAACGAGCCCACACAAATGCAACATTATTAGTTTCATATCAGGTGCTAAAACTCAACCACTGAACTGGGCATGAGGAGTTAGGAGCGGCTCATTTGCAGGATGTAATACGCAGTGCAGCACAGGGAGCTGAACAGCTCCTTTGTTGAGGCAGAGATGAGGGGTAGGGCTGAGTCTGCTACCCCATTACAAACCCACATTCTCAGGGCAGAAAAAGAAGCGGATGTCTGTGAAGATGAGGAGGAGGAGGAGGAAGAAGACGAAGAAATCCAGCATTGCGTGATATCCACTGGCACAGGAAGAGCCTGTCACTCAGGCCGTGTCTGACATGAGTTTGGCTCTGTGATCATGGCGAATCAAAACCCGACCAAAGACGCCGAGAACAAGAAGGCGAAAGAGAGCACAATGGAGACAGGAGATGAAGGAGGGAGAACGAGGCAGAAATCTTCCTTCTGAATTTTGGAGACACACCTCCTTTGTCATGGATAAAAGGGTGTGTGTGTGTGAGTGGTGGGTGTGTATGTGTGTGCGTGTGTGTGTGGGGGGAGGGGTGTTATGAAGCAATCTCCTCATCGCCCCTGCCCCTCGGGTCTCCTCTTGCACCCTACGCTCCTCTTCAAAAAGACACCTCCAGACACAGGCCTCCAGACACAGGTGGAACGATGGAGAACACGCACAGGACAAGATATCACAGCAATCAAACACATCAGACAAAATCACACAAAAGCCTTGTTATGACATTCCTGAACTCTCTCTCACTCTATGTACCTGCTTCTATTTCAAGACTATGTTCTGACAATTTAAAGATACTTACTTACTTTGTGTTTATTTGCAGTGGCCACACATGGTAGAATTTGATATAACAGGAAAGTCGGCCAGCTAAAGCTGATTAGCATGCCAATGTTAGAGGATATCCGGACAGCACAGTGCTTAAACGAGAAATCTGAATCCATAGAAATCAATCCATAGCCCTGCAACATAGACCGAATTTGTGAAACAACAGCTAATGCCACAGTCACTAAGGTCTACCTTGTACCAAATTCTCTCATTTTCATACCTACGTACTGTGATATTGTCTAACTATTGATTGTCACCATATTTCTCCTTCATCTTTGGTATTACGTTGATGCAATGCTTTCTTCGCGTTCTGTAGCTATTTCAATGTAATTGTGGGGTGTTTTCACCCAAAATTACAACGCAGTTAATTACAAAAAACAATATATCTGATGACAGTGAACTGAACTAACAGAGTACACATCTGTGCTATCAACTTGAGTTGCACCAGGCTGGAAGCTGTCCGTCGCTTCAGCCGTCACACTACTGTACAATCACACAAACAATGAGCAAAAAATTGAAATATAACTACCATAATCCAGTGACAACCCTAAGCAGCTTTCAATGGAGCACAGCCGGACTCCCCGACTCGAACGCAGTGTGTTGGCAGGCAAAGGAGTGAGATGCATGCTAGTCTAAAGATTAAGGGTTTGTGAGCTTTAAGCTGGAAACAAATCCAGTATATCTGATCGCATTCGAGGAAATGCTCTCACCCCACCCCCAATCCACCTCACCTCCTGGTAGGGAAAACCACTCGGGGAGCGCCCCATCAGGAAAGCCTGGGCAGCCCTTGGCTTCGTTTGTGCATGCTGTATCACAATCTTCCCAATTTGTGGACAGCAGATTATCAGGCTGTGGGCAGATTTTACACCCGCTTGTGTGTTTGTTGTCATGGGAATACAGGGCTGAATACAATGTGCTGAGCCCTCTTGACACAACTCATGCCCACTGTAGAATGTCATGGAGCACTTAGACTGTCCAATCTGATGAAATGTGCCTGTTTTGAACAACATGCAATCAATGTAAGGATGTATAAGGATATGTAAAATCCCTGACGTACAGTCTTAGCTATGTCTTTTTGGAAGTAACTCAGAATTGTACAGAATTGAACATTTCAGATGTGTGGATTACAGCTTTTAACATACATTTGGTGTGTTACTCTAATATTAGTGCAACTTTTCAAATCAAGGGCATGGAGTTTGTGTTAGTGTTTGTAGCATTAATAGTTTATGTAAACATTTGTATAAATGAAGCCATTTGTTACTGGACTGTGCAACTGTGCGTTCACACCAAGAGCTATTAAAGCTGTAAAATTGTTGGAAGCAATTCACTTCCTTTAGACAAGAGCGAAAAGAGTGGTTTGAGAGATAAAAGCAACAAGTGACAAAACTTTGGTAACTAGAATGACTAAAAAAGTTAAAAACAGCTCAACTTAGCAAATTAGTTATAATGTGTTGTATATGATATGGCAATTATCACGTCACTAGCAGTCAGATATTTTAGCAGTGATTTTATAGCTTTAGTAGCTCTTGGTGTGAATGTACACTTAGTGGTATTATTCAAATCAATTGAGTATTCAAATCAAGGACATGTATTTTATTTTTAATTTTGTATTTTAGCTGCGACACAGGACCAGGTGTCTGGAACCCATGCATGATTGTTATTTGTGCTGAGTGGTCGTTGAGTGCTCAGTTGTCATGTGGCAAGTGCAGTATTTCAAAAGAATACCTGAGACCTGTGTGTCCTTCAGACCCATGGTGAGCATACAGCTAAAATTTGAGGTTGTACACCACACTCTCAGTTACTAAGGTGCTAGAGAACAAATGTAAAATATTTAGAAAATATTCTCTGCACTGTTACATTCATGCAACCAATCATTTGGTCAGAAGACCTTCATGAGGGCATTCAGCTAAAGATGGAGGTAGAGAGAGAGCCTTGAATAAGGACCCCACTCTAAGGCTTATAGATATGAAGTGTTATATTAGTTCACCTAACAAGGTAAGCCCTGTAGTTTATTACACTGGGTCAACATTGATCAAGCTCACTGTTGCCTGTAACCAAGTAAAACAGTTCAGCAACTTAACGAGTTACATTCTTTTAAAACAGAGTAGAATTTTTCATACATGTTGTTAATTCATGTTCATTGTATACATGCAAGCGTTCCAACTGGGTGATAAGCAGGATAACACCCTTCAAGGTGTCCCCACATACAGAATAATTGTCATCATAGGGGACATGGGACAAGGCACTCTACAACACAAAGCAGAGTGGACTTGCCTCCACTTCTGTGGTCATTACCCCTTATTTAAATCAAATACTGTTTTCTGACTGGCTGACAGGACAGGACACCTATGAAGGACACCGATGAAGTAGATCTAAAAAAAAAAAAAAAAAGACTGTTTCATAGCAATACTCTTTTGAATTGTAACTACAGCTATAACAACTATAGTAAATGACAGTTGAACTAGAAAGCAACAATGAAATCAGCTATTATCAACCTCACCGTGATCAGTAACCAAAGAAAATAGTGCAGCAACCAAACAGGTAGTTTCTTTTAAAACTGAACCGTGTGTTTCTTTTATGTTGTAAACACTTGCTTATTGTCTATATTCATGAGTTGCAACCAGATGATACGCAGGAAAACGGCTCTAGAGGTGACCCAGTATAGGGGAACAATGGACGTGACGTAGGCAAACAGCATTCTGCCTACACCATTGTGCTGTTCTTCACCCGCCTCGTCCATTATTTCCCTATATCGGGACACCTTGGTTGCCGTTATCCCTAAGATATCTGGAGGCCTATTGTCAGTTCTTCTCAAGGCAACTATGATGCTTACTTCATGTGCAAAAGCAGTTTCATATGGATTTCTGGTCTCTAGTTTAATTTTTGTTTAGTTATTTCAGGGATTTCTTTTCAGTAGCACTTTACAGATCAGTAATAAAAGGGTAATTTTGTGGTAATGGGTTGGCAACAACTCATAACATCTCATGTTACTTTTTAATAACTGAAGAATTTTATGCTATTTCAAAACAATATCATACTATTTGTGGTAGTAATAAAATGATAAAAATGGTCACAAGGATTTGTTGTTATGGTGAGAATTGAGGGTAAGACTTGAAAGTAAGATCCAGTATTAATTTCCAGTAATTATCCAGTTTTAACCTATGTACTTCAGAAATTACATGGAATCAGCGCTCTAAAAACAAACATTTCAGTTTAATTACCATGTAAAAGCTATTCCAAAATTGACATGCTTCAAATCACTTTGATCTTGAATTGGATCCACTTATTGTGATGGAAACATGATAAGACCATGACAAACCAGAAGGTAATGTTAATTAGCACAGCTGACTTTTCTTAAATCCACAAGCCCAAACCTTGAATCTATAAACAAGCAGCCTAAAACATAAATAAAACTCTACCCTAAAAAAATTGTTTTTTTATATTCCTCACCATTTTGGTCAATTTTACAGCCATTTAATCACTGGATCTCTGTCATGTCCGCTGCCCATGAAGCAATTCTAGTTCTAGTTCTAGTGTAGCCATTATTTGTTGTGTGCAGGCAGGACAGAGGAAGTCGAGCTGGAAAGGGGAGGCATGTCAAAATAGATGTGATGGGATTTACTTTTTGAAATATAATGCAAAAGTATAAATTGATGACTTAGCACAATAAAAAATCTCAAGACGTACCTTTTTCACTGCTATTATTATCACTATGCTATATATATCACTATTATCATTCATGGATCTTTTATTTTGACATCTCTTTCTATTTCCTTGCACACATTAAGGAGGTAACCAGAAGCTAACTTCATACCTTGCCTCACACCCATGTGTCTTCTTCAGTAATTCACACCTAATTAAGGAAGTGCACAGCAACATATTCACAAAATTTGTTTTGCTGGTGATTTAGTGTAGGTCAGCTTGTTCATGTAATCCTCCCATGTTATGTTTCAGTGGAGTTTAGTAGAGTGTTTAGCAAAGAACTAAAGGAAATTGTCATTCATAGGCAAACTAGCTTAGCTGTTTATCCAGTGCCATCTTATGATCTACAGTTATATGACTATGTCCTTGGTAATTTCTATAAAGTACATAGACAGTTACTGGGTCATTAATGGAAATTAATACTGGATCTTATAACTTCATTACTTCACTACACAAAATTCAGTGCAACAACAAAGTAATTCCTTGTTATTATCATTCTGTTGTTGACTTATTATCCCAATAAATAGTGGGTTATTGTTTAGAAATGACAT
The DNA here is from genome assembly GCA_027481765.1 of Tenualosa thibaudeaui. Classification (NCBI taxonomy): domain Eukaryota; kingdom Metazoa; phylum Chordata; class Actinopteri; order Clupeiformes; family Clupeidae; genus Tenualosa; species Tenualosa thibaudeaui. Next base: position 17,427,665 of record JAIFZK010000006.1, on the reverse strand, counting down.
AGAAATCATTTATTCAGCTATTATTCAAAAACGTGAGTATATGAGCTGCTACCATGATTTTACCAAATTATTACCACAAAACTACTCTCTTATTGCCTGTAAAGTGTTACCATTTGTTCTTGTAATGTGATTTCAAATAATATGAAAAAATAATTTGAATAATTATGAATGCACTATATGCAGAATATGTTAAAATTCCTAGGTAATGTATATGTATTATGAATGTTATCTTCCATAGAGAGGCACACACACATAACACACACACACACACACAACACACACACAGACACACACACACGCACACACACACACAAACAAACACATTGAAATAACTTCTGTTTTTCTCCGGGTTCAATTTGATTTTGAACACTGTGTCAGTGTTGATGCGAGACAGACATCCCTCAGGCAGCGTAGGGCAAGCTAAACTCTACTGTTTCATTTAATGCGACAGGGCCCCCTTGCCACACACACAGACACGCACACACACACACACACACGCACACGCACAATGCTTTGCTGTTAGCACCACTCCCATCACTCTGTGGGAGCATGGAGGGACATTTCCGGCGCTATGCGCCCCTCAGCTTTCCCCAAACTCATTTTGAACTAAAAGAAACACAGGCCCTCCTGAGGAGGCCTTGTATCCCAAGCTATCTGCCTCACAGAGGCTGACAAAACACCCTGAGTTTTAAAAAACACAACCCAGAAATGCCCCAACTGCCAAGAAAATTGTAAATAAATAAGCATTACTCTGTGAAACATCCTGATGTAAATGCAGTTTTTATGGAGAGGAACTCCAAATGAGCTGTCAGACTTTAAATATTACAGTAAAGTGTCAAGTGATTCAGAAAGTCTCTTTTATAACACCATATCCTGCCACCCTCACACTGGCACAATCATATCATTGCCATGTCATGGCAGATGGCGTGTTCTCATAGAAGTTTTTGAAAGACAGTGCGTCCAGTGATGTGACATCATCATGTGATCATTTTCCAGAACAACCATGACACTTTTCTAAAGTTCCTCTGAAAGCGATCATGACTATTTCAATTATTTAATTGTATCATTATTTAAATATGACTCTTTTAAAATATAATTTTGATACTTAAACTTGACACCGTATTGCCTGGCAGGATGAGCAGTGAGCAGATAAGACATTAATGTCATCTATCACATTTCATACAAGATGATATCAATTGTTTTTTGTTTTTTTTGTGACTTTACCTGTATGTCCTACAACTTTGTGTTTCTCTCAGAGTTGCTGAATGGTACACTACATCATCCCTTGAAAGTAGGATGAGGGTTTTGAATGTAGGGTTTTGAATGAAAAAGAGCAGACTGAAATCTTATTCAGTAGATTGGCCACTGATTAATTGTGGTAAACACTGCATGTTGACAGGTCTTTGCAGCCCCCAAATGTCAGCCCTTATCACTCTGAGGACGTAGACTCCTACTCAGCCTTCTGTTTCTGTGGCTCGTTTCCATGGTGATCCCGTCTTTAAGCACATTTCAAGCGACTGCTTTGTGAGTGCGCTCTTGCCAGCAGGACCAGGGCCAATCTACACATCATAATTGGCCCTATTGATTTCACCCTTCCAATACAAACTTCAGACACCCTTCCTTGGTGAGCAGGGACTCACCTTGCCTCCCCCGCTCTGCTAGCCACTGTCAGTCTTTATTTCAAAGGTACCCATGCATAGGGATGCATACATTCACACACACTTTTTCTCACACTTTCAAACTTTCACACACACACACACACACTCACACACAAACACACACACACACACACACACACACACACACACACACATTCACACAAATATACACATTCTCTCTTTCTTTACCTCTTTCTCTCTCATACTCTCTCTCTCACACACACACACACACACACACAGGCTAGAGCGAACAGGGGAGGCTAACAAATATTCATTTTTCTTCTATCTCAAAGTTACTTTCAGATAAACCTTGTTTTGGTTGTGGTGGAAGAAAAGTGCTAACTTTGGGCTTCTTATGGAATGTGTGTGTGTGTGTGTGTGTATGTGTGTGTGTGTCATATGACCATACGTCATACGGTATACAACCCACAGAGTGACAGGAGGAGCACTCCTTATTTCCCTCTCTTCTCTCACGCGCTGCAATAAGAGGAGCCACGTCTCATATTCCCCACCACCCACCTTCTGGACGAGTCATTTTTCACCCAGAGGTGAGAATGCATCACCAGCCCTCCCGCGCTCTGACGGATGCTCAAGAGCTTGGGCTGTAATAATTGCGATGTGGTGTGTGTGTGTGTGTTTGTGTGTATTTGTGTGTGAGAGAGAGGAAAAGAGAGTGAGAAAGTTGATGTTATGTGAGAACTGGGGCATGTGTGTGTGTGTTTGTGTTTGTGTGTGTGTGTGTGTGTGTGCACGTTTGGTGGGAAAGCAGTGGAGGGTGTTGAGCATGGACTATTTTATTCATTAATTTTCCTGAGGACTGGCTGAGGGTGAGAGGTGATAACGAGGTAACTGAGAGGTGTGGTTTTCGGTTCCCTACAGAACCGTTAGGGCCACAGACCCTGTGCCAACCTTGGTGACAAGTGACAGCTCCTGCTTCTCGCCCCCACTACCCCCATACCTACACACACACACACACACACACACACACACACACACACACACACACACACACACACACACACACACACACACACACACACACACACACACACACAGACACACACTCCTCCTCCACACAGCCCTAGAATCAGTTCTCCCATCATCACACACTCACATTTCTTGTCAGAGGGTGTTGATTGATGTCAACCTATTCCAGATGTTCCCTTGCTTGTACAGTTTCTAGAGCAAAGTTTTGAACTCTCTAGAGGTAGTGGGCATCATCCAAAATCAACTAAACTGACATCAGTTTTGTCTGAAATTCAATCTTTGCCACAATTTATTGCCCCAACCCGACAACAGCATTGCCATGAACATTAATGTCTTTCTATTCTGAGTCATACACTGACAAAAAAAAAACTAATAAATAAATAACTGATGGGGGTATAACTTATCTCTTGTGTCTTGTGTCTGTGCCGTTCTTGTTTCTGACTTCATCATCAGTTTGCATGTATTCTCCTAGCCAATGAAAAGAATGGCAGAAAATGCCATCGGTGTGCATGAATTTCTCCCATAAACCAGTCTGAGTGTAATTGCAAAACAGGGATGGAAAGAAGTGAAGAATTTGATTGAGAAGTCTAGAGGGAGCACTTTTGTTGTTCTCTTCTGTCAGACCTAGAGCCACGGGGCAGGGGTTGGGGGTGAGATGATTCAAGACTGCTCTAGTTGCTGTTGCTGGAGCCATGCAACCTCTGGCTACAAACTCTCATCACAGTGAGCATGCCTCCTTCTTTCATCAGCCACTTTGGTTTTTGGGGTTATCTCAAAGTAACTCTTGAAGCATACACAAAACATGGAAACAAGTTGTAACCCTTCTAATGTATTTCTATGTGTGTGTGTGTGTGTATTTGTACATGTGTGTGGGTGTGTGTGTGTGAGAGAGAGTTTGCATGCCTGCGTGACTTCATATGTCTGAATGTGTGTCTTATGCACCTTGGTTTCCTGCCTTTGATTTATGAGCGCTGCTTCTTTGCACAACGGCTTTTTTCTTTTGCCCCGACAGAACAGCACTTTCTCCTTTTCCTCAGTTCTCCATTTTAGCAGCAATCACACTTAAGAGCTATGGAGGTGGGGCCCAGGGCCCAGGGTGAAGCGATAAGTAGGGTAGAGCCACAGACCTCTGCCTTGGGGGGATAAGGAGGGTGAAAGAGTAAAAGAGAGAGAGAGAGAGAGATGGAGCGAGTAAGAGAGAGAGCGGTGGGGATGGAGGAAGGGACAGTGAGAAGGAGAGAGTGAGTGTGTGAAAAGAAATTGAAAATGAGAGCCACAGACCTCTCCTGTGGGTGGTAGAGAGGGGTGGGGTTGGGGGGGGCGGTGGAGAAGGAGACATGGGGGAGAAACAGAGAGGGAGAGAGAGAGAAACATAGAGACTAGGAAAAAAAAAGAAAAAACGCAAAACAAAGTGTGCCACGGGACATGAAATATTATCGTTGCTGTTGATTGAGCTTATTTAGGTCTCCTTGCATTTCGGCTTCGTCAGCTGTTCTACTTCACTGCAATTTGATGACGGAGAATAAACTCCACCTGCTAAATAACACCCCCCACCCACCCCGCCTCCACCCACCTCAGCATGCATACATCATTGCTTCAGACAGCGCAGCAGTGGTGGTGCAGACTCTCCTAACCTCACGGCCTCGGCTGAGCCTCCACATTTAGCATACTTTAAAGGTCAGTCGTGGACTGCTCTAAAAAATAGGACATGTAAAAATATATATATATTAAAAAATAAACTACAATTACGCGGACAGCATGTCAGAGTGACTTTGAACTGACCAGCATTACTGAGATTTGATGCTGAAAAGAAACTGAATGACGTAAAATGACAGACTCTGACACATAAACAAACTTTGACAGACCCATCTACACACAGGTACACACACTTGCATGAAAGGGTATGCTAAGACACTCTCACGCACAGACAGTACACACATTGAAGCATAATTACACACACACCCACACCCACACCCACACATGCATACTCTCACAAAAGAAAAAAAAATGACCTGCTATTACTTAGTCATTGGAGTCAGTGGTCAGTGAAATGGTCATTGTGATTTGCAGATGGGATTGAAATGCAATGGTGAGGTCTTAATGAAGTCTGTCTAACTGAACATCACAAGGACAGCCTCAGTCGACAGGGTAATTACATCTCAAAACTACTACTTTTTATTCATTTCCCTGAATAAATTTGCACTAATCACAAAATAACAGTCTTTTCATTGAGGTAGCCATTTACAAAAGGTAGTCAGAAGTCATTAAGCAAGCAATAAGCGTGTGAAACATGATCTACTCATTCATTTGGCACACATCTTTTTAATAGGGTAAATGCTACAAGTTTCACTTCGCTACAAGTTCCATTTTCACCGTCATGCTGATGACACACCAGAACAAAGTCAGAAAACTGACTAAAACAACACATGACAGAAAGTAAGAAAGCAAGTGTGTGAGAAAGAGAAAGAAAGGGAAAGAGAGAAAGCTTTAAGACAAGAGGTTATCACTTACAACATTACA
>JAIFZK010000006.1:17410000-17417500 GCA_027481765.1 Tenualosa thibaudeaui | reverse complement strand
TGTAGTACAGCACACATACACACACACACACACACACACACACACACACACACGCTTCCCCAGGGGACAGGGACGATGCTCAGCGTTCCTCCGTAATGCATTGCTCCACTCACCTCACCTGGTCGTCATGGGAGACGCATGGCCGCCCTGGGCGCAGGTGAGAAGACGAATGAGGGGAGCCAGTGCCAGATCGCGCAGCGGCAGCAGCCCTCGCCCTCCTTGAGGTGACCCAACTCCACTTGTGTAACCGCTACAGCTACAGCCCCGCCCAGACGGGCTGCACATCGCTAACAGCCGTGTGGACAGCGGGACAGCTGGGGTCAGCCACCAGCAGGTCCCTCACACAAGTACACACACACACACACAAACACACACACACATTGATGACAACTGATCATCATTGGGTGATGGTAAAAATTAGTTACGAATGAGTGCATGTACAATTACAAATAAGTGCATGTTTCTGAATGTGTTTTTTTTTTTTTTTTTTTTTTTTTGTGTGTCTGGGTGGGGGTGCAGCAATAATGCCATAATTAGGTGTTAGTAGTTGTAATGCTTTTTTTGTTGTTTTTTTCTGAAAACCTCCAGGAGTCCTTCAAACCTGGCTGGCTGGAACCAGCCTTTTGCCAGAGTCGTACTTCAAACTGGAACCAGCGATTGCTTGCTTGCTTGTTCCACATCTAAAACAGGTCACATTCCAAAGCGGGGCCTGAACAAGGCCAAGGCCATGGCTTGTCCTGCCGCCCTGAACATAAAGTTGAGAGCGGTGCCAGTGCTTAATCTAGGTTCTCTGCAGACACGCACACACACACACACACACACACACACACACCACAGGGCTAAACTAGTGGCTTGGCCAGGCAGAAGCAGAAGGCCAAGCCTTCAAGCGGCAGCAGTCAGCAGCACAGGAAGATGGATGGAAAGCAAAGAGGCAGCAAAAGAAATTGGGGGAAAAAAATAATAATAGTCAAAAAAATCCCTCTGCTCAGGTGTTGCTCCAGGGAAAATGGAGAGCAGGCTTTTACCTGCTACTGAGCACTCTAATGAGCAGCCCCACTGGCTCCTAATGAGACACTAACAAGGACAGAGCTGGCATGGCGCGGGCATCGCCGCGGCAACGCACAGCTCACCTGCACCGGCCCCCGCCGCTTGCTAATGGGGGTGGGGGGGTGGCAGAGCATTCATCATGGCGACAGACACAACTCTAGCAGTGCCCGCATACGTGGGGGGTGGGGAGTATGGGGGGGCATAGTGGCAAGGGGGTCAGGCGATAGGGGGGGTAGACGGACAGTCGTGGGCAGCGGGGTGCCAGGGTAGACGCGTGGCAGGGGGCCCCATGATTGGCAGGACTCTGTGAGGAGGAGCCACTCCATGCGGGCATTAATTGCCAGTTGAGGGGAAGAAGCATGGCTCACAAGTCCTGATGAGGTTTAGCCATGTTTGTTTTTCTTGCCGACTCATTAGTTCTATTGATTGTGGAGGGGGGAGGGGGAAAGGACTGCCATGGATGAAGAAGCCTGGACTAATTCTACATGCACCACTCATTACTTCCGTGTTGCTGCAATAAACATCACAGATTACCACCCAGAAAAAAAAAAAAACCTTCAAATTTAAAATGCTAACCTTTAATGATATATGGATGCAAATCTTTTGTATAATTAATTAGCAAAATGTTGCCTGCTATCAGTGCAGTTAGGAAGGCTAGCCACAGAGGATTCATTTAGCAAGATTCACTGCCCACATGAAGGCTTCTCTCATTTCATGCTGAATGTTTGTTTTGCTGCGCACACACACACACAAACACACACACACATACACACACCATTACCTTTTGATGTGCCAATAAAAATCCATCAGATAAGCACAGGGCTTTGACACTATTTCAGTCAATGACATTTCTGCCCGCTGATATCTCCAAAATCATTTTTTTTTTAAACTGATGCAATAATACACCACCTTTGGCAATGTCATTGGGAAGAGAACTCACAGACACTCTACCTGCCCTGCAATAAAAGGGAGGAAAACACATGCCCACACTCACACACACACACACACACACACACACAGGTTTTGCAAGGTTGCATAATTTTGCACGGCTGTGGTCTGGAAGTGAGAACAAAGAGTGTATGACTGCAGTTAATGCGCTGACCTAAAGAAAAGAGAGAAGAAAAAAAAAGAAAAACACATTTGAGATGTCACCTTTGACGTACCGAAAGTGGACGAGGTATAGAAAAATAGAAAGAAAAAAAATGCGGAAAAAACAGAAGGAGAAAGATGAAAAAAGAGGGAAGCGAGAAGAAAGAAAACTAGAAGCCACGGCCGTTTATCCTCCGACTAGGAACACTCAGACAGCCGAGGACAAAGAAAAAAAGGAGGGAAAAAAGAAAAAGAAGAAGAAGAGGAAGAAAATCAGTGGATCCCATTTCATCTCAGTGGGGGTGCGGGAGAGGAGTGAAAGTAATACTCAGAGTTCAATGGGGGCTGTAAGTTTTCCTTCTCCCGGCAATTTGTCATCAGCCGAGGGGCCCGGCTGGACTGGTGCGCGGGGGCATCCGGGGGGCATCAGGGAGTGCCCTCAGGTGGGGAGAGGCAATTCTGCTCCACGCCTCAATGCCCCCCCCTTTCCAGAGGAGAGGTCCTATCTGCTGCAGGTCTGCCCCCTCTTTCTCTCTCACTTTCTCACTCCACCCACCCCCCCCTGCTTCTCTCACCTCCTATTCATTTCCTCTCTCTCTTCAACTGCTCTCCATCTCTCTTATCCTCCATCCCTTCTTCACTCCTGCTCTCATTTGCTACCCCCATTCTTCTTCTCTCACTCTCTTCCGCTCTCTCCTCCTCTCTTCCCCTGCCCTGACACACACACAGAGCACAGATCTCTCTCAGAGAAGCTTTTAGTCTAGTATTACAAGCTATAATATAAGCCTCACCAACCCCATGGTTCAGCTTCATGGAGCAGTCTTCACTCTTTGATGTGTCCACTCCTCATCCATCCATCCATCCATCCATCCAGCCATCTATTTATGCATGTACTTATTATTTTTATTTATTTGGAAATGGAAAGTAAAATGAGAGCCCTCCCCCCAACATCCCCTTCTTTTCTGCTCTCTCTGTTAGTGGCTTGCCTCTCAGTCTGCCCAAGCCCAGAGACACACACGCACCCACACACACTATCACACAAACACATTTCCACACATTCTCACACTCTCTCTCTTTCTCAAACAAACACATACTCATACACACACGCATACATACCCATACACACATACGCACACACACACACACACACAGACATTCCCTCATTCTCGTTGGCTGGCTGGCTGGCTGGCTGGCTGGCGGACGCGGGGAAGAGGTGATAATTGCGGCGGCAGCAGCAGGTCTCCCGCTGGCCAGCTGCGCAGTCACAGGCCCAGCCACTGAACCTGACGGACGGGGGATCTCATTTATCTCCTACACAAAAGAGTGAGGCATGCTGGGAGCTGGAGAGCGCCACGCAGGGGCCTGTGGCGGCGGAATTGGTGGGGCGGCATGCGCAGTGATGGCACTCACAGCCAGAGAGGAGGCAACAAGGGGAAAAGACGAGTGGGGGACAAGAGGTGGGTGGAGAGAGAGATAGAGAAAGATAGTGGTAGACAGAGAGAGGGAGAGATGGTAGGCAGTGCAGTTGCCTAGTGTGCAGAAAGCTTTGAAGAGTCATCTCAGTGCGGCCTACAGTGTTAGGGCCAAGGTGCGGAGATGGCAAGATGGCCCCTCAAACAGGATCTGCTTTCCGTTCCTTCTTTTTTCTCTGGAGGAGCCTGTCTCTCTCACCTTCTCCTTTCTTTCCCTCTCTCTCTCACCTTCTCTCTCTCTCTCTCTCTCTCTCGCTCTCCCTTACATACACAGACACACATTCACACAGACCCACACATTCACACACTTACACATACACTCTCAGACTCACACACACATACTCACACACACACATGCATCTTCCAGCTCTTGTCTATGTTTAACCCCTCTATCTTCCTCTGCCTCACTCTGTCATTTCCTTCCCCCTCATCACTCGCTCTCCTGTCCTCCTCTCTCCTCATCTCTCATCCCTCCTTTCGCACTAAAGTGCTGATTAACTCCCCATGTGGGGAGAGCAGAGGGCCGCTGAGGGCCGAAATTAAACGCCCTCTACCCCGGATGCCTGCAATCAGTGCCTTCTTCCACACTCCGCCATCAATCAGCTCCATCGCCACACCAGCACGCTCCACAAACAGCCATCCTGAACACAGCCCCTGCAAACCCTGGGGGGCAGTCGGTGGGATGGGGGGGGGGGGGGGGCCGCGGGGAGTGGGGTGAGGTGAAGTGGAAGCTGGCAAGATGGATCAACAGAAAAGGTGGTGTGTGTGTGTGTGTGTCTGTCTGTGAGCAAGAGAAAGAGAGAGAGAAAGAGAGGATATTGAATGACAAGAAAGATGGTGGTGGAAATGGCTGACAGAGAGAGAGAGAGACAGAGAGAGAGACAGAAGAAGAATGAAATTAAAAGAGGGAAAGACAATGTATGAGATAGAAACAGAGAGGGAGAGACAGAGATAGAGAGGGCTGGTTGGCCTTCTCTCCTCTCCTGGAGACAGGCGTGCAGTTCTGGTGACCCTGAGAAGCCTGGGAATGTACAGAGACAGAGAGAAAGAGAGAGAAGGGGATGACGGGAGATCTAGTGTGACTGTGCTAACCGGGGGGGGGGCATTGCCTATGGTTCGTGACTCACATCTCTCACAGAGGGTGAGAATTCCTCCTGCTCTCTTTCCCCATCTAAATAAATAAACACTCTACAGGGCCAGAAGCAGAAGAAGCCTCAGAATACAGCAGGAGAGGGGAGCAAGGACGAGGGCAGTGAGCTCTCAAGCCACGCAGCACTGTAATGAGCGACAGGAGGAGTCCAAAGGAGCTTTGTAGTTGTGCTACATAATACAGGGAGGAAAAGGAAGAAAAAAAGTAAATCACAGAAGCAAAAAAAAAGCCCTTTGTGTGACTCGGATAGGTTAGGATAGGAAGATCCTGCGGTGAATAAACGTGCTGGCTCTTAGTCTTAGTTCTTAGCTCTTAGTTATTCTCTTGGCCATTACACAGAGTGCAGATTTTTCATGGCTTTAATTGCCTCTCCAAACCCATGCTGATGGGCCGGCATACGCCCAACGCTCATATTGCTCACACCTTTACATTTTCCAGCCAATTTTTTTCATATATTGGAGATCCTAACCGTCTGTGTTTTTGTTTTTGAGAGAGACAGTGTGTGTGTTGTGTGTGTGTGTGTGTGCAAAACAAACGCACACACACACACACATGCACACGCTCTCTCTCTCATACACACACACAACTTAACTGCACACATGCACACGCTCTCTCTCTCATACACACACACACACACACACACATACCCACAGTGCTGAGACTTTGTTCGGGATGCACTAAGAGCTCCTGTGTGGTGAATAGTGAACTTTTGAACCTGATGCTGCACAAGTGCAAGCCCAGATGAACTGCCAGGGCATCCAAACAAAGCTTCAGTCGGGGATGTGCCTCTCTGAAGCCCATGGAGGAATTCAATCCAAATGCTAATAGATCTAAAAACACAATAAGAAACATGTTTTACTTTCAACTGTGCAGAGCTATCAATACTATGCCTGGAGGGTCCCAGTGTTTGCAAAAGTGCTAATTATTTATTGTATATTAGAAGGGCTTAAGTTTGGGAAATATCTATTGAGGGTATGATTCTCTTACACAGTGATCTTTTACATAATGATAATGTAACAGAGTGATTATAAGGCTTACTGAAAAAGTCATTGTGAGGTGTTTGATAGGCCTAGTAAACATCCATTTCTTGTTTTGGCTTGAAGGAATATAATTGGAGGTGTCTTATCAATGTCTATAGCTAATTTGGAGTGAAAGTCTTATCACACAGCCTAGTAGAAATAGCCTAAAGAAATGAGGGGCTGACAAGAAATTTGTCTACCAGAAGCAGAATGCACAGAAAAACGTCTGGTAACAACATGAACTCAGTATTCATAAAGCATCATAAACACATACATTCATTAGTGTTGTCAATGTTAACACATGTGAGTAATGTAAACATTTTAACAAGTTATTTTGGGGGTGGGGCATTAAAAAATGTGGTCATGTGATCGGTCACCCCCATGCCTGTCATAGACACCCTGTCTCTTTCATGTTGGGTGTGAAACAGAGGAACTAAAAGTCTTAATCTAAAAGTCTCACACATAGCTCCTTTTACCACTTGAAACAGCACAGATTCTGAAATAACAACCTATTTTACTATTTGATGGCTGCTAAAGGCAGAACCCAGGCAGAACAGCAGTGAGGCACAGTATGTGAAATGAATAGAGTGTTCCAAGGCTCCTAAATAACAGAGCTGAAACCCATTTCAACTTGACGTGTGCAGCTCGCTTTTTCATATTAAGCTACAGATAACATCTCAACTCCAAATCAGCCTACTCTGTCACCCATATATATTCCTTTGTTTACTTTAGGTTGATATTTTCTCTGCACAACCAGCCCAAAATCAGTTGTGAAGCAGGGGATGATTTAGGAGAGGACTAGACAATAGGGAATAAGCTCACACTCGTGGTAAATTGCCACTTCTGACAGTCAAACAGACTCCCACAGGTCAACGGGGTCAAGAGTGACGTGAGGTGATGAGATGGGGTTCTCGGAATAGAAGGGGCTTTTAAATCAGAGCGGCTGCATTAGGGGCCATTAGATTAGAGATTTATCCACCGCAGGCTCCATGGAACCAATCTGCCGCCGTGATGTCACTGTGTGCTCTTTCGTTGCCTCTCGTGTCTCCTCTATCTGGTTCTGCTCTCACTTTTACCTGCACACACACACACACACACACACACACAAAGACCTCTATAGGTCTACAAATATACACTTCCGAACACACCAAAACTAGACACACAAGCAAAGTGTATGTACGGTACTTATTATGGACACAAGTGCAGAGAATACATCCACATGCATTCAAACCCACCTACACACATGTGCATACACACACACACACACACACACACACACATTCACACACACACACACACACACACACATCCATCCATCTGTCCCCAGTCCTATATGGCACTTGTCTTCATGCTCCTTCATCGCAGCAATTACCTGCTTTACAGCAGACAGGCTCTTACCATGTGAGTCCCGTTAACTCTGACATCCATTACTGTTAAAGATCATTCTGTCAGCCTCTTTCTTTCTCTCTCTTTCTCTCTCTCTTTCCACTTTCACTCATGGTCTTTCTCTCTCCAGGGGCAGGAACAGATAATGATTTTCTGGCTGAATTATAAGTATATAAATATATTTTTGAGAATAATAATAATAAAAAAAAACCTTTTAAATGACAGCAGACAAATCCATAGCAGTCTACTATATCTGTGACAGTGACAGCTGGGGTATAATTTTGCCCTGTGCTTTCCGAGAGCTCTGCAGTCTTCCTCCGCTTCCCTGTGCTTCTCC
>JAIFZK010000006.1:17200000-17405000 GCA_027481765.1 Tenualosa thibaudeaui | reverse complement strand
TTGCAATGTAAAATAATAGTGCTTGGCTGGGCAGGCTGGGGACCCAGACACTTAAACGCCCTTGCTGAGGGTGGTTATTACTGCTTGCTATTATGGCTAGGCTTACTGTTATTACAGCCATCACTGTATAATTTAGAGGTCAGGCCAGGCAGCAGTTAGCATGTCTCCCGGCCTTTATTTGCTGCTATAGAACAACACCATTGAAGAGAGAAGAGCAAAGCAATACAGCTTTACCCATAGCACTCTTCCAAAAGAAATTGATTTCTGTGTTGATCTGGGGACAACTATTTACTGTAATTTACAGTAATTAACTCCTGTCTGGCATTTCAAGAAGAATACTTGTGTTCTTCCATGAAGGCTATGCTTAACAGAATCACCTCACATACAGCCAGCCTATTTGTTAACATTAAAGGCCCCATATTATGGAAACGATCACTTTTTCATCTATTTGGGTCTATGGAGTTGCTAACCACATTCTGAGTTTAAAAAAAAAATATTTAACACATTCATTTACTTTTGTCAGAAATTTTGCACTTAAACTATCCATTCAAGTTTCTTTCCAGAATCTATGTCATTTGCCAGGCAGCATTGGCCTAATCCTGCCCCATGTCTCAGGTGCATTTTGTTTTATTCACCAGAACCAGATCAGTGAATAACAGAAACATTGCCAGATGCAGAGATGGTTGTTTTTCGGCTGGGTCCAGAGCAAATCTCTAAGATAACAGCATTGTTCAGTAAATTACGACAGCTGTAACATGGCATGAGGTAGGCTAGACAAAGGAGTAATGCTTTACTTGATGGGTAAGTACATAACACATTCATAGCAGCTGTCATAAATTGCTCACAAAGCATTCGTCACTGTTTCATAAGACATGACTCAACATTCATACCCAAACTTTCAGAAATGTGAAAGACTGAATGAATGTGAATGTGTCATGCACTCACCCATCAAGTAAAGTGTTACCAACTAGGTCTAACGAATCAAACAGTAATGAACATGTTTTAGTGTAATCTGAAGTATTTGGTTAAAAACTTTCTATGAACCCAGTATTCATAAAGCTTTATAAACACATTCATACAGTGTTATAAGGTATACATAAAGTCTTATAACTAATGTCATTAGTGTTCATAATACATACATTATATATTCTCTTGACTGTACTTGACTGGCATTATAAAGTTAGCTTATAGGCCTTTTCAACTTGAAGTGTCATAAAGCATTATAAGCTTCAGTTGTCCTTTTTTATATGCCCAATTGCTCACACCAAATAATGAAGAGTTACAAGTTTTCCTTTTAAAGCAAGATGAACATTATTCATGAAAATCAGTAAGGCACCATTACAGACTTTAGTAAAGTGGTATGCTTTCCTAGAATAAAAGGCCAAAAAACTTTATTTATTTTTATTGTAAAACAATATTTTTTGACACTTCAAGTTGTAAAGATGTAAACATTGTAGGTCCTTATGAGTATGGTCATGACAATTTATAAACAGTTACGAAAGCTAGTATCATTAGTTATAAAGCTTTATGAATGCATTGTAACTCTTTATGAATACATTTATAATGCTATATTAATACTGAGTTCATGTAAAGTGTTACCATTTTTCCACTCTAAATAAGCTGATCATTCACACTAGCAAGGAAGTAGGACAAGCACTGTATTGCAGGCATAAAGCTAGAGTTTATTCAAGCACTGTCTAGCAGGCATACAGCCAGAGCCTATTTTACTGAGAGTGAAATGTCAAGGTTAACAATAGGTACAGCAACAATCACATTTGAGTGATTCAAATGTTACTGCTGTTTAGGGCAGTGTGTTTAGAGCTGTGTGATAAGGACATATTATTTTTTAATATCCACTACTGTCGTTATTTAATTTAACTAACTAAAAGATAGTTAACTATTGAAAGAAAAGGCCCTCTAATCTCTCTCATTGGCTAAATTTCCTCATGCATACTAATGAGACTGGAAGGCCAAAAATGCAGGTGATAATACTTAATCTGAGAGATATTTTCAACAACCTGCTTCAGAGAAGTTTATGTGGAGCTCACAGATCTATGTTAACTTAATAAAAAGATAACACACTTGAAAAGCCTAATTTTGTTTTGTCCAGCACTGTGTCCATGCTGCCTTCACCATCCTCATTTCGATCATATTCAGCTTCAAATTCAGCATCTTGGCAACAGTGTTCCAACAATTAGATAGATTGGTAGATAGATAGATAGATAGATAGATAGATAGATAGATAGATAGATAGATAGATAGATAGATAGATTAAATTATTAATAAATGAAACTATAAAACACATTCATGTACATCTTCAAAAATGTTTCAAGTCCAGCACTGACTTAAGGCACCGGAGTAACTGTAAAGCACTACACATAAATGTCACTCTGCTACTAACCAACCTGTGGCTAAACGGTAAGGCTAGTAAGCGAAATGCTTAGCATACTGCCCAACTAGCTCTGTAGCTAATACTAACTCACCAGCTGTTCTGCTGCTAACTCTGATATTAGCAACCCTGCTCTCTGTCCTGCCAGCCCTGTTGTCACTGGTAGCTGAAGTTGCAGCATGGCTCTGTATGAATTTGCCCAGCCTACCCTTGCCAGATGGCAGAGGGCCCATGGCAGCACCAAGTATCCAGCAAAAGCGTGCCCAGGGAGAAAGCCTTTATTTAGGCCAGAGTGTAACCATTCCATTGGCACTCAAGCAGATGGTACAATCTGCAGCAGATTCTTCTGGGTGGTGTGGTGTGTGTTCATTAAGTGTCCACTCCTGGAATCAGCGGCAAGCTGCTGCTGCTGTCCAGTTGCTTTGCTTTGTTCTGCTGCTAATCTTCCTCTCATCTTTCTCTGTGCCATAGCCTCAGAGACACACACAATATCTTTCTCTCTCTATCAGACACACACACGCACACACACACACACAAAAGCTAGCGCTTTTCTACCATTTGACCTTAGAGAGCATCCTTGTATACTGCATAACTGTAAAGGTATTACAACATTAACATCAACATTTTTCGGTTAATTTACCAGCTTCATAGTCACTTTGATGATTAAATGGATCATTACCGGGTGAATGAAGGTTCTCTCAGCTCCCTCTAGTGTAGATTCCATTGCAGGATCTGAAACAACAAGTCAGAGGAAACGAAACTGAAAGTGAATGAAACTGAAATTGCATTTATTACCGCCTTGTCAGTCAACATAGCGCACAAAAATGATCATTGCTGATTCCTATTCTTTGGTTTGCAAATACATTCACATTGATTGGTAAGAATGTACAATGATGTTGCAAAAAATCACCAACTGTTGGAGGAGTTCTGGAGATAAAAAATCAGTCTTGCCTGTCTTGCCTTTTAAGTCCAGGCTTAAGTCTTAGAGAGGAAATTGAAACTGGGCCTGTGTGTGTGTGTGTGTGTGTGTGTGTGTGTGTGTGTGTGAGTGTGTGAATGAATGATGAATGCAATGAATGATGTGTGAGATGGAATGGATTTGTTTGCAATGAAGCATCTTTCTGGAGGAGCTCTCTAGTCTCATTGTATTCAAATGCAATGACAATAAAGGCATGCTATACACGCTTACACACACACAAACTTACACTCTCTTACACACATAAGCACAGATACACACACAAACACTCACATACGCAGACACACAGTCTTTTGCTTAGATCCGTTATCCCCCCAATCCCCCCCACCCCCTCTCTCTCTGGCATTGATATTGCCTCTGGTTACATATGCCACGCGCATATCTGTTCCCAGGTCCACCTGCTATCATCTCTGAGGCAGCCATGGGCTATTACTCTCTCATTAAAGAGAGAGCTGGGAAGAAGGAGACAGAGGGGAGCAGGCCAATAAATCAATCAGATGCTGCTCTCCATCGCCAGGGAGATGCCTCTGTCCTGGAGGGACACCTGCCCCATGATCCCTTTCTGCCACTAAGCACTCTGCAATGTGCGCGCACAGTATTAAAGGTGCACCAGTTATATCTTAAGGGTGATCTGTAACTTGGCATGAAACGACCACCAAAATCAAATTACTGGATTGATCCAGTCGGGATTCTGTGGAACCAGGTACCAATGCAGTTGAGATACACATAGCCTACAGCACAGGCAAAACATGATGAAAGTGAACCACAGAAACACACACAGTCACACAATTACCCCTGGCCCTAATTAGATGCTTATTTTATTAATAATTTCTTTAATTCATTGGTCTAGTCCTGTAGTTACTCATAGAGGGCCTTCAAGGGTAATGGTGTTTTGGAAGAATTTAAATGTTATATTTCACATGTGATGATTGATTTCATCACATGTGCCTTTTGCCCTTTTGCCCTGCCAGGAAAATTGTCCTAAAACATGATTAGGCTAACACACTTTGTTACCTTGTTACCATGTATCTACTGTGTGGTCGTGTGTGTGTGTGTGTGTATGTGTGTGTGTGTGTGTTGGTTTATGTCCATGGTTAAAGAGGGTGCATAGTACCCTCTCCTGTTAATCCTGACACTGCAGGGTCGAGTAGATTGCTGGCGTCTGCAATGTTTCTCCCCTACACACACACACACACACACACACACACACACACCATCCCAAATTTGGCTCTTTTTTTGTCTGGTATGTTTTTTTTCCCTACATATGCTGCTTAAACTATGCTGATGGCAAGAAAAAGAAAAAGGTGAAAAACTCAGAGGGGGTGTGGGTGAGACAGTAAGAGGTCTGGGGGGGGGGGGGGGGGGGCCAAAACACATCATCTTTTTTTCCATACCCCAAAGGAAACAACTTGTTATCCTGTTTCACCTGACTTGACATTTCCGTAGGATCAAACACCTCATCATGCAGTACCCCATGAAGGAGAGCGAGAGAGAGAGAGAGAGAGAGAGAGAGAGATGGAGGGAAAAGGGGAAAGGAGAAAGAAAGAGAGGGGGGAAATGGGGTGAGAGGGGGTGTGGGGGCTAAAGAAATCTGCTGAAGCGACAGAGCAGGTGTTAAAAGTAGCTGGCCTGATCAGGGCCATTCTGTTGTGGCTAATCCCTGTGGCGTTAGCATGTAATTAATGACCCTCCACACTCATGCTAGCGTAGTGTTCAGCACGGGGGCCGGGTACAGAGAGAATGTAGGGCACACCGCCGTCACTGCCGCTGCTCAGGCAGGTCACAGGCTGGGGCCGGTGTGGGAGTGAGCTAGTTAAAGATGGAGTCATCACTTCAGTTCATATGCAGAAATGCTAAAGGACCCTTCTTGTGTAGACAAAAACTAAATTAAAAGATAAATGTGACAGGACATGTGTTCAGGATTCTCATTAAATCTAAATGTAAATGTATGTTTGCTTGTGTGTGTGTGTGTGTGTGTCTGTCTGTGAGTGTGCATCTCTGTTGGTAGGTGTGTCAGTTGTGTGTACATAGTTGCTTCTGCTTGTAAATGTATTGATTCCTCTATTTCAGATGCATTCAGTCCTCATCACTCTGCTAATTGCCAAGGACTAGCGAGTCTCTCTGTGTTTGCTGTTTTTGACCCAATCATGTTCTTTTAAATATAGCATCCCTTATTATCCTCATTTGTGTGCCATCATGTTCTTCAATCTTTTGTACACTGCTTACATCAATGCTATGAAGCATTCAGCAGTTTTACACAATCAAACTAGTATTATATTTCCTTTCTTTACAAATGCTGTTTGTTTTTTTCTTTCTATCTTCTTTTCTTTTCTTCTCTATCACTGTCTTTCTTACCCCACATTCTATCTGCATTCTTTATAAATTAATTTTCATTTCATCGCTATTATGTAACCTAAATTGAACTCTCAGACTATTTAAAACAGAACTGGTCCATTACGTATAATTGGATACCCCCAAGAAATGATTTGACAAAATCTGTGAGTAATGGCTGGTGGAAGAAACACTTAATTTATTTGGGTTGCACACACATACACAGACACACACACACACACACACACACACACACACACACACACACACACACACACACACACACACAAATACACACACAATCCTTGTATGTTTTGAATGCTCAGCATCCAACCTCAGTGTGATACAGCTGAAGGAGACATGTTTTCCCTAAGGAGGTCCACTCTGGGCACACACACACACACACTCTTACAATGAATACTATCTAATGAATGACTGACATCCACGCAGGCCATCAGGACCAGTCAGCATGGTGATGTGCTTAAGGTGTAGGTGTGTGTGTGTGTGTGTGTGTGTGTGTGTGTGTGTGTGTGTGTGTGTGTGTCAACAGCCAGGGAACAGTGTCAGCGCACAGGAGCAGCAGAGCCCGTTAACACGGCCACCAGCGCTGCGCTGTCACACTCCACTGACAGGAAATCAAATGTCATGTGGCCCTTGCGCCAGACTGCGGCCAAACTTACTGCCACACATCGGACTCTCTCTCTCTCTGGGCTTCCAGCCAGCTCACCCTCTCTCTCTCTCTCTCTCTCTCTCTCTCTCATTCATACACACACACTGTGTTGAGGTTCTTGTTATTTCTTCCATTTTTGGGAAGGGTGTGAGAAGGCAAAGGGAGGAAGGAGGTAGAAAAACAAGTTTGGCCAAAGCTTGCTTGTTAGAGATCGTCTAGCCTCTAATAGCCGCTGCGCCCGGCTCTGCCTCTTTGTAATTGGCAGGTAGCACAGCAAGATTGACAAATGAGTGTCAGCCATCAGCGAGTCCCAGAGCGGCAGACAAGAAGGAGAAATCAAAATAATTAAAATAAATAAGGTGCCAAGGACAGCCACAGCCAGACATGGCGTGGCAGAAAGGGACCAGTGAGAAAGGGAGAAAGAGAAAGGCAGGAGAAGAGATAGGGAAAGAAGGAATAGAAAGAGAGAGAGAGGGTAAGATAGAGAGATAACGAGAACTGGGACATAGAGAGAGATAGGTGACAAAGACTAAAGTGGAAGTCACAGAAAGACAGAGATGAGGATGAGAAAGACAGAGAGAGTTAAGGGAGAGAAAGAGAAAGTAAGAGAAAGGAAAATGGAGAGACAAAGAAATGGAGGGATGGAGTGGGTGTCAAACTTTACCCTGGCTCCAGGCCCAGTTACCAGCCAGCAATTATTTCTGATGAAAATCTGTCAGTGGGCTTCAACATGCGCCTAGACTGAAATAGCCCGAATAACATAGATGAGAGCAAATGTGTGCAGGAATACATTCAGTAACCGGCACAGTTTAAGCTGACTCAGGCCCAGATGTGGCCCGCAGCTTCCGTGTCTTCATAAGGAAAGCATTTCACTGTGTGAACACCTTTTGGGGAAGCCTCCTCGTCACCTGATCACGCATGGGTACATCATTAGGCATGGTCTTAAACCGCAGTACAAGCTAGTATCACATGGACACTAACAAAACAAGTAGAAGCAGAGACATAGCACTGGATTTAGCATGTCTTAAACAGACACAAGCTGGACCATAGCCATAGGCATACACCCACCCCCAACACACACTCCCCCCCCAACAGATGTAAAATCACTGCATGTCTTACAACTAGTATTTCTATCTATGTGAATGCTTCAAGCTAATTTTGATGAGGTATCTGTCTTAAACTAAACCTTTTAGAGTGAACACAGTTATGATTAGTTGTGATGTGTTAAATTTGCTTTTATGAATGTGCCAGTAAACAGCTTGAGTAAACAAAGAATAACAACAGAAGGCAACAAAGGAAACAGAAGAAGGCTACCCACAATGTTTCTTTTTCCTGTGGTCTTCTGTTTTACGTACAGATTCAGCTGCTAGACTGACTCAGGCTCAGAGGAATCTTTGTATAGTTACACCATTACATCTCAGCCTTAATAAAATGTCACAGGTGTATCAGATGCCAAAGGTGCCAGTGTTGTAGCAGATTCAAATCTGACCCAAAAATAAAATGAAAGTGGCGATGTAGAGTTTTGTAGTCAGACTGTTTATTCTGATATTGGCAGAAGCCTTTCACTTTCTAAATGCCAAAACATTCCAAATCCTTTCAGATGCTTTGTTGTTGCCTGTGGCTCCATACCCAGTGTGCTATTGTAAGTATTATACCGTATTGGTCTTACAGCAAGCTATTATTCTCACCATAACACGTTTGACTGAAATTCACCCAGGCCTGTTCAGGGAAGATGGCAAGTACATTTTAGACAACATTTCAACCGTGCATCCATCCATCCACCTGTCATTATATTTATCTCAATGCATCCATCTGTCCATCGAGCCAAGAAAGAGAGTGAGGGAGAGAGTATGAGAGAGAGAGAGAGTAGGCAGCTTTTAGGACAGACAGACAGACAGATAGATAGATAGATAGATAGATAGATAGATAGATAGATAGATAGATAGATAGATAGATAGATAGATAGATAGATAGATAGAGTATGGTGAGTATGGTGACAGACTGTAGGGCTCTAGGTGATAATCAGATGCTGCAGGCGTGTTGTTGGCTGTGTGACTCATGAAATCCACATCTCATGGGTGGCTGTCACTGTGTGCCAGCTGTATGTTAGACATGTGACACTGCTCTCCCTCCCTCCTTCTTTCTTTCTCTCTCTCTCTCTCTCTTTCTCTCCCTCCATTCTGCCCCAGCCACTATTTCTGTTCCCAGGCATGTCAGACAAGCCTCTCACATAGACACACAGCCTCATAGAAGCCCTGTGGTTTGAAAACACAACACCTTGCTGGCACTCACACTGAACAACACGGTGCAAAAACTATTAAGGGCCATTATGGTTTAGCAATGTGAAATGCACCATAAACATACTCTACACACACACACACACACACACACACACACACACACACAAACAAACAAATGTAGACTTGCTGTGAGACATGTCTTTTAATCAAACAAAGGCGAACTGCACACATACCCACATTCTTACTCTAACTTGCCCTCCTCACAATCACCTCCCCCCATCAACATGTACACACACACACACACACACACACACACAAACACTCACACTCACACAGGTATATACACACACTCACACACACACACACATGCACATACACATGCTCATACAGGCATATACACACACTCTCACACACACATACACATACACACACTCACACAGACACTCAGATGTACACAGTTAAATATTTAATGCTCTAAAAAACTAATTTTCCTGTCTCTACCCCCCCCCCCCCCTCTCTGTCTCTCCCTCACCCAGTCATGGCATGCATCTGTAGCAGGAGCTGGAACTCATTTCCTGCTTAAGCCCAACGTAATTTCCATTAATATTCCGAAGCCAGCATGGCTTGGCGAGGAGGCGGACTGGCTGGCTTGCACTGCATCCCCCAGGAGAAGGTATTCCTATTAGGCCCTTTTCCTTGTAATTAATGCTCTGATTGTCTCAGGCCCCTCTTGTCTTCATAGGCAACTACAGGCTCAGGCTTGGTGTCTATGGGGATTATTTATTTGTGTTTTTTCTTTTTTTCTCTCTTTTTTTCTTCTTTTTTTGTTCTCAAAACAGAGGGTCTACAGAAAAGAGGATTTCACTTCTATTGCATGTTTTGCTGTTGCATGAAATGGGCTGTTTCTTTTCATTTCATTTCTTTCTTCTGTTCTTTTTTTTCTTCTCTTTTTGTGTTCTTCATTGAAGCTTGAGATTACAAAGGGAGATATTACTTACCCGTGTTTAGGTTTTGCTTTGTTTTTGTTCAGAAGCTGGTCTTGTGCTAGTCTGGAGGAGGGGGGGGGTGATGCCTGTCAGAGAACAAATGAAGGTCCATGTTCTGCCAGTGCTCTGAAGCTGCTGGATCAAATGTATTCACTTTAACATTCAGCTGCTCACTGAGGGTCATCTACCAGTTAGTCTCATGAGGGCTGCTCTAAGGCTAAACAAAAGTGCTATTGTAGTGTAGCCACTGCCACTGTTTTGTTTTATTTTATAATTTTCTTTTTTCTTTTTTGCGTATGTGAGGCAAATAGTAGGTAAGGAGAAGAGAAGGGAGCAGAGGAGAGGAAAGGCATCTAATTGCCCCATTCCCAAATCCACTTAAAGCCTCAATCCTCTACTGTGGTTTGGGCTTGACATAGCACCGGTGAAAACAAGGGAAGGAGGTGTTGTAAGCAGTCTTGCTTGTGTAATTAATAGCGTCCCTTGCCACTTTTGGATAATGCAAAGACAATCTCATCTTTCTCCTCCTTGCCCTCCCTCTCTCTTTCTCATGCTCACTCTCTCTTCAACCCTCTCTCTCTCTCTTCCTTCGCCTCTTTCTCTCCCCTCCCTCTTTCTGTCATTTCCTCTCTCTCTCTTTCTTTCTCTCCCTCTTTCTCACCCCGAGATGCCTGTGCACTGGGTTTTACAGAGAGGAGAAACAGTGGCTTAAGAGATTAGGTAGGGAGAGACAGGAAGGCGTAAAACAAAACATCTGGCTGGGTATCCGTCCACGGAGACAGAGGTCTTTTTGAAAGACAAAAGACAGCTCTAGAACACACACACACACACACACACACACACACACACTCTTACATACACATACCCACAAGAAACATTACAATGTGTGACACTGAAAAAAAAAGTGAACTGCAAACTTCAATTCTGTTACCATGTACCATACACTTTGCCACTATTCAGCGCACTATTAGCAGAGATTATTTTTGTGCCCTTCAGTTATTCTTTCACCAAACTCTCATGCACTCTGCTAGCCTGACTAACCTATGTACTTCATTGGAACTTAGTATGGAGAGTGCAGACCCATTTAAAGAAAAACAGTATGCATGTGCTGTGTGCTCGTGTGTGTGTTGAAGACTAAAAGATGCAAGACAATTTCCTGAGAGATAGAGAGAAAGACAGATAGATCAAGAGAAAGAAATAGAAAAAGAGTCCTATATCATATTTATGCTTACACATTTCATGTGTCCCCAATACTCCCACAAAGGCAGAGCCAGCAGCAGGCTAATGAGGCTGTAGAGGGACATAGCAACAAAAAGATAAGCCACTGATTCACTGCACTCCTTCATTCATTTATGACCGTGATGACACCACAGGTCACCAACTTGGCAAACTGATGTAGCCTAGAAATCTAGATGTACCCTTGTGGTAGCAAAACGTTTTGCACTGTGGATACGACTAGCCATGCAGCACTGGATCCTTAGCTGGTCTATCATTGGTCTTACACAGGCTTGGTAAGACCAGTCACAATGCTCTATATTTGTAGATTCTTTGGGCAGGCTTAGCATGACAATGACAGGGCTGTAAATGTGCAAATCAACTAAGTGCCCAAGGATTAGCAGTGATTTGAATTGGCTTTGGCATCAACTTTGGAAGAGTTACACTTGGGCTTTTCATTGAAAGTTCAGCAGAAGAAGGTACTCAAGTCATTAATTTCAAACAAGGATGTATTTCCTGTTTTACTGAAATTGTTCTGATTGGTCGTAGCACTATTCAGTTTGATCCAACTGGTGATTTCGCCCTTTGGATTGAGCTCTGTCTATTGGTTGTGGTCAGACTATACATTTTGATATTATAGTCTGGTTTGTCAGGCTAGAGAATCTGGTCACAAAATTCTGACTACTTCAGAGATGCGCAAAAAAAGAAAAAAGAAGAGACATTTCAGTATTCTATAATGTGAGGCTGAAGATCGTGTCTTTGTAGTAAGGTGGAAGTTAGTAAGATGAGTTTACATGCAAGTCTCTCTCTCTCGCTCTCTGGTGCACACTATCTCTGTGTTGGCTGCACAGTGGCCTATAGAATGTGACTACAGAGGGTCACCAGAAGGTGAGAAGGTCCAACCCTCTTGTCCAGTACCCTCCCTTGATGCCATCGCCACCTCCAGGTGTCACCCCAAAGCCAGGGCAATGATAAAAGACCACCGTTTATCCCAATCACCACCTGCTTAGCATGATGCCCTCTAGGACAAGGTTCAGATCCTTCAGATGCAAAACAAACAGACTTAAGAACAGCTTCTACCCTTGGGCAGTCAGAACTTTAAATGCACTTAAACAATGATGCTACTTGCAATGATACAGTCATGCTGCCGTGTGTGTGTGTGTGTGTCACCTCACTACTACTATTGATTGTGATCATTAAATCTATTAAAAATAGATGATTAAATAAATACAATAATCTGTTTGTCCAAATCTATTTATATAAATATCTCTGTTCTTCTCATTGTATTCATCTTTGTGTGTGTGTGTGTGTGTGTGTGTGTGTGTGTGTGTGTGTGTGTGTGTGTGTGTGTATGTGTGTGTGTTTGTGTGTAGTACTGTGGTTATTTGTGGAATGTATGTTTGTGTATGTGCTTGTGCGGTTCACTTTCATTATGTTTTGCCTGTGCTATAGGCTATGTGTATCTCAACTGCATTGGTACCTGGTTCCACAGAATCCCGATCAATCCAGTAATTTGACTTTGGTGGTCGTTTCATGCTGAGATACAACTTGTGCCCCTTTAATACTGTAAGCGCACCTTGCAGAGTGCTTAGTGGCAGAAAGGGATCTATTTATCTCTAAATCTATTTATCTCTGTTCCTCTCTATCTATTCATTTATGTGTGTGTGTGTGTGTGTGTGTGTATTAATAAAACACATAGAACCTTTATTACTAAGGTTTGAATTTGTCACTCAGTTTTTATAACTGCTATTTGCTGTTCATATTACAGATACCTGCTGTCTTTGCAATCCTTTTTATCATGTACAGAGAATAGAGGCATTTATTTCTTTATTTTCTCTTAGTTTTTCAAGGCCTTGGCCACAAAGCACCAGGATCTTTGAGTAAAGATAAGTGGTATATCAGGCAAATGCAATCAGACAAGCTGAATATTTCCCATGTTTCCATTACATACAAAATAGAAGATCCAGAGACTGGTTCCCAGATCAATAGAGTGCATATCTAAGAGTTTGATTGCCATTGAAATACGCATTTGAATCTTTCTCGCTTCATTTCAAGGATACAGCTAATGCAAGGGGTTAGCAACAGATAGGACTTAGTAGATTGGCACCTTGACAAGATGCAGTTGAAATGAGTGAAGGGCTTTGATGTTTCTGTTTGATACTTCAAGGGATCTGGCAGAAATAGGGAAGAGGAGAAGAGTTATGAACTCAAAATATATAAGATAAGTTTGAACTACTTTTCTTGTGTAGGTAACTAAAAACCCTCCACCTTTATGAAGTTACCTATGCTGACGTAGTCAGTATGTCATTGAGTATACAGTACAAATAATGTCCTAGCGCTGGGTGTAGGCATGGGAATAGGTTGCATAACACTCTGTAGTGAAGTTTTCCCCACAGCGCAACTTACTTGAGAAGTTATGTCAATAGACAATGCTATTATTAGCCTTTATGTTTCTTGAGGAAGCCATGACAACACTTCTAATATCAAAGGTAACTGATGTGGACAGAGCCTTGAGAGTTTGCAGACTGGTTATTAATGTCGCCTTGCTCATCTCTCTACCAAATAACTCATACAACAACTTTTATTGTTCTGTTGAAGCTCCCTCTCTCTCTCTCTCTCTCTCTCTCTCTCTCTCTCTCTCTCTCTCTTTGTGTGTGTATGTGTGTGTGTGTGCTTCCCTGTGTATCATCCTCAGTCATTTCTTTTAACCTTGATTGTTTAAAAGTCAGTCTCTGCTCCACAAAGTTCAGGTGCAGCAACTGTAGGAAGTTCTTTATTTCTTTCATTTCTCCTTTCTCTCTTCTTGGCTTGCTATAGCTTTCTTCTCCAGATTTGAGGTTGCACCCTTCCTAGCCCTCCCTTTCCTCTGGCTGATTTGAGGTTGCACCCTTCCTAGCCCTCCCTTTCCTCTGGCTGAGAGTTGTCTTTTGATGATTAATTCCTTCAGTGATTCAACTCAGGTCATTACGCAATGGTCACTCACAAGTTTCTCCACTTTCTCTTTTTTAAGCTGGGCCTGGCCTGGCTGAGGAGGACGGAGGCAGAAGAAAAACCAACACTCCACAACCACTGCTCTGTTCTAATGGCTCTTTGTGAAGTGAGTCTATGTTACTTTACCGTGACACCAAGATTTGGTTCTCAATGGAGGGACACACTGAAATAATGGTGGTGTGAGATGAATTAGGAAAGCAATTACTTGAACAGCAATTGATGAGAGGGTATACAGAACAGAGGTGACGCTTTGCGCAAAGTGAAACGATTTGAAAGCATTCGAAAAGCATTTGAAAGTTTCCAGCTTCATTTAAACTTATTTCATGTAAGTGTTGAATTTAGACTAAATTGTGCTTTGTGACTTGTGGCTTTTCCTTTGCGTCATGTTCAAATGCACCAAAGCAAGTACATGAAATAAGGTTAACATTTCACTGGAGCTGAAGATTCTTTGTATACTGACATCTTTTTATACTGAGTAAATAAAATAGAGCAGAAGAAGCACTGGCACTACAGGGCACAAAGTCAGATTCTCAAGATGATTCACAATGGCCATGCACCTTACATTGAAAGTCTATACACTCCTAGGTAGAATGGTAAGAGTAAGAGAAAGAACCTAGTGTGCAGACCCCAGTTATACCCAAAAGACAGGAAAGCCACACAGCAAAACACCCCATTTGAGGAACATGGGGAGTTAGGCAAACAGTCTAAACAGATAAGAATGCCCCCTTCTACAAGGACACATCAGTAGCAGGTACTCCTCAAGCATATTTAATATTGTGGGAACACAGTTTCAGCAGAGAGGCCCATATTTCTACATCATAAGGACCAAGGCCTTTGCTAAGAAAACATCCCCATGTCTGAACTACACATGTCCCTCAAGCTGATACATCTAACACTACACTAACACTGACACGAATAACACTCAATTCTACACAAGTGACATCACCACTGTAGAAATATGTATTTTTGTGTAAATGAGTGTGTAAGAGTATGTTTGCATTTGTAAGTATTTAATAATTAAATTTGATAATTGATGAAGAGAAAAAGAAATAGTACACTAAATCTATATATCATCTAAATAAATTTTTTATATTTATAATTTCAAATGTATACTATGTAATATAGTTGATAGTGATATAGTTGCAATTAAAGTCATCATCTCTTTAATGAAACCATCTGCCTGAATTATCTGCAGTTTTCTAACCAGCCAAAATCACTATATCAGTATTCTAATAGAAGAGTTTATAGCTGGCACAGGTTGTTTACTTTTTTATTCAGCCCTTATGTAACATGTTTTTTGTTCTTCTGTTATTTTTCTGACAGTCCAAATGGTGATCGGTAAACAGACCGCTCATCTTTTTCTCTCTCATACGCACCGTCGTTTGAAATATAAAACAATCTTCAAGCACATAACCAAATAACTGTGGTCCAAATTTACCTGTCATCACAGCTTTTAAAACTTTTGCAGTGTCTTTGATTTACTTTAGTCTCTGATGTTACTGTGATGTCAAGCCCAAGGTTGGTCTACTCACCATCTCCCCACCTCAAGAACATGTCTGTGTTTTTCTGTCTCTTAAAATACCACACAGGCCTCGCTCTCAGATGTCTCAAGTCTCTTTCCCCTTTTCTTCCTGCCTCCTTTCTATCTATCTATCTATCTATCTATCTATCTATCTATCTATCTATCTATCTATCTATCTATCTCCATCTCTCATTCTCACCTTTCTCCCTCCTCTCTTCTCTCTCTCTCTCCCTAACTCTTTCTTTCTGTCTCTCTCTCTCACTCTTTTCTGAAATGCTCTTTGCCTTTTGAAATTCTCATTCCTCCGGCACGTCCTTGGTTGCACAGAGAGGCAGCCAGAAGCACTGTCGCCTAGGAGACCAGCTTAAGGATGTGTGGAGAACAAAGGCCATCCGAAGTGAGACAGTGAAGGCCTCTACACGTGAATGGGTTTGTACCCTCCCCATGCTGCCAGCACTACTATCCCCACAACCACCACCAACCACCAACCACCACCCTTCAGAAGTGACACAGTTTTTTGTTCGTGCGTTTTTTTATCTCTGTGTTTCTTTGTCCTCTCTCCCCTCCATAGACGCGTGGAGGTCCCAACCTTTGGAGAGCAGACAGACGCCACAGTCAAAGGGAGATAAAGAGTGCGACAGGCAGGCGGGCAGGCGCGGGAGTGAGCGAGCGAGGGAGCAAATGCTCCAAGACGAGTTGCGGTGCTTTCCTGACAACAACGTCATCGTCCACACGTGAAAGGTATCTCCTCTATACAGGTTCAAGGAGTCGTGGTGTCTTTTTTTCCCTTCCTTCATTTCCTTTTTCTCTTTTTTTTGTCAGACATCACTCTTTATTCCTCAGGGCTTTCTTCTCTCTCAGTCTTTGTTAAGTTGCTCTTTTTCAGAACTGCCAAATGTACAGCTCTAAAAAAATCTCTCCCCCCCCCCCACACACACACACAGACTCCCATACAACTGAGCCAGAGAGCCCCTCCCGAGCATCAGTGGTGGCAGCTTGTGTTGGGCTCTTATCGCATTGGTAGGGACACCTCGCTGAATGCTGTGGTTTGGTCATGAGCCAGACCCCATTCAAAAGGAGCAGAGAGAATGTACCACAAATGTGAACCACCAGCAGCATAAAGTTAACTTTATGGGACTGCGTGTTTCTCTCTGTGCGTGTACATGCACATCTCTATGTACTTAAATGTGTGTTTGTCTTTATGCGTTTTTGGAGTATATGTCTAAATGTATCTCTCTATGTCTCAGTTTTGAGCATTATGTTAATGGTTAATCATTTGTTTTTGTTTCTTTATGTAGTATTCAAAGACCTTATAGACTTCATAGGCATTATAAATAAGTGGACACACCCTCTGTGACACTTCACTTCAGTTTTCTGAAGAGTAGTATGAATTTCTAAAGAAAGGGAACCTTGTGACAACGAAACAGTTATATGGTTATGTTGACTAGTGTGAAACCCTGTACATCACAAGCTTACTGTTGCAAAATGTTTACAGTCTTACAGTTTACAGGTAGATGTGCTTATCATGTTCTATGTCTTCCTTCATTTTCTCTGAAATGTAATATTCCAACACTTTTAGTTCTTCGTCCTTTACAATTCTGACATTAACAAAGTAATGTAAATTGCCTGTTCACTCAACATGCCTTGCAACGCTGACATGCTACAGCAGCGAATCAGAGCACAGCTCATTATCATAGGCGGAAAAACAAGGCAAAAAAACTTTTTTGAATAGGTTACATTTAGCATTGTTAGGGTCCGTTTTCAGCCCAAAAGTTACATACCATCATTGGAGACCTCAGAGAACAATTTGAAGTACCATATAGATGTATGGCAGGGCACCTTTAAGATAACAGAAGTTAACATGCTAACGTTGTCTAATGGGCAACAAAACTAAAACATGAATCACGCCACACTATCGTGATGGATGTGAATGATGAAGCTTAGATAAAGTGACAAACATATTTTTATACCAAGCAGTTAGTATTTCAACTGTGAAATTGGACATTTTAACAAGAGCCTTTGTAAGCTGCTTGTACTAGGTACTGTAGGTTTTCTGAATTTCCATGTTGGGTTCATTGTTTGGTACTGAATTTTGATGCTTGTGAGATCTATGGATGTGTGTGTGTGTGTGTGTGTGTGTGTGTGTGTGTGTGTGTGTGTGTGTGTGTATGTGTGTCTGTGCACGTGCTCTACTCATCGGATAGAAGCTGGACAGACTATTGGCAGTTTTGCCCTCTACGCTCCTAATTTTCCCTGCTCATCTGCTCCATGGCAACATACAGATGTCCTACTCTAATGAGTGTAGCTCAGCAGTCAGCATCAGGCTACCATGTTGGTAATTACCCCCAGCCACCCCTCACTGTGCATCAATCACTCCTGACAGGTCCATGCTAACAGGTGTGCTCGTGTGAAGGTTCAGCAGACTGGATGTAATGCTGTCATTTGAACCAATAACTCACATACAAACACAGCACAAGCATACTTTTTTTATCCCTTTGGGTATGGACTGCTGTTACCATGGAAACAAGCAAATCCCACAACATGCATCCAAGATCCCTTGGAGGGAGAGAAAAAGAGACATAAACACACATAAACATATATGCTTTATCACAGATATATGATTACATTTACATGTAATACATGTAATTCATGATTACATTGATGTACATATGATGTACACATATTGTGCATGATTACATATATGATTACATTTACATGTTCTCACACTTCCTCATACACTTACATACACTCTCACACAAACATACACACATATGAACACAAATGTAGCACAATAGGTTTTTTTTTTCACAAACATTGCAGACACAATCACACAGATGTGTTATCATTACATTTACATCAAATACTGCAAGGGAAACTGAAGGGTTATCTATCACCCTCATCATATCACTAATAAAATATGTAAATAAATGTCAACGCTACAACCAATCCCAAGTTTCTCAATAAAGATCTATATAAATTGGGTTTGTCTAAAAACATTGGACAGTCATAAGAGGGCCTTCATTAATGTGTATGACTATTGTCATTAAGTATCATTCAGTTT
This sequence comes from Tenualosa thibaudeaui, assembly GCA_027481765.1. Taxonomy (NCBI): domain Eukaryota; kingdom Metazoa; phylum Chordata; class Actinopteri; order Clupeiformes; family Clupeidae; genus Tenualosa; species Tenualosa thibaudeaui. The sequence goes on along the minus strand of JAIFZK010000006.1, from coordinate 17,386,619 downwards.
TTATAACGTCTCCAATGCTGTCAACTTTCCATTACAAACACCTAACAACACAAAATGCCAACAGTCATAAACTTTAAAAAAGTCTCATTAATGTTCATGATTATGACAGCCTTAAGTCACTCTTATGTCAACACCCTCCAGTAAAGTGTTAGCCATTCTGGTAATCCCTTCAGATGTATGTACAGGAACGTGACTATGGGGGCCTCCTGTAACTGGCCTTGAGGAGACCCCTACAGGGAGTGTAGGGAGAAGCAGGCGTGGTCACATGAGAGAGGAGCGGTTCAGCTCAGGGCAGATCTCAACCTCAGTCATCCAGGCGGCCTCCGCAGGCCGATTCAGAAGACTGCATCACTGACAGAATCCCAAGCTTACTGAAATGTGTTCCACACTTGTATGCTGCTCCATGAAGACTGCTCCATCTTTGAAGAGCTCACTTGTCTGTGTTCTCTCTCCCTCTTTCTCTCACCACTGTCTTTTCTTCTCTCTTCCTCTCACTCTCTCCTCTTTCTCACTCTCTCTCTTCTCAGATGGAAAAAAAAGACCTACACGCCTCTGATTGGGCTTCAGTCTCTCACATTTGACTGGCTGTCATTCCTACTCCTCCTTTCTTCGTCGTCTCTCTCTTCCGCTGTCTTGCTTTCTTCCGCCAGTCAAAACCCCTCTGTCTCAAACAGGATTTCTTCTTTCATTTTTTTTCCCTTTCCTCTTTTTTTAATCTTCCTGCGTTTTGCAGTTGTGGTTCCTGCACTCAGATGGGTTTCAATAGAATCCCCACAGGGTGAAATTAAGTGCTGTGAAAACCTCCAGATTGTGAAGAAGAGAAAAAAAGAGTGCAGTGGTCCCTATCTCTCTTTCTCTCTCTCCCTCCCTCCCTTCTCTCCTTCCACTCTTTAATTTACTCGCTCTCCTTTTCTCTTACTCTCTCTCCCTCTCTGTCCTCCCTCTATTTTAAGTCTTCTTTTCATTTAGTCTTTTCTCTGTCTTGCTTTTTTCTCCAGTTCTTTGTCAGTTTTTCTTTCTCTCTCTCCATCTCTAGGCCCTGTCTGCTCGAAGGCACGTGCCACACAGTGGTCAGCCACACACCTCTGAACAAGGGGTTAAGCGAAGATTAGCGCAAACACAGAAAACAACCTGTCATAGGCGAACATAAATCAAAGCATCAAGGAGTTGAACACAGGCTCCCCAAAATCTGAGCTATGTCATTTACACAGTTCTTGCTATGCTGAGAAAATGAATTGCCCGTGGCAAATGCTGCTCTCTTGCCTTTTTGTTTTTTGCTCAGCTTTGTTTGACAAACCAAGGCTTCGTGCAGCAGACAAACTCCATGAGTGAAACACTCACAAGTTCTCTGCCAAAGGTTTCTTCCAGTAAATTTTTCCACTTTGTCATTTTCCCTAAAATACATGAACTTAAGGACCATAAAATGAATAAACTAAAGTTGATTTTTGTAGCATTAAGGAATTAAGGAACATTGATAGTGTACATTGAAAGCCTTGCACTGGGGAGTTTATTTTGTTGCTGCTACAGGCCAGACAATATAACTATCTTCTCAACAAAAGGGGGGTGGGGGGGCTGAGTGATTTCATCACTCATGCCCCAATATGGGAGTGGTAAACTTTTGCTATCAATCCACTGGCTTGAATCAGCGAGCACAACTATGTCCACAAGCTGATAGCACTTAATGGCTAAAATATGGGAAGAGGCAAAGGCCAGCCTGACACAATCACCCAAATAAGCTTTTTGATTTTATCAGGCTAAGACGTGACGTACGGAGAGTTCTGTAATCCTCCTGCTCCGGCTCTCAGAGGGCTCTTGGCCTTCAGGCCTTGCGTCAGCCACAACATGGCCTGATTATGGAATATTCCAGATGGTTGCTGTTGCAGCAAATCTGCTCCCATGGCTTCATCATGCCAGTGTGCAGCATCTATCTGAGCAGTGGATCATCCTCTTTGGCATCTCTCTCTCTTTCTCTCTCTGGGGAAAGCACATGAAAACTAACCACTCTGAAAAGATTACCACACACACACACACACACACACACACTCACATGCCTGACAATGTAACATGGTCCAGGAGCATCCCCAACCCCGCTGAGATAAGTTGCATGCACGGTTCATCCCACCAGACCCCGGCGCGGTGACACTTGATAAATCTGTCCATCCGTCCATCATGCGTCAGACAGCCTCAGCAGGCTTCCTAATCTGAAAATCTCAAGTTCACAAACAGCCATTATCCCCAACAAACAGGAAGGAGGTGGAAGAGGAGGAGGAGGAGGAGGAAAGCAGGCACAGAAACAAAGCCAGCAGGGATGCAGGGACAGATTTTTTTGTTTGTTTTCTCTGATATAAATAATCAGGAAACTATCACAGTGCTGTATCCTTCATCTTTTCATAATTCAGACTCAACCAAGTACAGCATTGCAGGCTGCCCAGGCACAATTGACTGATAAGTGTCACTGGGGAGTGGGGCACAACGGCATTGTGTTGGCAAGGTCAGTGCACTTACCAGACACCAAAGGCAATTCAGCAACACTATGACCAAAATTGAGTCATAGCCACTCTCAGGCACAAATTGTTCCCATTTACTGCCAAGAAAGGCTGGGAAGTCATTTGGTGGTAGTGCTCGTCAATGGTCAAATGGCCTTGTGTTTCTATTCACGGAGCGAAAGTTAATTGAATAGAGGCATAGGCTATTAAGGACTGGTGGAATTCAGCATTACCTTGATATGTATCTTCACCTCAAAATATGCTTCCTCAGAAATAAAAGTTTCAAGGTATTTTCCTAGTTGCACACTTAACCTGTCTTTAAAGCGGTAGTTCAGAGTCATTTCAGTCATAGTCCTGCTGTACAAGCTTTCTGAGTGCTGTCGTCAGGAAGGAGAACAAGAGAATTTTGTACTCAACATAGACTGAATAGCAAATGCACAGTGTATGTTAACTGGACGGAATCATAAGCTCCCTTTGACTTTAGTTACCCACATCAGTCAGTATCAGCTGCCAATTTGCTATATGGTCTATGTTGTTTCAAATGATCTCGTTTTCCTTACTACAGACTCCGCAAGCTTGTATAAAAGGACTATGGTATCAATTACTCTGAACAATTGCTTTAAAAAGGTCTTCTTTCTTTCTTGCCTCCTTAGTCTCCCCTGATGGCAAACTGATGAAAATGTGGCCTACAGAGGAACAGGATGTAACAGGTAGCTGTGTGACAGAGTTCAGTTTCAGTCTGCAGCGATGCCGCAATCCCCAGACGTGGACTTTAGAGGCGGCGTGTGATGAACTCGTATGTGAGGATGCCCGTCACCAAAGCCTCCTAAAGACTCACGCATGAGGATAGCAGATGGAGATGTGGAGAGCCTTTGATGCATCCACACTCACTCACTCTCCTCACCATGAGGAAAAGAGATAGAAAAAGAGGTAAATCATAACGATAGAGAGAGAAAGAAAGAGGGAAAAAAGAACACAGTGATTATCCTCCTCAAGGTTTAAAAAATGGGGCTTACTGCAGAGATGCAAGATTAGGCCTCATCTCCACTGTTCCTGCGGAAACTAAAGCTTAATCCCTATAAAGAGAGAGAAATACAAATACACCAAAACAAAGTGTGTAAACTGGAATTTAGTCTGTAATTTTGTTTTTAATTTGTAATTTTGTTTTTATTTCTTTTAAGCTCTTTTAGCTATTTTTAATTATATTTAATTTATTAATGCACATGTGCAGTTATGACCAAATACATTTTTCTACCGTTAGGAAAGACTTCAAGTTTCATTAGCCTGCTGTACTAATTATCATTAAAAGACATCATTTTATTTCAAAAGAAATGCATTCATATCATCTGTGTTATACAAGGTACTGTTACTACAAATGTGCAATACATTAATAAAAATGTTTCAGACCTGTAACAGTCTCTAATAATGTTCAAGCACATATTGTAAGAAAACTGTATACTGTACATGTTCATGTAGTTATTAAGCTTGTGTGGGTGATTTTTAATTTAATTTTTTTACATTTTCCACTCCCAGACATTTTCCACTGTCAGAAGAACATGAGTGTTTGAAACAAGTGATTGATGATGAAGACACCGGTCTACTGAATATGGACATGTATTCCCCCTCTGAACAACTTGCAAAGGTTTGCCAGCTTCCTGTCATTACTGGAGTCATCAGATGAATATGAGATATGGGGGCAGGGGATGTTAGCTGTAGCTTTTAATTGTGTCACCCGCTAGCAAAGTGGCTTTCTCACGAGGGCCGTCGTAGAGTAATGAATTGCTGCTGCTAGGCATTCATGTCCAGAGTGACCCGTCGGCATTGGCTAGCACATGTCTCAGAAAATGACACGGAAGTCACCCCCCCATTGACGTAAATCCCTGGTCATGTCTGTTCAATTAAAACCAAAATGTACAGAAAGACAGAAACCAAAACAATAGTAAAAGCTTTTACACTTATCCCATTCTGAGTGTGCGCCACTCTCTCTCTCTATCTCTCTTTCTTCCTCTCTGTCTCACTCTTTCTGCCATTCTGTCTATCTATTTTTTCTTCTTTCAACATTGCTGTCTGTCCATCTTTCCTCTTCTGGCTGCTCTGCTACTTTCCCATGCAGTGTGAGTGGAGATGACATGCTGGCATACAGGGCTGGGAGCAGGAACTGGGGCTCAGGATGATACTGGTGCTGATGCTGTTGCCGGCGGTGACAGGGTGCTCCTGGCATTGGGGTGTCTACTACAGGGAGCCAGACCCTGATTGACAGACAGATGGGGCAAAGACGAGGAAGATGAGGTGTGTGTGTGTGTGTGTGTGTGTGTTGTGGAGGCGGGGTTGAGGGCGGGGGTGATTGGGTTGTGTTGGAAACGGGAGTGTAAGGGGGAAGGGAGGTTTTGTGTGCCTGGGGAGGTGTTGGCACTCGGTGCTAAATGAATGGAGATGGATGCCGATTGCTGTGCCCTGATCCTGACAAGCCCTGAGGTTGGCCTCACAGAGGGAAAAGCGGGGGCGTAGGGGTAGTGATGGAAGCAAACTGCCAGGGCAAAAGGAAATATGGGCGAATGGAGGAGCTAATAGGCTTCACCTCAGCTCATATTCAGCCTCACACACACACATACACACACACACACACACACACACAAACATAACCCCACATGTCCCTCACCTATACCAGTTCATGACACCTTACACCTACCATGTGTTTGTTTTTTCAGCTTCCAGTGATTCACATCACACATACATACACATATACGCACACACATATACACCTCCCAGCAGTGTCCATCTCCATCTCTTGCTTGCTAACTTCATATCGCTCCATCCTGGCCAACTCTACCCCATGCAGTCCATTAATAGCCATGTGCTCCTCTCTCTCACATACACACATATGCACACTCTCTCTCTCACACACACACATACACACAAACACAAACATACACACAGGGCAGTCTTGCCCAGGCCCCTACCCATCCTCAGGGGTGTGGCGTCTCTGCCAGGCACACGGCTGGCCCACATGAATCATTCATGGTGCTCCAGGCGTGACGGCCGGCCAGCAAATTGTATGATCAGAAGGGGGTGGCGATCCTGGGGCTTGAGTTTGCTTTGGCAAGCTGAAGCATGATCGATCAAGGGGCGATAAAAGGACACACACACACACATACTGACACACACTCACACACACACAAACACACGCATATACACACTCACACAAAGTCATTTACAGACACACACACAAAAACACTCATACACACCTTCCGTTCAGTCCTTCCCCACTCATTAATCGGCAAGCGGTGCTGGACAAGTGACCGCTGAGATGGGTGCCCACAGGCTTATCTTCCTGTCAGTGCTTGAGTGTCAGCCATGATTTTATTAGCGTTTTCATTTCTTCCAATCAAGCAAATCTGCTTCTCATTTTCTCTGTTTGGTCCTTTCAGTGGGGATTCATCAGTGTGTTAGCAATGCTTTGTACAGGAAACTTAAAGCTTCTATATTAAAAACCTATCTGCCGCATCTGCTTCAATTATTGTTATTAATATTTGGGTTGGACATTCACTTGCTTGACTGTCCTCATAAATCAGACTGCAAGCTTACCTTACTTCATTCTCTAAATGATTGCTGGTACAATCATCTATCACATTATCTGAACCACACCACACTGTATGATCTCCCATAGCCAGTCACTTTGAGTCAATGTAGGTGCGTGAGCTAAATGAAGAGCATGCTAGTTTTAGAATCACCAGTTTTATGGGAATCTGTGGGAGAGTAGTCTTTCCAAAATTCTTCTTTTTTTCCTAGAACTTCTCAAGTTGCTGTAGCTCAGAGGCGATGACATCTCCGCAGGGACTGGAGCTGATAATTGCTTTGGCAAGACCACCCTGAGCATGTCCAACAAGCCCACGACTTCAGGAGGCAACATACCATGCTTGTAATCTAATGAACCTCAGACTGCTTGTATCCCAATTACTGCACACGGGTAATCCTTCCCCCCAACTCTCTCTCTCACACACATACACACACACACACGTGCGCGCGCACAAAAACATCCCCAAACTACCCTCGCTCACCATGCTGGAGCACGAGCCAAACGAGACCTCCGAGCTCGTTGCTCCACTGAAGATGAGCTCATTTTTCTAAAAGTGTTTTTGCCTTCCCCCGCTACATATTTTCCCCCTTTGTTCTGTGCTGCCTGAGCATGAGCAGTGGGGGCTGGATGGGTGCCCGCAGGGGCCAAAAAGAGTTGGCTCTGTGGTTAAGAAGTGCAAAGTTTCTCGCCCTGTGTGGTGTTTCTCCTGTGTCTTGGTGTGGCTCCTGTTAAAAAAAAAAGAGAGAAACAAAATGGAAAAAGCATCTTTGCCCATCAACTGCTCCGTTGTGGCGTTCAGAGAAGGACCAGCAGGTAGGCGTGGAGAAAAGTGATCCATTCCTGTACCCCATACCAGACCTGTCTATTGCATTCAGCAGGGTTCTTGTCAATCTCTCAAAAACAGGAGGAGGGAAAAACAACATAAAGGTTGAGCTACAAAAAGTGTGGCTACAACACTGTATCTGCATTCCTTACCAGGAAAACAAGTATGGAAAACAAGTGAAAGTTTTTATATTATTATTATTATTATTATTATTATTATTATTATTATTATTATTATTATTATTATTATTATTATTATTATTATTATTATTATTATTATTATCTTTTATTTTATTTTGCTCTCTTGGTATATTGGTACAGGGGAGAGATGATTATGCTGCTTAATCAAATCTAGCGAGACAGGTTTAATGAACTCCACAATTAAAACCTCAACTGAAGTCTTTGCCAAGATAACTGGCAAAAAAACAAGGTACCCAGAGTCTCATGGCTGCTTATTTGGTAATAAACTGAGTGAAATTTATGGTGTGCCAAGTGGAGACTTATTGAGCAGCACCCACAATTCATCTCAGGGGTTAAATCACGTTAAATGTGTCAGCGGCACCCGTCTGAAGAGCCCTAACTGAATAAGCTCTGCTGGGGAGCGGAGGCTGTGGGGTGCATTAGTAGTAATTAAGTTGGCAGTGGCGAAGTCAGGCCTAACACTGGTGCTAATGCTTCCCTGGAGGGGAAGAGCTTGTTGTTCAAATGTGTGATAAAACAAAGGCTGACACTCTTGTTTGGGCAATATTCAGTGTCCACATCCAGCTAATAATATGTGAACCAGACATACTTTTTACAGCACGTGCCAAGGCCTCTTTAATTGCCACTTCTAACAAGCTAGTTTTTACACAAACAGAGGGAAGGTAAATGTCAAGGGAAGGTGAGTTCAATACATATTATGACATCATGTTAGTCTTTATCAGCAGTATTATCAATGTAATAATAGTAGCAATGAAGTAATAATCACAATAGAAGGCCAGGGCTGGCTCGGCACCCTTTAACCCATAAATAACCCCTGCCCCCTCTGGAAAAATATCTGTCCTATGACCCATCCACCCATCCAATGAAAAAAGCACATTTGACATATTTGACATCTTTTCTTAACGTCGTCCTTTTAAAGCAGATACAGCACTTTTAGCAGTAAAATGAAATATTTATCTTTTGCAAAATACAGGCTACCATTCTCTAGCTCCTCAACGCTATCCTGTGCTTAGTGCCACAGATGAAATTATTAAATTTTTGGATTAGTTAAGAAATATAGAGGTATACAGGAATCTTCTTTTAAATTATTATTAATATTCTTCAGCTAAATATATTGCTTTGCCCTGTATTTTGCTTTTTAGCTAAGATGAGTTGATATATGTTATTCATAAGGCAGCTGCGTTTTATTTATTTATTTTTTGCAGTCTCAGCCTGAAGTCAAAAAAGCTGTCATTATTATGGTAATAAACATCACAATGCAAATAAATCTACCACATACCTGGTAAGTGTTTCCTTTTAAGTGCTGCTGGAGAAACTGTTGTTCTATAAGTATATAATCAGATTCTGTCTGTAGCCTAAAAGAATGAGACATAATGTGGCAAACTAGCAGTGCACCCAGCTGGAAAATCTCTAGTAGCAATCTTGTAACAACTGAGCCATACTGATGACTTGCCTGTTTTATAGTTAGCTGATGTATTTACAAAGTTTGACCCTAAGAAAACAGCAATGGAGAAAATAACAAAAGTAAATGTCTTTTAATAAGTGAAGTCCATACATAAATTATTTAATCAACCGAATCACAGTAAGCAGACACGCAGCCTATGGCTAGCCTAAATGTCAAAAATGCCAAGTTGCAAACTGCAAGTGAGAACAAATCTAGTGTTAGAACAATTAATTAATCAATTAATCTCAATTAATGCACTGAGCGTGAGACACATGCAAGAGACACGCCTCACATACTCGACTGCCACACGTGCCTTACCTTTTGTCTTCTTGACAGTCTCCGATGCATAATATGCAACCTATACATAACCTATAGCCTACAGCCTATACATAACCTGTGATATTCACACCATTTAATGATACAACGGTAGTCCTCAACACAGACTGTACATAAGTTTAAATTCATGCATGTCAATAAAAATATAGATAGATAGATAGATAGATAGATAGATAGATAGATAGATAGATAGATAGATAGATAGATAGATAGATAGATAGATAGATAGATAGATAGATAGATAGATACTCTTATTATCCCTCAGGAAATTCTGGTATCCTTCCACAAAATGGCATACACAACATACATGCATTAAAATTGAAATAAGATGTCTAACACCAAAATGCAGGAAATGACATCTAATTGTCCAAAAATTTTCCCCAGACCTCCCTCAGTAGGTGTGTACAAACACATCATAAATGTTTCCAGTACAAGTATTGGTTGATCTACAGGTGCTGGAGCAGCCTATATGGTTGCATTGTATAACATATGTTTGGTAATACTACTTTGAAACAAATGATGGCATCCCTGTTTGCACTTTCAACTTAAAATGGTACAGTTTCTATGTTAGCAATATTGCACTCCTTGTTCGTTCTTCCATTGTGTTGTAGCTTGAATGTTATCCTCTTTTGTAAGTCGCTTTGGATAAAAGCGTCTGCTAAATGCCTAAATGTAAATGTAAATGCGCCCATTTAGTGATTCTTTTTTTGCCCCCCACAAGCAAGCATGAAGCCCACCCAAAGATGACATCCTAGTCACACCTCTGATAGAAGATTAATAAAAATAGATTAATTCATGTGCTTCTTCCAAGTCTATTTGTTACCACAGTCTCTCACATATACATCAAATACACTGCAACTCTGTCCCAGACAAATCCTCATGGTAACATCTCTGTTTGTACAGTACAGTATACAGTATGTGTCTTGCTATGATAGAGAGCACACTTTTGTCAAAATGTGCCAGGGATTTGCATCTGTGGCCTGATGGGAGCATGGTAGAGATGGGGGAAAGAGATCAGGGGGTCTCTGGGGTTTTGTGTAATTCTCTATGCTCTCTGCAAATACTTTCTCAATCTTGTTTGTTTGGAATTACTATAAACAAGTAATGTCAATACAAAAGTGAAGTCAGAAACACATCTAGAGGTTGGACAGATAAGCTGCATATGTGCAAAGCTAACTTACCAGACAGTTATTAATCTTCTTTTTCCTTCCAACACTCGCCCTCAGGCAAACAGAATGCCCAAGCAGACATATATGCTTACAAATACAAACAACAAACAAACAAATACTGACAAACAACAAACAAACAATCAGGGCAAACAATCAGCATTGCAGCGATGTCTTTATAAAGGCGGGGCAGAATTGAATTAGCAACCTACCTCTCCGACCCAACCCTCTATTTTTCACCAAAAGAACAGCCAATGAGGCGTCCCTGATTGAAACTTAATTGGTGATAAGAGAAGTCCATCAACACAGGACCTGGTCCATTACCTTCCTAGTACAGACCCCAGGTTCAGTAGTTTTTGATTAAGGAACACATAAATTAGCCTCAGCATATCACAACAGCTGTTTGTCAAACTGCTTTGGACAATGTCTGTGTTTTATTTGGGATTTCCAGGCTCCGTGCTACTCCCATAATGATGCAAACATGGCTTTCTGCTAATGGAGGCAGGATGCTGATGTGCAAATGTATGTTTCAGTAAGGAGTTTTTCAGCCAGACATTTGCCAATTTGTCATATGAATGAATGCTGCAAACAACTTAAATTATTATGCAGCCTGAACTATTACTGTATCACATTACTAAATATCACTTCACTGTAAACTTCATGTGCCTTTCATTATTTTGTTATTATTACTGAATAAACAACATAGAGATGCTGGGTATGTGAGTACATGTGAGTATCTACATGTGTGTACATTTGGTTAGATCTGGTGTTACTCAATGTCATGTTTCCACTGATTGTAATGCCTGTCACTGCAGCTCATTTGCCACATGGACTGAAATTCTTATCTTAACAACCCTTGCTTGTAATGGCTGCATATAACAGTGTAGTTACTTTGTAATAAGAGGGCAATTTACCATTCTGGTGAAAACTGTCTTTCTCAGTCCCTCCATCCCCCCTCTCATTCTTTAACTTTCTCTCTCGCTCTCTCTGTTTTTCTCTCTTTCTCAAATATTCCATCTTGATGGAGATGGTCTGTCTGTCTCCCTGACTTGCATCCTCACTCACCATCTCTGATTCGAGTCCGGAGCACTTGACTGTGGTCAAAACAATCGATGGACAGTGATGCTGGGACCATGGATCATATCCTGATGACTGTTATCAGGCGGAGTGGACTCCAACCCCCCCACACCATTGCCTCCATGACTGAAAGGAGCCCATGGATCGTAAACATCTTTAACTGCATTTAAACCTTCTCTTAAAACGTATCTTTTCCGACTCATGTTCAACAGTCTCTGACACTGTGGAGCTCTTGGATGTTTTTTTTTTTTGTGATGTTTTTCTTTGTCTTGTGTTTGTGTGATGAAACTGGTGCTGGTAATGGCCTTTTGTGATGTTTGTACTTTGCATGATGGCACAGATTAGCACAATTAGCCTTTTTAATTTTATTTTTCTTTGGTTTTAAATGAGCTATACAAATTGAACTTACTCCGTGCACAGGACACCACCACCAAACAGTGGCAGAACCAGCATATGCTTCGCTAAACATGCCAAAGGCTCCTGGAATGATGCATTTGTGTGTGGGGTGAAGAGAGTGTTCAGAGAGTTTAGCACAGTCAGCCACCAATGTGACACTCTTCACGGCACACACACACCCGTGCACAGAGACGCAGGTGTGGGTGGATTTGGACAGTCGTATCTGCCTGGCTTGTCCTGTCCCAGACAGCAGCTCAGTCATTAATAAGAGTTTAAAATAGGCTTACTATACTGGGCTGAGTCATCGCCTGCTGAATGTATGTCATTGCAATGTCCTCCGTTTGGCAGGGTTGGGGCATGTTGTTGCCATCGCTCTGCTCATTTTGACAAAGTCCCCTATAATTCAGCTGGTTTGAGTTGCCCGCATTTCCACTCTGGTATGTATGCAAGGCATTTGTTTGTGATGTCATAGTACGTTTTAGCCAGAAGGCATTAGGCATGCCTCGCTGCCCTGTCTGTTAATTTAAGGTTAGTGCAGCTAATTGCTTGCTTTAGCAAACAAGCCATGCATTTTTTAAATGTTATTTTATGTGCTTGAGTCATCCTGTTTGTTCACTCTGCGTGTTTATGCGTGTCTGAAAGGGAGATAGAGAGAGAGAGAGCAGAAGAATGGCAGGCACTGATGAAGCTGTTAAAGTAACTGTGTGTGGTGTGTGTGTGTGTGTGTGTGTGTGTGTGTGTGTGTGTGTGTGTGTGCGTGTGCATGTGTGCGTGTGTGTCTGGTTATGCAAACCCAAGATGTTTATCCATCTGTGTGTCCTATGTTGGGTCTCTCTGGGTTGAATGTGTGCTTGTACTGGCTGATAGTGTGGAAAATGAGGTGCTTACTGCTGGAGAGCCAGGAGAACTGCACTGATACCCCCCCCCACCACCACCACCACCACCTCCCTGTCACACAGGTCAATACTGAACACATCAATAATGAAAACAATTAGGGAGAAGAACTATTGTTCTTAACATGCAATGAGGGCTGAGAGAGAGAGAGAGAGAGAGAGAGAGAGAGAGAGAGAGAGAAAGGCCAGGGGGGCGGGGTAGAAAATGAAATGGAGAGAGAGAGTGTGCATGGAACAGAGGAATGTGACAGAGGAATAGGAAAGGAAGGACGGGATTAAAAAACGAGAGTGGAAATGGTAATACAGGAGAGAGGAAGATAAAATGCATGCAATTAAGAATCAGTGAATGAGGATAAGTGCATGAGAGGGAGAGAGCAGAGCACAGAGAGTGAATGTGGTCCAGATAAACAGCATGGATGTGGAGAAAGACTCATACTGTGTTATGAGAGAGTGTTGCTGTGGAGATAGAGATCAAAGACAATATATAAAGATTTTAATCAGATTTAAAGGTACCAAGTCAAGGGTTTTTATTTAACTCAGGAGCTCCCTAGTTGCCATTTTTTGTAACTTAGATACAGAAGATACTTTAATGATCTGAATTTCCTTTTGGATCATGAAAGTATCTGTCTGTCTATCTACTTACACCAATGCCTGTGGCACATGGATTTCTACACATGGATTGCAAGTCAAAGAATAGGACACAGCAATGCTAATTTTCAAATGTTATGTTGACTGACAAGGTAATGAATATGGTTACATAAGCCCAATCATAAATTGTTTTGTTTTTTGTTCGTGAAGAAACCGTGGGAGAGCTGAGCTCCATCTGCACTTTAATGAGTTATTCAACCATGACAATGGATATGGGGTGATTATATTAACTTCTTAGTGTACCTGTAATATGAATGGAAGAAGAAAATAGAGGGCCACCTCTATGTATTATTCCACTTCATTTAGCACATTCCAGACACATACACACACACACTGCACAGAAACTTGCCATAGTGTACGAGATGTATGAGTTCACAGTTACAGTTTGGACTGAATGTCCTCCTGGGCACTCAGCCTTTCCACCCACTACAGCCTTGAGTCTGACCATGCTGCACTGACAGGGCTTAGCTTGTGTTTGATGGTTGTTTATTGGTTTAATTAGGTGCTAGCTGGAGAGAGCTAACCTATAGCCAGAGCTCTCACTCATTCTGCAGAGGGTCCCCCCAGAGAAAGCTACCCCATCAGTCAGTTCACTCTCCTCTGTACCCATACTAAAGTTGCTGTTATCTAACCCTGGAGACTAACAGAGGAGTGGGGGAATAGCAAAGGGAGGGAGGGAGGGAATACAGAAATAGAAAAGAGAAGAGTGTAAGACTGTAGAGAGAGGAAAGTAGAGAAATAAAGAAAGGATTGAGAGAGGAGAAAAAAAGGGAGAAAAGACAAGAGAGCAAGAGAGTAGAGGATGCCAAATGCTTTGAACCATCGCCAAATGCTTTGGTAATGCTGTGGAACATTACAGCCTTGCCAGTAAAGCTTCCTTTGAAAAAACAATATGAGGAATGGAGGAGAGAGAGAAGACAGAAGCTAGAGAGGCAGAAACGAAGAGAGAGAGAGGGAGAGAGACTGAATGTGTGAGAGAGAGAGGATGGTATGAAGGCAGTAGAATTAGCATAAGCACTTGCCTTTTAGCAGAGGAAAGGCCTGGATCCGGAGGCCATAGTACCTCCACATTGTTTAGAGCATCAATTAAGCCCCACTGCCTCCCCACTAATTAGTGTTAGTGTGTGACAGAGAGGGCGAGGAAACACTCTACCAGCACTCACAAGCCAAAGCATGGTTTGTGTGTGTGTGTGTGTGTGTGTGTGTGTGTGTGTGTTCACATGCTTGGTTTTGTGGGCATGTGTGAATAAAACACATGAACATTAAAAAGAAAAAAAAAGTTTCAGGCAGATGGTGGTGTCGCAAAGTCTACAAGATTAGCATGTTCACCTGTACTTGTTAGTTACTGTAGACATGGTGATGTTATACACAGAACATGGTGCTATATATTGCAACATTTCAAAGAGAGGAGGAGGTAGTGATGGTCGAAAAACACAAAGAATATGTTGCAGATAGCCATGTACAGAGAATCAGTACATCAGTTGCAACACATTCATTAAATTCTAAAAGTAATTCTAAATTAGTTGTGTTCAGTTCTGTAGGTTTCAAATGCACTGACTTGCACTGTTTTAATACTACAGTCAAATGCAGTACAGCATTGTTTCATCATCATGGCAGCCAACCCACCACTTATTGCTCTTATGTCAAAGCTGTTATTTCTTCAGACAGCCATTTCTCCACGTTGTTTTGCTATTTCCAGGTCATTTGTGAACATTTTCAACAAAAAGGCCCCATAGCACCCTCTAACATCAATCATATTCTTTTCTACGAGAATCCCAACAGGTACTTATACCCTTACAGGAGATCCAAAGATGTTGAGGTCATGTTTGAAATGTTGAATTATGCAGAGCCTTAACAGCATTTAGTGGGAAAGCAGCTTGGTCTATAGGCTGGGCTCTGGAGCTTTCTGGAGGAAAAACATCTCTCATGGACGAGAGAGAGAGAGAGGGAGCACCATGCTGAGCTGAGACTCACATAAATCAATCTGCTTCATTACACTGCCATGCTATGTCATGCTATGCTATTGTCCTCACCCCCCCGTCCCCTTACCTCGTTCTCTTATCTCTCATCTCCCTTTGTCTCTCATCACTTCCTGTCTCTCTCTTTCACAACTCTCTCCCCCTATCTGTCATCTGTCACTCTCTTTCCGATCTATGCTTCTGTGTGCCTGTGTGTGTGCTTGCCTGTGTGTGTGTGTGTGTGTGTGTTTGAGCATGTGTTCCATGTCAGTACATCCTCCTGTTTTGCCCGCATGTCATAAAGGGGAGTTGTGAAACTTGTGAATCGGGCTGAGTTGTTAAATCACTCAGATCCTGACAAGGGGAGCCTCAGGCTGTCACACACTTGGAGCTACCCTGCTCTTGCTCTATCCCTCTCTTGCTTCTGCCACCTCTTTATTTCTTCTCAAACAAACCACTCTGTTTTCCCTCCATCTCTCTCTTTCCCTCCATCTCTTCCTTTCCCTGTTCCCCCACCACCCTGAGCCCCCAAACCAGCACAGGGTCGACACTTTGATCCACCACAGTACGTGTGTGTGCTTCTCCTTGTTGCCTGCATTGCTCTCACTGCAGCAGCCAGTGTCTGATCTTGCTACCGAAGTCCCTCTCTTGCCCTCCTCCAGCCTACATGTTCTCTCTCTCTCTCTCTCTCTCCTTGCTTTCTGTTTCATATACTTGTTTTCACTCTTTCTTTCTCCTTTCTTCTTCTGTCTGAACCACAGAGGTGTAGGGGTCTCTTACAGTCTCTTACAGTTATAGCCTTTCCATTCCATCTGACACAAACTCCCTATACATGTGTGTGTGTGTGTGTGTGTTTGGTGGACTCTTGAGAATGAGTTGGGGAAAGTGGAAGAGTAGCCGAGTGCCCATAAACTCTTCAGCCACTGCATTCACAAACAAAAGTCCCCATGAACTCAGACACAAGTTTCTGTCATTAAGTTGACCATACTCTAAGTAAACGCTTTCTTACTACTTCATATTAGACATTCCAGAAAAAGAGCAAAAAATACCACTAGCAAGAGCGAGAGAAGTGAGTTTGAGTCTGTAGCATTCAGTAGGCAGTAGGAGTAACGGCTAATGGACGAAATCTATGAAATGGAAAAATGAAGTAAAGGAAACAGGGGAATCTCATAGAGCCTTGGAGAGATAGGAGCGTAAGAACGATAAGGGCTAATTGAGGAGTGCGCCGACAGACTCGGGCCTGTCAAATTTCATCACTTAACAAACGCCGGTCAGCGAGAATCGACAGCAGAAAAACTCCAATCAGCCCCCTGGCCCCCTGTAGCACGGTGTCACGTGCATTGCACCTCGTTTTGTCATGCCACCAATTCTCCCCGCTGCCATCATTTACCACAGTCTCGCAAACACATCAGTGTTAGGAATTAAAGCAGTGACTTGAACAAAATAAAGATGAAAACACATTTAATATTTGTCCCGGGTATCAGATATTTGACTTTTTCTTTTCTTTTTTTTTTCAGGAGACTGAAATCAGATCTGCACGCTGCTGATAGGGCCCCATGGCTTGGCGATTGTGTATCTGTATGTGTACACACGCTACCCAGAGAACGCTCTCTACGTTCACCAAAAAACACCCCGCACAACACACTGCTGTGAGAGAGGAGGAAAGAGAGAAAGAGAGGGAGGGAGGTGCACTGATGATGTGAAGCTGTGTAGCACCACAGTGCCCCCTAAAGTTAAAAGGATACTACTGCGCCTGCAAAGAAAAATCCCACAGACTTTTCCTGCTCCTCACTCTCCCACTCTCTTCCCTCATTTCTCCGACTGTCCTCAGTATCCAGACCTTCGACTCTTTAGTATTTGGAATCATGTATACTTGCAAAAAAATTATGCAGTAAGCATAACTGGAAAAATGCAGTCTGGAAAAATGAAAGATAACAGAAATAAATGTGGGATTCACTAAAGAATTAGACGTGCATATATTCTTCTCTCACACTTCGTTGGCACGTACCTGGGTATTTCTGAAAATGGGATTTTGCTCCTCCATATTACAAAATCTGCATTACGAAATTCTCTGCGTATTACAATATTTCATAATTCTGTTAACACAATCCTCAAAAATAGCCAGGGAGGGCTGTCAAAAACATCAAACAAATAGATAGCCAACAAGAAATCAGAAAACTGACAAGGGACCATTACGTCACAATACTAAAACTCTGTTTCCCCCATCTACACATAGTGTCTGAAGCCAGAGTTTTCAGAGTTCTCCACTTTGGCCGGAGTTTTCAAAGGTAGTCGTTTTCAGTGACTGAAACCTCTGCTTACGTGTAAATGATAGGTGCAACCACATACATAAACATACGCTTTTTATAGTCATCCAGCTACATATAAACGGGGCCTCACACTGTTGGGTTAAAGCCCCTCTGTTGGTTTTAAATTCCCTATTACTAGCCTGCTGTTGACATACCAATCAGTCATCTATGACAGGAGACTGAGGCTGTCTGCATTTCAAATGAGAAATGCTACAAAATTCTGCTACAAAATGGAGGGCCTTTGTCTTAAGTGTGTTTGAGCTTCCCAGTGTATTTCAATCCACTTAAGTGCACAGCAAAAGGGAGGCCAGATGGGGATATTTAAAGCAAAGTATCAGTTTATTTTTTGATGACTACTCAACCTACAAGCTGAGAGAAAGGCACAGACAGATCCTCTAATAAAGACAACAGAGGCCTCAGGCAATCATGTGTCCCATCTATATTGTAAATGCAATCTCTTTTGCTTTTACTGACAAAATTATATGGAATTTGCTTGTCAAACGTGTAGTTGGGAAGACTGAGGGAAGACTCAGTTGTGTACAGGTAACACTTAGTGTATAGCATGTTCACATCTGCCGACATGAAGATCCCCATTTAGTGGCACACACAGTAAAAGACAGAAAGAGAGAGGGCTAGAAAAAAAGAGACAGAGAGGAAGTAGAAAAAGAAAGACAGTAGGATGAAGAAAGAGAAAGAGAGATGAACAGATGGATAGACAGAGGGAGAGAAAGCAGACAGAGTGAGAGAGTCACATGACTAGCCAGGTAGAGGGGAAAGTCAGATGACCACTGACCAGGAGCTGGCAGTGACCACATGTCCAAAGCTGACAGAAAGTTTGTTGGCATGTAGGAGCTCTGCCACCTCCCTCTCCAAAGCTGCCAGAGTGGTTGAAGCAGCAGCCGCCCACCTGTGCCCGTACTTAGGACACGGTCACACACACACACACACATATATATATACAAAGGGGGAGGGAGGCATGTACATAGTCATACAGAGAGAGAGATTCACAAACACAGAAACACACACACACACAAACAAACAAACAAGACAAACAAACTAACAAACACACAAACAACAAGATGCCATCAATTGAGCCCACTGAAAGCTTCCATCCCAGAGTGTATGGCAGGGGGAGTGTGTTCAGGATCTCTCCTGCTGGGTGTCTGTGCCTCACCTCTGGCAGCAGAAGTGGCCTAATGGGCTCCAGTGGCCAAAGCCAGCCATAATTATGGCCCTACAGCCGGACAGGTGGAGAGGAGATTGTCTTCAGTGTTTCTTTTTAAAGAGAGACAAAATGAGGATGTTGGAATTGGTTGGCGGATTGGGTGTTTGTGTGTGTGTTTCTGTGTGTGTGTGCACATATGTGTAAGTGTGGATCTGTTGTGTGTGTGTGTGTGTGTGTGTGTGTGTGTGTGTGTGTGTGTGTGAGGTCAGAGGTTGAGGCAAAAAAGGGGGAAGCTGTCAGAAAAAAATAATCAAAATGGGAGCCAGGACAATCAACAAAAGGGTTGGGCTGCGACACACATCTTTTCTGTGTGTGTGTTGGCGACAGCTGTGTGTGTGTGTGGGAGTGTGCATGTGTGTGTGTTTGGGGGGTGGAGGCTGTAGCCAGGGGGTTCCATTCAGGTGCCTTCCTCTAAGCTGCTCCTGCTCTCTGCCGATGAGAGATTCCATTACTGAAGAAATGGGATAGCAACACAATTATCCCAAGTCCAATTCTCCAAGCCCCATTGTGTCGGTACACAGAGACCTGTGTGGGGATTAATGTGTGTGTGTGTGTGTGTGTGTGTGTGTGTGTGCGCGCGCGTATGTCTGTGTGAATATGAATGTGTCTGTGTCCGTGTGTCTGTGTGTGTGTGCACAAACAAATATGCATGTAGGTGAGTGTGCATATGTGCATGTGCGTGCGTGTGTGTGTGTGTGTTGGCGTGCCTCGGCGGGTGAGTGGGTGTATAGATGAGGAGCTCAGCTCCATCTCTCCCTGTGAAAGCACTAAGCTTTTCAACAGAAAGCCAAGAACAAAGAAATGAAAGAAAGTGAGAGAAAAAAGGCTGTGAAAAAGAGAAGGAGAAAAAGCTGCGGGTGCTTGTGATGGCAAAGATTGGCCTTGGGTAACACAGGATGGCATATGAGGATGTAAAGACTCAGCTGGCTGTATGTGTGTGTGTGTGTGCATGTGTATGTGTGTTTGCGTGTGTGTATGTGTGTGTGTGTGTGTGTGTGTGTGTGTGTGATATGTGACACTGAGCATCTGCGGCGATTCACCCAAGTACAGACTATGTACACTCAAAAGAGAGGGAGAGAGGCAGGAAGAGTGGAAACAAATAATAAAGGTGCAAGAGCAGAGAGTCAAATGCAACATTCACTCTCTCTCTCTCTCACACACACACACACACACACATATATCCATGCACCACACACCCTTTCGCACACACACACACACAGGTGCACATCTGCAACAAGCTAGCTCAACCACCCACAAACACACACATACACCCACACCAAGCCATTTCAACCATCCACAAACACACTCTCTCTCTCACACACACACACACACACACACACGCACACACACACACACAAACATACACAGAGACTCCCGTCAATGTGATGCTGAGCCGCAGCGGCTCCAGCCGCCACGCTGCCTGAGCCGAATGACAAAAGCCGGAGCCTTCCCATGATGCCCGGTTTCTCTCAGCTGGGCTTTGTTTACTGCACAATGATGCAATTATGCGCAAGGTCCTCCACCAAAGCTCACTGTCTCAAAGACACACACATTACACACACACACACACACACACACAGGCTCTGTCTAGGATCAGTCATGATTCTGTGAGGTCAGAGAGTGAGAGATATTGAGGATGTTGTGTGCATTTGTGTGGTGGTGAGGGCTTTTGGCTTCTAGGACACCCTTTTTAAAACAGGCTAAAATGATGCCCATTATATATCAGGGAGATTTTTTGCTTTCCTGAAGACCAACTAACTACACTGATTCTGAGTTTTAGAAATCATTACACATGTAATGTCTGACACTGAAAATGCCATGCATTGTCCAATTAAATGTGTGCATTTTGAGAATCTCTATTTAGTCCAACTGTCAAAATAGATAGGATCATCTCTTCAAACACACGGGTTACAGAGTGCCGGTTTGAGCAATCCTACTTCCTCTTTCTTTCCAAAAAGATGTATTATATTTTGCAGACCAACAGACACAACCTTTTGTCCAACACAGTCCCCCTCAGCGCACCAAAATGGCCAACAGGGACCCTGATTAACGCAGTAAACTATTGGAAGATGTCTGACCAAGAATAACCATGCAGACACTGAAAACTATGAATGTATAGCTGTAACCTTCAAACCTTAAACTGTGCACAGACAGCTCCCACTTCGCACGTATGACAGTGTTGAAAGTATGACAGATTGACCCAAATTTGAGCAGTTTGCGAAGATGTATGGTCAATATTGGAAGATGTCTGCTAGCCCATTTGTGGTAGACTGCAGCAGAGCCTTCGGTAATGGGGATCATCTTCATTGGCTGCTTGACTTGTCACTGCACATGCCAACAAAGATCATGACAATGGAGGTAAAACTGCACAAAACCAGGAAATTTGCACAGTTGCTAGGTGGAGCACATTTTTTTAGGTAAGACAGGAAACACAAGATGGCAGCAAACAAGGGTAGTGGCCAGTTAGTACCGTGGTCAGTTATCTGATGCTGGATTGGTGTGTATTCACTTTGAAAACCAATTTCTTTTGCAAAGGGCCAAAATCATATTGAAAGAGGGAGAGATATTTGCTTTTTGAACAACTATGGCTACTTTGCTCTTCACTCTTGTGTTTTGACACAGGAACTCTCTACAGTCTCCTCAAAGTCATTAAGGCTCTGGTGGTTTGATCAGCACCTCTCTGCAGCACTCTCCAACTGTCTTTTGAATTCTTGTCGTGACTGAGTATTTCATTTTATATTTAGTGCTAACGGCAGGGGGGCGGGCAGGTGCCTGTGCGAGGGCTGATGTCGACAGGAAGTGAAGAGAACAGGAGGTAAAAATGCTCAGGAGAGCAGGAGAATCTCCTACCTGCTCCAGCTTTCTCTGGTCTCCACGGCTCGTGGACCTGACATGAATAGACTCGTCTGCGGGTGTGTGTGACTCGAGGGAGGAGGCAGACAAAAGGACAAAAGCAGCGCTAATATTAAAAACGCCACGCCACCTCGGATAAATAAATAAATAAAATAAAACAAAGGTGGCAAAATAATGCAACTAATCATGTCCTGACAAAACACAGAGGAGGTATTTGGAGACAAAAGACAAAGAAGATTTTAGATTTTAGCAAGTCTTCCTAACACACACACACACACACATACATACATATACATCTATCTCAGGGTGCATAGTTATCGTTTCCTCCCAGTGCCTGAAGCCAATTGAAGCTCAGACGCATGCATTCTGAGATTGTTAATAGGGAATAAAAAGTGTGTGTGAGTGAGTGAGTGAGAGAGTGTGTCTATGAGACTGTGCATGTCTGTGAGTATATGTGTGTGTGTCACACAAAGCTGTGTGACATTGCCACTCTGGATTCTGCAGTCTTTTCATCCCTGGCTCTCTTCCCAGACAACGGGGATTTCACCTCCACTAATTAGAGCCTGTGTGTTTGTGTGTGCGTGTGTGTGCGTGTGAGAGAGAGAGAAAGAGACTGAGTGAGAGACTCTCCTCCTCACACATTCCACTCAGGTTGACCCTGAGCATGACCTCTGACCTTGCCTGAAGATGGCGATTATTGGCCCTGTGATGAAGTGCTTTGCAGGTCAGGCACCTCAGACTCAATCCTCAGGTCGCTACCTTTGTCTTTTCTTATGCAGTACATTTCTTTAAACTGACTTAGTGTCTCTGATCCAAAGGCTGCAAATGGAAAGTTGGGCACAGCTGGTGCCCAGAAAAAGAGAATGTGGAAGGAATTGTTTAATCTATGACGCATAGAGCAGATGTGCTTTTCTTGTTTTTTAATTTTAACACATACAAACTAACAACTGAGGAGCATGTATTAATGAAACTTTTGAAAGTGTGTAGCATATGGTCTATGGTCTGCTGTGAAAAATATGTGCCTGCTGTGCTCTGTGTGTATGTGTTTGTGTTGAGTCTATGAAATATACTGTCTTTCAGAAAACTCACACACTGTCACACACACACAAATATACACATAGAGAGAGAATGAGCCGAACAAGCAAGCCCATCTCACACATTTTTTCTAAATATATCAACATAACAGCTTTTATTTCCAGTGGTTCTGTAAGATAGTTAGCGCTACATCAGTATAGCTAATTTAATTAAGCCACTAGCAAATTTACAAGACATGGGAAAGGAGAGAAAAGGGAAGGTAACAGCTGGAATTACTTCCATTCTGCTTAAGGTTTTGTGAGTGTGTGTGTATGTGTGTGTGTGTGTGTGTGTTTTGATTTTGGCGGATTACTCTACATATCAGATGCCTTCCTGTAATCTCCACTAACAGCAGAGGTTTCTGTTATGAGTGATAGGGGCAGCTGCCCAGGGTGGCGTCTTTTTGAGGGCCAGCACAAGAACTTGAGATGGAGATTGAAATAAAGATTAAAGGCATACCAGGCAAGACTGTGAAATTTAATCTCCTGAGGTCCCCCTACAGCGAAACCTACACTAGAGCCGGCCGAGAGAGTCTTTATTCACCCCATGATGAACCATTTAATCATGGAAGTGACTACGAAGTTGATAAATTAACCTAAAAAAGTAATGTGCCTTTAAAGGGGTACAAGGCAAAAAGTTGACCAACTTTGTAGTCACTAATGTAGACTCATTACAGACACACACACACATTTGTAAGATGCTTATCGCCAACCTTCACAAAACATAATGAAAGTAACTCACAATATGAAATATGAAATCATGTTTATCACCTTGTGAGTCGATAGAACTTTAATAATTATTGTCTCTGGTAACTGTTATTTGGTTTTGGTGCAAATAAACCTGGTAAGAATTTTGGATGTTGGATGTTGGTGTAAGTTACAAAAATCTGCGACTGTAACGGGAGCTCTGTAATTTGCCTGGTATGCCTTTATACCAGTACCAGTTAAGCCTGCTATTAATTACCTCCAAAGCTCACCCTACAGGCACCATTTTTCTCATTGTACATTCTCAACAATCTGTGGATTTGACTGCCAACCAAAAAATAGGAACCAGCAATGACAATTTCTAAAGAGTTATGTTGACTAACATGGTAAGCACGATTTCAGTTTCATTCAGTTTCAATTTTGTTTTCACCGGCTTGCGGTTTCATACTGCAAGTGCTTGTAGCTGTACATAGCAAGAGAGCCTTCATTCACCTTCATTCACTTCAACCATCAAAGTGACTACCAAGCTGGTACATTAACCTAAAAACAACATAAAATGTTGCCAGGTGTGCCTGTTAAACAAACATGATATCAAACAGGATGTCTACCTCATGACGTCACACCATTTATGCTGGAGTGGGCACTCTTGCACAGGGGTGCACACTCACTTTCAAATAGCACACAAATCCAAGAACCTACAAGCCCCTTTAATCCTGTAGCTAATTAACAAGCTAAATATCAAACATGGTAGTTAACATCTACAGTGGAAGACATCGGTAAATAGGACTATATTTTTCCTTTCTCTGACATTGGGATTATTCATGCTAGTGGTTTACAAATCAGAATGTTGGTACATATTGAACAATGAACTACATTTTTCTAATAGTCTTCAACTCATCGCATCAGTCAGTCATGGGCAACATCCATGTCATCTGTAATAATTTATGGCTGCTCTGGAGTGACACACAGACACACCATCTTTCTGTGTGTGTGTGTGTGTGTGTGTGTGTGTGTGTGTGTGTGAGCATACATGCACAAGTGGAGGAGCCTCCGAGGGTGTGCAGCGCACTGCTGCATATTTGAAAACTGCTTCTACATTATAAAAAATATATCTTCACCAACATAGGCCCGAAATAGTGATACTTAAGTAATTAAAAGTAATGCCAACAAATGTTTTTTTGTTTTAAACCCCCCTCCCTCCTCCATCCCACCACCGTACCTACACACACATGCATTTGTTTTCAAAAGACATCCCCAATGTCATTCAGTCGACACAATGTTAGCTGTTCTTGCATTGGTTAGCCTGCTCTATGATATAGGCTAGGCTTCTATACTCTTTGGCTAGTTCAAGTTGCAGGCACTTGTCAGGCACAAACTGGGCAAGACAATGTACTGCCAAGCGAAACACATAAAGAGCACTCAAATACGTTCAACTTCAGCAAGGTGCATCCAAATATTTCTGTACGTACACAGCTCCGGATAGTTACCTATACTGAAAAAAGCCAACCACTAGTGACAGAAATTTTGGACATAAACTGGGCTACAAATTATTCTGCCATGATTGGCATGATCTAACTTACTTATAGGGATACATTTTGTTTGGATTTTATCGGTTCAGAGTTTATCAGTACCAGTACTGCTTATAGTACATAGCTTACACTGTAATCAAGAAATCAAGAATCTCAAAAAATTTATAAGTATTACCATACATGTCATGTCAATAACACAAGAATCATGTCTTTCAAAGAGTAGTGAATAAAACATATAGGCCTAGTGTTTGCAATTCAGATTTCAGATTTGATTCTAAATTAGGCCTATATTGCTTTTATAAGAATGGATACACTTCAGTCATTTGCGAGGTATACACAAAAGATTTGGAGAAATAGACATAGACTATTTGTGTTGAAACATCATAGGTTACACTTAGGAGGTCAAAGAGGAAACTGCTTCTTTTGACTCTTCACAGTTCAATAGAGTAAAGTAGGCTGACCTTGGAATATTTGGAAACCAATAGGCTACCTTAATAGACAACTACAGGTAAAGAAAGCTGCATATGATATTCACTTTAGTAAGCCTATCTGCCAAACATGGGACACCACTTTTCTCTGTTAAACTTGCACTGCTTTGCGTTTTGCCTAAACTAATTGGAAAAGTTGCAGGTTCACTTGAAAGGGCTGAAGAGCTATGCATTTAGACAGTTAGAGCTGATGCAACCAAATTAAATAGGTATTGGCAGTCACGCATGACAACAATATTGACACAAAAAAGTGAATGTGCTTGATATTGCAGATGTAGTAGAATGACACAACAGCATAAAATACCAATAGCAGCACTGTTTGCATGGGAGCTTAATGATATGTTGTTACCGACAAGGCATGAGTCGGTATCACTATAAGACCAGTTCTTGATACCCTTCCCTACTTACTTCCAATCGCATCAAAGCCAGGTCAGCATCACTTTTGCATACTTCACATTCTTTGAGCTCTTGCCATTCAGAAAAGGTTCACCCTGGAGGTTCTCACTCGGTCTTTCATTCCTCACGTCGTACGTCAAGACTTCTGAACTGTATTCATAAACTAGTAGGCCTAAGTAAGCACGCAGCAAGACACGAGTAATCCATCGCCTATTTTATCTTAATTCTTCTCTCTCATAACTTCTTTGCACATTATATGTTGCATTCAGTAATGCATCATACGTACCAATATGCACTATCAGCATCTACTACCGTATGTAGGATTCAGAATACAACACTGACAAAAATAAAAGGCAAGCCACTCTGGAAAACTTGCGAGGCTATCCCAAAGACTGTGTGGGTAATCGAGAAGTTCACATTCACCTCCCTTTTGACTGGTGTGGGTCAAAACTAGTTCTGAATTTGCCTGTTGTGGGGCAAAACGATTCTGAATGTTATTTTATCTTCTTCAAAAATGCAGCCCCAACATTGTGGTTCTTGTCATCCAAAGGGGTTCATTTCTCCACTCCCAAATGCATTGGTGGGAATATGGGTCTTATGTCCCCTCTCATATTTTTTTCTTATCCATGCTTTTGTGCACTGGCCACATATGCAGCGCACATCATGACTCCCCACTCGCCCACACATATTGTCAAGTTGATGGTGGACATTGCTGGACTTTGGACAGTCAGGGTAGGCAATTGCTTCCTCTGATGCAGCCTGTTTTAATCTAATTTGACAGATATAATTGACAGAACAATCCACGCATTTTATAGGTCTACATGTTTGCAGGTTAAATGTAATAGATTAGCCGCGCACTGTTAATTTCTTTACATGTCATTATTCTCGATGTTAAGGTCATATGGACAAAACGTCAGAAATAAATAAAGTAGGCTAGGTCTACTATTACTTAGCCATTGTGCATTCTTCCCTTTCTTTATTCATAGTGGGAAGTTTCCAGCGTGAGCCTGGAGCGACACTAGAACTTGAGGCAAAAGATAGAAATGAAGATAAAAAAATATTTGTTAATCCGAAAAGGCCTATTAATTCATTCGTGCTGAAGATCATGATGCAGCAATTTTAACACAGAATAAAGCTGACCCCCTACACTCACCATAGTGACCATATTACGCCTAAACCTCCAAAAGGGGACCTCTAATGCGCCACCCGGCGGCCACCGCCTCTACACTGCACACCTCAACACACTAACTCTGCATGTAACCCTAACGTATGTTTCCATCCCTGATTTATAATTGGTTGATTGGTTGATTGGTTGATTTATTGAGAATCCAGATGCAAATCCTTAAGTCACTCAAGGAAACTTATCAAAAGCATTTCTTTAGTTCTATTTAGACTAAAGGATTTCAGGATGCTGCTAACCCAGAGTCTTTGTTTCCAACTAAAGCTAAAGCTTAACAAGATTTGGATTTTTATATACTTATTTTAAAGTGAAGACCATCTGCACTGCGTTCTGTCAAACAAATGCATGAGAACAAAATAGAAATGGCAAATGTTTAGCATCCCCTTATTTACTCTGACATTTCTAAAGGTGCTTTTGGTCTTCTGTTTTCCCTCTCTCAGTTTGCCTGAAATGGTGAAAGGAGGAAACAGCGGAGAGGAAAGTGAGAAAAAAGGAAGAGAGTAGTGAGAGAAAAAGAGAAAGAGAAAGCAAACAGTGTGGGCTTTGGTTTGGATGACCTGGTTGTCGTCTCTCTCCCTGGCTCTGGCTCCTCTAATTGGAGGGGCCAAGCTGACCTACTTAACCCAGGAAAGCGATGGGCTTGGTGGTCTTTAATTGGCAGGAAGGCATCGGTGAGGCGTCCTCTCTCTGTAGCACCTGGCCAATTAATAACGCTCACCCTCTGCAGAGAGCAGGCAGGCAGCCGCCAATGCCGCCATGAGGAGAGAAATAAATATAACTTCTATGCTATGCTTCGACAGGAGATCGCAGCAGGGGAAGGATGTGGGACGGTTTGTGTCGACAATTCAAAGGTTTAAAAACTTGCAGGGGACCCAGTTACTGGTACACTCCTTTTGTTTTTTTCGCCATCTTCTTTCTTCTGTGCTAGCCCACACGTAATTGTTTCTTTCTATATACTGTAACTCTCTTTCTTTCTTCCTTTCTTTTTATCTCTACCTCTGGCCCCCATCTTCCTCCTTCTCTCTTTGAGCATGTCTTTTTTGTCCATTTATCTCCACTGCTGACTGTTGCTTGGTTTACTAGTGAGATGCTTCAAGCCAACAATTGCGGCAGAATTAAAGGCACAATGAAAGAGTGTGTCTGAGTGAAAGAGATAGGGGGTAGAGTGTTTGTCTAAATTCAAGGGATGAAAAATAACAAAGCACTCATAATAAATAAAGAAATCCTAGTTAATAGCAACGAAATACTACAAAGACTAGCAAATCACTCTTTACTTTGATGGCCAGAAACACTCTCTCTCTCTCTCTCTCTCTCTCACACACACACACACACACACACACACACTCACACATGCTCACACACTCAGGCATGCACACAAACACCCAGACCCACAGAGTAAACAGCAGAAGGCACTGCTGACGAAAGCATGCCAGACACATCTCCTCAAAGCTTCTCTAGCAATGAGACAGAGACCCTGCCTCCTTACCAATGACAGCCAAAGCACACAACACACAGAGAGAGAGAGAGAGAGAGAGAGAGAGAGAGAGAGAGAGAGAGAAAGGAGGAAAACTTCAGATGAAGTCAGAGAGGGAAATTCAGCACAAACCAAACTAGCAAGACTCTGAGGGACCCCGTCACCTCCTCCAAACTTTTGAGAGGTTCTTGATGTGCAAAGAAGGATTAAGTGGAGTTTAGTTCACACTGTGGGCAAATCAGGGAAGTGAGACACACAGAGGAATTTGTCTGGGTAAAAATAAAAAAGCAAAACTGAGCAGTCACACCTTCGAAAGTGTCACCAAAGAATGATTCATTTATTTGAATAGACTGACTGATAAGATATATTACCAGTGTACCAGATTAATGTTAAATGTTTAAATTGGTGTATGATACAGTGTCAGCCTGTCTTGAGACGAAAGCTACAATAAACTTCAATAAAGTTAGGATCATGCTGTTGAGAGGCAACTCCCTTTAATAAGCTAACCCAGAGGCAGTTATAGACACCTATATGAGACAGGGAAAGGCCACATTACATGTATAAAGATTTTATAAATGGTTTATATGCCTACTGCAGTCTTCTTTCCCTGTTTTTTTATGTTTGGCCAGCACTCTAAAAGTGAGCAGAATTGTCAGAGTGAAGCCTACTCCTACCCTTAGGAACATCTAGAAACAATTCTCCCATATTGCAGAGACTCCTCTAGTCTTGTGTCATGACTATGTAATCAGACATCTGTTGCTGCCAGCATTTGGTAGCAACAAGGTATCAAGGCATGTCCCAATCCAATAAATGCATAAAATTCTGCCTTCTAAGGTACCTTTATTTTGCCCAATTTTGAAGGCAACAAGTCATCAAATCCATCAAATCCTTCAAAAAATATCCATCTAAAATTGTATCAAATTATTAAGTGAACTGGCACCGTTGCCTCAACAAAAGATAAAACACAACACAACATTAAAAAAGACAGCATCTGATGTAGCACTCTTGCTAGGTTGTCCGAAACAAATCTTTAAGCGTTGATGGCTGCTATGGTAAGTGTCTTGTTTGGCTTGAGAATGAAGACAGCGAACTAGCATGTAGCTACTCCCACATTTCAGACAGAGGTTATCTTTGTACACTGGGGGCATTGCAGCCACCTGTACAACTATTCTCTACCACTGGCCTCAGAGTCAATGGAGTGTACACAATGACAAATTATTAATAAAAATCATTGAACAAGCTGTCTACAGACCTTCTCTTAAGGTCTTGGTTGGGGACAGGTTGGGTGGACCTGCAAGAACACAGACTAGTCATGGATTATCGTTGGAACCTGGTGTGTCGAATATGGGGTGAGGTAGTTGAGACTGTGTTCATCCATCCTGACAATGACTAAGACAGCATTGGGTGAGTGCTTCACTTGAAAACTCACGACTTGGAGCACACACACACTCACACTCTCACACAGATGTGCGTGACGGCGTGGAGAATGGCATTCTCCTGCTGTCATGTCCCCGTCACGGCTCGATTTGGGCGAACACAAACCGAGGCCAGGCCCAGCAACAGCTGTCACTCAAGCTGCACAGGAGGGGGAAAATCCTATTACCATGGTGACACAAAGAAAGCAAAATCTCCGCCGACATTTTCACTGTGCTCCAGTGAGCCTGTCTTATGTGTGCGGAAGTGTGTGTGTGTGTTTGTGTGCGTGTAGCTCGATAGTGCAGTCACCCACGTCTGAGGCACAACAACTTCATCTGGCTCTTACTGACGCAACTCCATGCCAGACTTGAGGTGGAACTGGACCAAGTGCAACCCGCAGCCTCATCAAAGATGCTGTGGCTGAAGTCTGGTGCCATCTTGGCTCCTCCACAGAGGCTGCTGGTACGGCCTGGACCTATTGTGTCTCTGCTCTTTCCCACATTCACAAGCGAGCCAGAGCAGATGACACATGACCTTTACATAAGACCTGTTTATCATGTGCACCGTGGCCTCAAAATAAATACAGCAAACATGTCATGGACGAGTGCGTGTGTGTGTGTGTGACAGAGAGCGTGGCTATGTATCTGTATGTCTCAATGTGTGTGTGGATGTGTGTGCGTGTGAGTGTGAGAGAGTGTGTCTGTGTGTCCCAGTGTGTGTGTGTTTTGAAAGTGTGAGAGGTGTGCAGTGCTGACACAGCGGTGCAGTAAGTCAAGGCCAGGGGAATAATTATGATGAAGTGAAGGCTGGCATAGAGGCCCTCCTCTCCAGTAAATCACTGTTCACGCTAGCGGCAGGTACCAAACCCAGGCTACTCAGCGAAAGGATTGTGAAAGAGAGGTGGCTGCTGTGGGAGCTATGTGCTGCAGAGGAGACTTTCACTGCTTTAATAACCTTTCAATGCTTTAATATACCTTAATATACTTTAAAAATACCCACGTAGGTCTAATAATCATCAAAAGTCAAGCAAAGCATGATTGTAGATTATGTGCACATGCAAATAAATATAATTCAGTCAATTTCTGCCATTTTCTGTGCTTCATTAAATAGCATCAATATTAGCGGTTCCTCAGTAACAGGCATCTCAGGATGGGTGGGGCTATATGAATACCCAGGGCCCTCTGGCCCATATGTTATAAATACAGTTACCTCCACACCAGCACACACTCCCCCCCACACACACCTGTGAAGTCTACACCTGTGGCACAGAAAATGTGTATATGTAAGCAGATGTGGGTGTGTGTGTGTCCGTCTGAGTGTGTGTGCTTGTGTGTGTCTGAAGGAGTCTTTGTTATTTGAGGTAGAGGACTGTAACGGTGCGGTAGCCTGTTACCAGTTTTACACCACACTTACACACCTAACACGCAAACAAACACCACGCCAACACACGCTTTAAACACAGCCCTTTTTTTTTTTATTACCACTGCACGTGAGCATGCAGCTGGCAGTCACGGGAGAACAGCGTCTGCAACACAACACAAACAAACTTTTATCAATAACATGCTTTTACTTCAGGAATTGCCAAACTCAAGATAAAGGACTATGGACATTACAAACATTTTACGTTTGGCAAATAATAGCTAGCTAGCAAGCAAACTGGTGAGCTAATTACAAACAAAGCAGAGCTTACCTTGTTGCAGATCAACTTCCTCGTGTTGTCTGAAGGACCCGACGGAAGCTCTCGAGGGACAATTATAGTTTGGAGAGTTCACATCGGAGTCATGCATGTTATACCAGGGTGTGGGGAAGAGGGGTGTTTGTGTGTTTTAATATTTTATGGCGTTTATGAAGGCTGTGATGTATATATTGGTAAACCGGAGTATTTATTGTTTTTAAACAGAATATTTATATATATTTTTGTACATGTTCTTAGCTTTCTAAACATGATTGATTTTGCCCATGGTTTGGTTTGACCCTGGGGCTAGAAAACCCAGGGGAAAGCATGCAGCAGGGAGATGGTTTTGAGGTGAGCTACGGTAAACACCTGACTAAGAGAGAGAATTTTGAGAGAATTTTGGGGACACTAAATACTTTGGTATTGCTTCTTGTTATTGAGTTTACTTTATCTTTAAGACTTTTGTTTGCATTTTGAAAACGTTAAGTTCGGATTGATTTTGTTTGGAGTTTTTTTTTCTTTTTTTTTTTCTTCTGGACCATTTTTTTTCCTACTTGGGAAGGAAAATAAACAAATTTTTACCATCAGCATCCGACTCACTGCTCTGCCTTTTAGGCCGTAAGGCTAGCCCGACTACAAGGACCTAATGCTACTTATATAATAGAATCCTAATAACATCCATTAGTCACAGAAGAACCTCAAGGGCCATCATTAGAAGTACGATGCACCAGAGCTCAAAGTCTATGAAGAAGGGTCTGAATACTTCTAAATATAGAACATTTCACTTCTATCGCTTTATTCGCTGAAGTACTATGAAGAGTCTTCATTCTGACGCTAAACAAAATGTGAAGAATCTGAAAGCATCTCTTGAGCAGGCCACTGTGTCTGTGTGTGTGGGGTGTGGGGTGTATGTCTTTTGGGGGGGGTATGAATGCAGCAGGCTCATACCAAACAGAGTTCTTCAATTCTCCTCCCCTCTCTTCTCTTCTCTCCTCTAGTTTCTTCTCTCTTCCTCTACTCTCCACCCCTCTCTTCTCTTCCCCTCTGTTTCACTTCCAGTTCATTTTCTTTCTTTGCCTCCTCTCTTCTCTCTCCTCACTCTCTTTCTCTGCCTCATGGGTAAACCCCTCTTTTTTTACACCCCCGTGTTTCCATTCCCAAGATGCTCCAGCAAAACCCTTTTACCTGCTCCACACACACATTCACACACACACACACACACACACACACACACACACACACAGACACACTTGTCTGTTTTTCCTTTGTCACTTTTTCTCATGTCTTCTCTGTGAGTGTTTCCACCCTCACTCTCTCATCTGTGAGTTCCCGCAGGAGTCTCTCATTCTTTTGAGGTGTCAACACTGCTGAGTCATCACAGGCTGCTAGCATTAGCATTAGCGATGGGGGCCAATTGAGCGACACCACACGACCTTTTCAGGTGCCAGTGATGAACAGTTGCGGGCGAGAGCGTGACCTTTCTGCTCTCGCCGCCTCGGACCGCTGCCGCATGCCGCATGGGCGAAAATGCCGTCCATCATCACCCCGTTGCGTGGCAGCCAACATGAGCGTCGACCTCGCCAGCCCTGACACACGCCGCTGCTAGCGTGTCATTTCACATGACAGATGACACAACTTTGCCGCCTCACAGCTATTTTCTTCCTCCTTCCTTACTTCCTTTCTTCTTTCTTCTCTGCCCTTTTTCAAACATCTTCCCTGCTCAGACAGGGTGGGCGAGCAGCAAGCTATAGCAAAGCCTGCACTTCCAGGTAAAGTCATTTTCATGGTGTTTTTTTTCCAGTGCTACTGAATGCGGCTGGGTGACAGACACTGAAAGGGTCGGTGTAAAGTGAAAGACAGAACAAAACTGTCTTCTCTAATGTGCATTAGGTAGTCAGAACACTAACACAGCAGTAATAGTTTAGAAGGGTCTCCAGGGACAGACATGTCAGTGCACAGAGGACATACACTCACACACGCCTACGCATCAGAGTGTACCAGTGAGGAACACATGAGGATGAGCAAACACGCACTCTAAAAACTGCACTATAGTTAATAGACTAATAGCAAGACATGCATGACTGGAATTATAGCTGTCACTGGTTGAAGTGTGTAACTAGGTGTGTGAGGTCTGTGTGTGTGTGTCTGTGGGTGTTTGTGTGGGTGTGTGTGTTAGTATCTGGAACAGTGCATAAGAGATAAGAGCTTGGGTCTATCCTTCTTGCTGTAAAGAGACTGAGCATGAAGAAGAGAGACCAAACAGAGTACAGCAAGAGAAAGAAAGGGAGAGAGAGTGAGAGAGAGAGAAAGAGCGAGGGTCGGAGGCAGAGAAGTGGTGAGAAATTTAACTCTGATCGTTTTATGGGGCTGTCTTGATAGCTTTGGTGCCAATTTGGTAGATCTAGTTAATTCAGCTTTTTCTTTATGAACCTCTTTTTGGAAAGGCTTTAATGGTTTTCCTTTGGATTTATAAACCACTTTCTAAAGATGCTTTCCCAAATGAAATCCCTCTATTTCTCAGAATCATGTCTGAAATTCTGTTTTTTGCTGGCTCCTCAAACACTACAAGCTCTGAAAAACAGCATAAATACATGTCTTTCTGTCTGTCAGACTGTCTTTTGTATATACGTATGTATGTCTGTATGTATGTATTTATTCATTCATTCATTCATTTATTCATTCACAAGTCATGCTTTGTACTGGTAGCACCACCTAGTGCTTTCACTCAATAAAAATATCAGAGATCTATCCATAGGCTTAGTTTTCTACTGACTCTGGGTTTTGTGGACCAATCAGTGAACAGAGGTAGGGCTGAATGCAAAGATGTTGAACTCAAGAGATGCATTCCAGCGTGTAACATACAGTAAAGTATCTGCCTGCCAGGAAGCAAACATACACCAATGGAAATGTTTCAGACGCTTTGCTCAAAGTGAAGCAATGTGAAAGTGTTTGATGCATCAGACTATACATACACATATGGTCAAAACAAACTTACAAACTGTCTTCATCAGTATTTTCACGAGATCATATTGGAATGCAAAAATGCATGTTACATAACGATGTAAGAGATATACCATCTCCACCCTTTCCAGTTAAATAAATGAGAACAGATCCAAAGTGACACAGACTCACAATATGTAAACGTGTAAACAAAGTAACCAAAGACATTAGTAAAACAACTGAACAGGTTAGCTTCTTCTAAAATGCATCAGCTTGTTTCCCTATTGCTATTCACTACACGCATCAATAGGATAAGCAGGATAACAGCCTTCGAGGTGTCCTGATACTGTATATGAGATGAATGGACTTGGCAAAATTGTGTCTCACTGCTGATACGTTACACAGAGAATGTTTTTGCAAACCCCGTCAAACATACCTGGGGGTATGTTTTGAGGAACAACAGTCCACCAGGGGATGCTGAAGCCAGTATTTAGGCAAAGCTTAAGTTCTTTGCTCCCACCTCATCCATTAATACTGTATATCAGGGTACCTCGACCGGCGTCATCCCTTGTGTAAAAGTGTTCTGCTGTAGGCAGTTTATGACTCTAGAGTGCATCAAGGCCAGTATGTCTCTGTCTATCTCAGTTGGTACATTGGTGTTGATTGTTTTGTTGCATAGGCACCAAGCTAAATTGTGTGTGTGTAAAGTAAGTGTGTGTGCGTTTGTGTATGTGTGAGTGGGTAGGAGTGTTCTGAGGGACTGAAGGACAACATCATTAGCAGTGCTGGCAAAGGCAAGTGGCTGTCTGTCCAGGGGCATCAGGTTGATGCATTGGCCTTCAGCACTGAGAGAACCTTTTAATTGTGGAGACACTCCACTTATTCCCCGTATCTCATCCCAATAGGAGGGTTTGAGCTCTGAGCCTGGGTCATGAAAATCACAAAAACACACACACACACACATACACACACACACACACACACACAGTGTGAAGTATTTGTTCAGAGCTAAACATGAATCACACATATTCACCTAAACAGTTGCTTACACCTATTCTTTGAAACAATCAAACTACCAGGCAAAGAATACAATAGAATACAATAAAGTACAATGCATTGTACATTACACTTGTAGTGTAATGTGCATCCAGTGCACACTACATTGTCACACTGACATTCACTTTAACCAAGGCCTACACCCACATGTAGACTGGAAAACAAACACACTCTGTAAACACACACATAAAGACCAATGTTTACATTTAAAGGCTCAGACATGGCTCCGTCTTGCAAACTTTCATATGGGACACTTTATTACGCATTGCATCTTGTGTGAACATTAAGTGGCCCACCATGGACACTTAGAGGTTTACCAGCCTTAACGAGGCTTCACTGCAGCCACAGGCTGATCAGGAGAGGATAAAGCTGATTTACAATGCCCTCTTCTCCAAAGCCTGAGTTTACAGAATAATGAAAAGTTTTATAGGGGTCCGTGAAGGCCCACTGGGCCTGCACAACTTTATGGGGAGACGTTACTGCTGCCTTTCTTATTAAAATACTCAACTGCATAAGGATAAAACTTTATTATTTTAATTTTTTTTTTACATTTTTAATGTTGGGAAGTACTCTCTCTCTCCCTTTCTCTTTCTCTGGCTCAAACACATACACATACACATACACACTCACACTCAAACACACACACACTCATGAGTAATAATCGTGACACTTATAGTTATAGTAATGTGAAAGAGCTGAGTTATGTGGGAGATCTCTTGTCTTTTTCTGCAGACAGAGAGAAAGAGAGACAGTTCCCAGTGTGTGCCTATGTATATATATATATATATATATATATATATATATATATATATATATATATATATATATATATATATATATATATATATATATATATATATATATATATACACATAGCTGTGGGGTAGACGTTGTGTCTGAATCTGTTTGTCCTTGTTCTGACAGATCTGTACCGCCTGCCTGATGGTAACAGTTCAAACAGTGAGTGACCAGGGTGTGAAGTGTCCTTTGTGGTGTTCTGGGCTGTAGGCAGTGGGAGCTCTGTAGTTCATCCAATGTGGGGAGAGGTCAGCCTACAATGCTCTGGGCTGTGTCAGTGACACTCTGGAGCGCAGCTGGTGAACCATATGCATATACAGTATGTCAATATGCTCTATGGAGCATTGGTAAAAGGACACCAGCAACCTCTGGGAAATGTTCTTTTTGAGCACCCTCAGGAAGTGCAGTCTCGGCTGGGCCTTTTTTAGCAGCACAGAGGTGTTCATGCTCCAGGTCAGTTTGTCCTCAATGCTGACTCCCAGGACACAGAAGTCAGCCACCCCTCTGCACACAGTCACTGCTGAAGACAAGTGGTGGAATGTCTGTTTTCTTTCTCGTGACATCTATTATCAGCTCCATGGTCTTTGAGGTGTTAAGAAGCAGGTCATTCTCCTTGCATTATGCCATCAACTGCTCCTCCTCCCCATGTATGCCGTCTCATCTCCCTTTGAGATGAGCCCTATCATCTGCAATTTTGACAATAGTGTGTTTGCGTGAGTGTGTGTGTGAGAGAGAGAGAGTGATATACACTTGATACACAATTGGTAGTGATCTCACTGACCCACAAAAGCAGAGGGACTGAGAAGAGAATTGATGTAGTCACAGAGATGTTTTTGACCTGGAAGTCGTCAAGTTGAAGATGAATATATGAATGAATATAATGATATATGAAAATATTCTGCGTGTGTACGTGCATGCTTGTTTACTTGTGTGTTGTGTGTGTGTGCATGTGTGTGTGTGTGTGTGTGTGTGTGTGTGTGTGTGCATGCCTGTGTGTGTGCGTGTTTATGGTTTAACTTTGCAAGTGTGTTTGTCCGTCTGTCATAGCCATACAGGTGTGTGGTTCTCTCTCTCTCTCTCTCTCTCTCTCTCTCTCTCTCTATCAAACTCCTCTCAGACTCCATGGTGAGGGATAGATATGTCCCATTTCCCTTACTTTGGTCCCCATTTCATGCACTTCTGTCTCTGCACGAGCCTTTCATTTCACGCTCCACCTCAGCCTATTTATACATGTGATGAAGGAAAGAAATAAAGCCACACACACAAACAAACACACACACACACACACACACACACAAACAAACAAACAAACACACACACACACACACACACACACACATATGCTATGCATTCTATGTATTCACAGCTATGTATTCACAGCATCAATCCAGACCTAGAGTAAAGACATTAAGTAGGTACCTGCCAACTTACCAACACAACATGCTCTTGCAGTGTAATGTGTATGTGTGTGTGTGTGGAGGGGGCATTCTCACATTCTAAATTACACCCAGACCTACAATAATGCACACACTCACTCTCTAAGCAAACTGAAGGTGCTGTGTGTTCCCGGCCAGTCATTTCACTGCTGCTGGCATGAAGCCAATGACGACTACGCATATCATCAGAGCAAATAAAAAACACATATGGACACCAGCATGCAATAGTTGGCAATAACATTACTGGACAATAACAACAGAGGATTTATGCACATAAAAAGTCAAATAATGTCTCAAATAATGTGTTTTTTTTCTGTTCTGTACAGCACATCTGCAGTCACTTTAAGTCAAGAGTTGGTGTTGGACATTCCATGCAAAACTGTCATATCCATAACGCCAATACAATGCCATGGTATGGTATGATGTGAGTGATGATTACATAAAATTTGAGCATTCACTGTTCCTGGTTGTAGAACTAATTTTATGAAACTTAATCATTCGCATCATACAATACCATGGCATTTTGTTTTTGTTATGAACGTGACAGTTTGCCCTGTTGTGTGATGCATTGGCCACAACACACACACACACACACACACACACACACACACACACACACAGATTCACACACACACATACACCCATTTGTTCTCAGCACCTGTATGGCACACCGTGTTTCAGCACTAATGGAAGTGTTTGTTGTTCGTAGGAGGTCCACTTTGCAAGGCTTTTGGATTTCACTCTCACAGCATGGCACACTAAACTGACGGACTACACACACTGCCTCTCGATTTCCACTGCAAGACTATCCAGAATTTACTACGAATTAACTCACTTAATAACCGCAGGGACACACGTTTTTTTTCTTTATCCTGCAAAACGCCTAGACTTACTTCCTATTACAAATATTGAATTCATGAATATTTTAAGCTCCCACCCACACCCAAATGGCGCAATTGAGTTCATTATTTATTTTACAGTGTTTCAATAATTAATGCCATGTATATGAGAGCGGCTGGCTCTGGCACAGTCTCCCATAATTAAAGACTCTGCCAGCTCTGTGAAGCCCTCTATCACTAAAAGCATTACAGGGGATTTGAAAGTTTCACTGCTTTTTTGGTGGTGGGCTTTTGTGAGTGTGTGTGTGTGTGTATGTGTGATTTTTTTTTTTTTAATGTAGCTATTTATTGCCCCCTTCCATGCCTCTCTCTCTCTCTCTCCCTCTCTCTGTCCTTTCCCTCTCTCTCTGTCTTCTCTCTCGCCTCCTTTTTCTGTCTCTCTCTCTCGGAAGATACATGGCTTTTGAATTAAAGCGTCTCATGTGAGAGAGCGTCTGACGGGCAGCTGATATGGTTGGAGTTATCCCCCCTCTTCAGAGGACGAGGGCCAGCCAGCCAGCCTCTGACCAACTCTCTCCTCAACCTCAGCGTTTGATGGAGCTGTCACTCATTCTGGAGCCTGCTAACCATTAAATGATAGGGACAGTAACAGCCAGGGCAGAGCTTTTCTGCCAGATCTATTTCTACAAAAAAAGAGAAAGAAAAATGGCAAGAACATGATTTATGTGGGCCCTTAGTTAAGTGCCGCCCTTAAAAATATGAGCTTTCATAATAAATGACTCTCTCAAGCATAACACAAATCAATAGAGTCTAAAAAAGGCATTCTCGTCGTCTTTGGCTTCCGACTCGAAAGGTACAGAGATATTGAGCTAGCCACATCCTTCCTATCTTCTAACCCCCTTTTTGTTCTCTCTTTCTCTCTCTCTCCCACCTATCCCCACCACCATCTCTGCTGTTAAGCTATTTTTTCCCCTCCTTAGAAATGGTTCACAGACCATCTTGGAAACGCAGCCAGCACAAAAGTTTCAAGGACGTCTGGGGTTATGGGGAGAGGCAAGAGAACTTGACCAAAAACTTGAACAAAACCTGTCCAGAGAGAGTCTGATGTCAGAGTGGATCTGGGTCCTACATGGTACAAAATCCACATATCCTAGCCAGATCAGGGCCAGTTTGAAGCCAGATCAGGGGCCCACTGGGCTCTGATAGCTTGGCTCCATAATGCATATGCAGACAGTAGGATAGTGCTTTATTACTTGCCGTCTCTGGTGAAGTGCTGGTCTTAATTACAGTGGGAGTGTGAGTAGCTGGAACTGTAATTACTTTGGTGGCCACAAGGGGACCCCCACCCTCTCGGCAGAAGGGTCATGACCGCACTCACCCTGCGGTGCTGGCTTAGAGTGCCCGGGAAAGTGAGGTGGGATAGAGGTGGAGTGCTGTCCCTTTAGTGGACATATGTGGCAAGACAATATACAGTATGTAGTGCATTTCATACACAGAGTAGTCATTAAAAATAGAAAGAACATATACATGTCTTTAAAAACAAAAATACGTGAGCAAAACCATAAAGATATAAATAAATATTAAAAACATAAAAGTGGCTCCTGTGGCTGGGTCATGACAAATGGTCCTGAGGCAATGCATGCATCCAAAGAAACAATTCAAATGTTTGTTTTTTGGGTTGAGTCGGTTTTCAACCTAAAATGAATGGATGGTTATTACTATATGCACTGGAAAGATTGTAGAGATACACATACATGCCTTTGCATTGAGCTCTTTCTCTTATCTCACAGAAAAGAGAGACTTTTTTTATTCCCATGGGCTATAACCAGTTAGATCTTAAACATCAAACCTTCAAAGCCCAGTGACCGAGGATCTTCTAACAAACCACACTTTCAAAGGCTTGGCCATTTTAAAGTGAGCGTGAGAGACAGAGGGAGGGGTGGTGGATACATGGTCCATCCAAATGAGTTTATTTCTCTGTTGTTTACAAAGCTTCAGTGCTGATTATGATGTATAGTTTTGATCAGCGATCAGACATTATGCTGCATCTTAAAATTATACCATATTTGTATATGTATTGTATTTGTATTTGTATATAGTGTATCAAAATAAAATACAAATACAGCAAGTACACAATACACATAGTCTATCACAATACTTAGGTCATAAAAGGCTTGTAATTAATTATTTGGTTGTCAACCAGTGGACATCCATTTAAAAATAAAAAACGAACTTTTAGCCACATAATTGTAAATTTTAAAGCCACATAGTAGTTTTTGTTATCTGATTTTGTTCTAATTGTTGCTGTTGTTTTTAAACAAAAAAACAATGGATACAGATGATGTAATCATAAATTTTCAACTAAACTTCAAGGAGTTCAACTCAACCTTACTATAACCACCAAACAATGCATGATGAAGAATACTACTACGGATGAAAAGAAACCATTGGATCCAGGATATTTAATGCTGCATTGGTTCGTTTCATTTTCAGTAATGTATTGTATATGTTACATTCATGTTTTAAGCATTCCCAGGTCCCCTCACAGCGTTTGCAGTAGCCTAGCCCATGAAAGAGACCACAGAGTCTACAGAAATCAAAGATTAATGACAACAAAAGGCTTCTGTTAACATTCTAATTCCTCTGTAATGCTACTCATACTTTGGTGAGATTGGTTCCAGGGAGTGGAGTAATCCTAACACTCTCTCTCTCTCGCTCTCTTTCTCTTGTGTCCTACGGTAAACTGGCTGTCTGTCAAACAAATCAAGAGCTGTCTTTCAAAGTGCCCGTCCATGGGAGCTGACAGAAATGGCTCTGACTGTCAAATTACCCCCGATTCGGTCTTCAAGGAAA
Organism: Tenualosa thibaudeaui; assembly: GCA_027481765.1. Lineage (NCBI taxonomy): Eukaryota > Metazoa > Chordata > Actinopteri > Clupeiformes > Clupeidae > Tenualosa > Tenualosa thibaudeaui. The sequence continues at coordinate 17,345,370 of JAIFZK010000006.1, read as the reverse complement.
ATTTAGAAGGCTGTTGAGGCAGGGATGGTACAGCATTAACCTCGAGTGGGGTTGGGTGGGTTGGGGGGTATGGGCAGACAATATCTCCCTTATGAATAATCCCATTTCATGAATAAATGCTTTTTATTTGAGAAGCGTTTTGGAGACGCATAATGTCTTGCCAAAAAAGCATCAGTCAGAGGAGGAGGAGGGCCTGGTCACAGCCACTGACAGCATTCACACTTTTAAATCGTATCAATCCACTTTTATTTATTGCCAAAGGGAGAGAGAGGGAGAGACAACATGAAAGAAAGCAAATGGTAAAGACAGAGAAGAGAAGAGAGGGAGAGGAACAGAAACTGAGGGAGTGTGAGAAGAAGGAGAGAACAATAGAAAGAGATAGCGAGAGAGATCTGTCTCTAATCTATGCAGCATTTTCATCTTTAATTTCATCACTCACAATATCGTGGGCTGAATCCAAATCAGGGATTTCTCTGATTTCGAAAAAGAACTGGGCCTATGTGAACATTCCCCAGGAGATCAGTATTCCTAAACCTATTGTCAATTTTTAAGAAATGAGACCCCAAGTTATTGTTTGTGACCAAAGCATCAATCCGTGTAGTTTTGAGTTTGACAGGGATATGCATTTACAGCAAAATATACAATAGCCTTAGGTCAGACTAAGTCGCTATTACAGGTGATTAATTGGACTCAAAAACATTACATGTTTCTGTTCCTATGGGTACGGTGCCAAAATACTGAGAAACAGTATTTGTTATAGTTACCTGTAACAAAAAGGTAAGAGAAAAGGTCTGTCTAAGCAGTCAGCACTCTTCTTTCGGTGACCACCAGTCTGTGTGGAGATTTTTTTGTTTGTGGAAAAAATGTGTACACAAATGGAGTAGACAAGAATAGAAAAATCTATATCAAATGTTTCAAATTCTCTTGATACAGATACAGTGATCTTGATACAGCTGAGGAGGTATGAGGGAAGCCATCTTTCTGACTGTGAAAGCACTTTAGTTTTCTTTTGTGTGTGTCTATCTCTCCTCCCCTCTCCCCTCTAACATTCTGTCTTTGGCTGCAGCGGTTCATGTATTGATTCCCCTTGCCTCCAGTGTAGCACAAATAAATATCGTTTGTGCGTGTGTGTGTGTGTGTGTGCACGCACATGTGTATGTGTTGGTATATTTATGGTTTAGTGTGTGTGTTTGTAAATATGAATGTGAGAGTAAAACTATGGTATGTGGAAAAGTGGCAAAGGCAATGTAAAGTGTTGAAAAACACAACAGTCTTCTGATGCAGTGGCATGAGGCCAGCCCCTCAGCTTAGACACGACAGATTAGCATGACCCCAGTGTCCTGCAAGGATTACATGTGTACATGTAATATGTAACCACTGAGCACCAATACCAAAGAACACACACACATACACACATATTGCACACACATAACCATGCAATCATACACATATTGCATGCAGACTCAATGACATAAACTCATACCTTATCACACACACCAAACATAAAAGAGACACATACAAACGTGTGCAACACACACACACACACACACACACACACACACACACACACACACACACACACATACAGAAGAGCTCACCTCCAGGATTATTGTACCACTCCACTTCAAATAAGAGCATGTCACCTCTCCAATCAGACCAGCGGTCATAAAAGTGCCAGGACCTGGGAGACTAACTGCCAACTGTACTGGCAGCCTGGGGGAAGGCCAGACCCAACCAACCCATCCATCAGAACGGGCCAGAGAGAGAGGGAAACAGAGAGAAAGAGAGAGAGAGAGAGAAAAAAGATGTTGAGCCAACGAACGCAGCCCGTAAACAATCCCAGAGATATTAATGGCTGTTTTAGTGGAAAAGAGGAGATTTCTCTCAGCACTGCTCTGTAAATCTGATGGGACGTACTTGCGAGTCAGGATTACTTATAGTTTCTTTTTAAACATAACTTAACTGACAGCCAAACACTTTCACCCGCATAGATCACAGGGACCCCCTTATGTTCTTACTGTCAAACACACTCCAGAGAACACCATCACACTTCACACTTACAGCTACTCACACATACTCAGAGACATGCTTACACACTCACACACACACAAACACACACACACACCAAACATAAGCTGCAACCCATAAATATTCATGCAGTCAGAAATACACACACACACATACATGCTGCACACACTGCACACTCGTTTACTTAACCTCTTCATATGGACTTTTTACTAATAGCCTGGAAATCCAGACCCAAATCTCAACATCTAGGTCTGGCCACAACTGATAGAGCTTCCCAATCCATGAGGAAGCACCAGTGGATGCCTATCAAAATGCCTACTGGATATGAGACTGCTTGCTCATGTCTACGCTCTGTGATCAATGTGTAAATTGATTTGTGATAATGGGTATTTTGTGAATATCAACATGCAAAATTCTGTTGAATAAAGAAAAACGAAAGTCTTGAGGACTCGCTCTTAAATTCTCAAGTCTCAAGACTGAATCAAGGCAGAGTATTTGTACTTTTGAGTCTGAGATGAGACGAAGAAAGCAGTCAATGGAAGACTGGACTTGCACTTACACAGGGACACAAATGCATATTCAACAACACACACACACACACACACACACAAACACACACATTGCACACACTGCTCACTCACACATAGTTCATACAGCTCATTGAGCCATCTCCTGATCCTTTACATTGGCTTGCCCTTTTCTGACCCTCTTTCATGCTGTGTTACACTAACAGATTACACAAACTCTCTCTCTCTGTCTCTCTCTCCCTCACACACACACATACACACACACACACACACACACATACACATACACACAGCCACACACACTCTTGTCTTCCTTGACCCCCCTCTCTCTATGACACCCTGACATAACTATTCTATTTGCAGCAGCCATCTCTAGCACTCTGATAGTAGAAACGCTCTCCACACCTGGCCCGGATTTGGCCCAGAGCTCAGCCAGATACCACCTGGACCGTGACCTAGATCATCCACTCAATGAAGTGGCCAGTGTGTCGGTGACACCTAACGACCGGCACGCCTCTTTAATGGAAACGCGGTGCAGAGTGGAAGGCTTCAGCTTTGGAAGCTCAATGAGCCTGGCAGTAACAATTCTCTTACATTACATCTCTTGCATTATAAGTTACAGCGCAGCACAGAAGGTCTCGGGAAGCACGGACCATGATTAAAGCAATTCATCATTGCCACGCGTTATTATAAGGCATCCGCTGACACCTCTTGGCCACGTATGTTTGCACGCTTCACTGGTCTATAGAGGGCCAAAGACGTGAACTAGAGTGAGTGTGAGAGAGACAGAGGAAGAAAGAGGGAGATGGGGGAGGTGTGGCCTTTTGAAAAAACATTTGTCCTTCCTGACTTGCTGTATCATTACGTCCTCAGTGTTTCTTTTCAAAGGTATTTGCCATATAGATTTCCAATGGAATGCATGTTATGAAAATGGAAATCAATTGAACCGTGGCAGGTGTGTACATTTTGTGTGTCTAGTTTGTATGTGTGTGTGTGTTTGTGTGTGTCTGAGATAGAGAGAGAGAAAAGAGATCTTGGACCATGATTGGCCATGGACCCGTAAGGCCAAATGCCGAATGCGTGGGCTGAAGCTATCGGTACAAACTTTTAATGCCCACACACACACACACAAAGTTTGTCCTGTAATGTCAGTGACTTGCGGCACACACACACAATCACACACACACACACACACACACACACACACACAGTTTGTCATGTGATGTCACTTGATGCCCAAGTGATAATACTGTTGTCAGGTCCCCACCTCGGCTGCGGACTCCAGTCAAAATCAGAGTCGCCCGTGGCAGTGTGTGGGTGTTTTTTTTTTTTTATTATTATTTTTATTTATTTATTTTTAATCCATACAGTGCTTGCTTCTGATGTACTTGGATCCAAGTTTTTCTTTCTTATGCAATAAAATCTATGTCTTGTATTTTTGCAGCATATCTATCTATCTATCTATCTATCTATCTATCTATCTATCTATCTATCTATCTATCTATCTATCTATCTATCTAATGTGATTGGAAAGTAAGTGATATTGTAAACAGCTCATTAAGGTGAAGCCACTGAATATAAAACAACACAGTGATCCACATCATCCCCAAATCACCTACGCGTCAAAGTAGCTGATACAGTCAAGATGTAGAGTTGTTAGGGATGTTTACATGTACAGATAAACTCTTATTTTTGAGAGGGTGATGTGGACATTGTTGTTGGTCCATTTATCATTTATTCATTGCTCTGACCTATCTGGCCTCTATTTTCAAAGTGCACTGCTGGCTCCTCGCCCTGACATTAATGATTTGTTATTACCATGCCATTTTCACACACACACACACACACACATACAGAAATCTTTGCAGTGCATGTCAGTTCAATATATTTAAACATTTACTTTCCCAAATCTATCAAAGCGACTTTGTCATAGTGGATGCATCTTCACTTTTTGACACCATCTCATGACTACATTGTCACAGGACTTAGGAAACTCATCAGACACAGCTTTCTGATGAGGGCCACCCATTAGTAAAAATCAGCTCCTTAGATAATTACAATGTTTCTCATTGGATGTTGTAAATGCATAGATTTAAATGTGATTATGCTCTTTCTTGCAGCTAAATTCTCATGAGGATGGATAATGGATAACGCTCTCAGCAACCTCTGATTGCCACATTGTTTTCGCTCTAAAACACTCCAGGCCAGTTAAGATCAACGCTGCATCCATTACGTGAGGTCTTAAACAGACAAATCACAGAAGAACAAAAACCCAATACAAGAATGGGAAATGGACATACATATCGGCAGTCATAGAAATGGAATATCAATGACAACACAATTGAAAACATGATGGTAAAGCATGACAACACACACTGCATCTACTGGATAGGATGATGACAACAGCAATGACTGCACCTCAATCTGTGGTAGGGTGTGTTTACTACACAGGTTTTTCTTTCCTACATCAGTAAACAAATACATAAAAAGAAATATGAATGGATAAACAAAAAAACAAGCTCTAAGTGATGTCAAACAAAAAGGCAAAATCCCCCTCTTGATATGAACCTTTGACAGTCTGTGTCATGGCCTTTGCAGACGACCCCGGTCCCCCACTTTGCTGGTAGAAATTGCCGGAGGATATTTGTCAGTGGGTGGTTGTTTCCAAGCACTAATTGGCTGGCTCCCCTCTCCTCCCTCCTCTCTGCAGCTGAGCTTGTTGGTGTGCTAGTCAGGTAAATAATACTGGAGGCACATTGCTAATGATCTGAAGCCAGATGCCCTCTGTCCTGCTGCTAAAGGTCATGTACCGTTTGATCTCTATGGAAAGACACTTAACCCATAGCACCGGGGTGCAGGGTGGTTGAAGGGGGGATTTTTGTCTCTCTCCCTTTCTAGCTGAATGTGAGTGTGTGTGTGTTTGTATGTGTGTGTGTGTGTGCATATATATATAAAAAGGGCATGAGCAACCATGGTCTTATTTACATAAATATATTTGAGCATTTTTCATGTTAGCTCTGCTGTTCATGGTACATGGAATCCTCAAATTTCAAAATCAGTGAAATTTCATAAAAGTATGTGGCATGTTATTGGTTGTATGTATGCATCATTAGAGGCGTGCACATTGGCTGCTGTTTGTCTAGATCATTCACCACTTAACTAACTGTGTATATGGATAGAGATCCATAAATGAGCCAACACACTTTGAATACTCCTGTCCCATTCCATTCACACCTTCTCTGTGGGTAACAATTCCATTGATGTTGAACTGAAGTGTCCTTAACTGGCATATCCCATGACAAAAATCCTGCTGTTTTAAAGTTCTCATACAGATCAGACAGTTCAACATTTTTTTTGAAACAGTAGTATGTCAGGGAACTCTCCAAAGCTTCTGTACCCCCAACTAATTTTTTAGCTTTTAAAATGTCATGTCAATGGATTCAACTCTTGAAATAAGGATAGTTGCCTTGAGTGACAGCTGTAATTCATCTGAAAACTTAATCTGAAAGTATCATCAGGAGTGGTAGAAAGGTATTGTCTCAGGAGTGTTGAAAAAGAATGTCTCAATCTCTCTGCCTTCAATCTCTCTATCAGTGTGGGCTGTGTTCTGGACACACTTTGGCCTGGAAAGCTATAAAGCAAAACATTATAACCAACTTTTCTAGCGGTTATAACATTGAGTTCTTGGACTCACTAAGTTAGACATGGTCTGGGAGACAGACATGACTCATTTTTCAAGTGTGCAGCATGAGGTGAAAAAAAAAGATATTCCATAGAATTTCAGACAGCAATTTGGAGAACATGGAGACATTGTGTGTGTGCGTGTGTGTGCGCGCATGTGTGTGTGCGTCCAATCTTGAGGCCTCATCATTTCCAATCCCATCAAGACACATTCACTCCTTTTCAAAATGACAACACCGGACAAATGAACAAATTCTGACATTGATTTCCCACTGCATCGCCCGTTGTCCTCCTCCGCGGAGCCTGACACTGTGTTTCATGGCCTAAGGTGCCGTCAGGAAGCAGACACGCTGTCACTGCATCAGCCCTTGACAGTGAAAGCTGTCTAATTTCAGCATAAGGAGCCTAAGATGATTGAGTCAAACCAGACCCAATTATCTCTATTCAAGGTCTGCATAGTGTTTGTCGAAAAGGGCTTTATGAGCCCGAACATGTTTGCTGTTGATTTACGCTTGTCTGGGTTAGAATTTCCATTATGTGTCTGAAAAGTCTGTAAAGCTGTAATCTTTCGTCTTTATTCAACATATTATTTTCTTTTAAATCCGTCTGTTTTTTTTTAGAGAGAGAGAAAGCACTTAGGTCTTGTCAGAGGCTTCTGTGAACTTTTAAAGAATCAAATGATGTTATCATGCATTGCATTCAAACATTTCAATGTTTGGTGCAGTTTATTGAAGTGTGCTGAACTCTGTTGTATTTCATACTCTTGCAGAGTTTGGCAGCTGTTCTGTTTTAATGGGTTCAGTTGTAATCTAATCTTAGGCATAATTGCATGTGTGCATTTTTTATGAGCTGAATTGAGGTTTTTTTACTTCCTTATACTTCCTTATCAAGTTACACATTGATGTTTCTAGATTGGTTTAGATTTTTAAAATACTGTCACGATTTCTTTTTTACAATATTTCACTGTTTGCTAGACCTAGAGTGCATGTTAATATTTGCCTGATTGTGCAAAGTTACCATAACCTCACCTAGTTCTTTTTTTCCCACTCAGGTGCAGTACAAGGAGTGTGTCATTATTGGCCCTTAGGCCCTGTTTATATTAGATACTGTATGTTTTGGCTCAGTTGTCACTGCTTTACACTGTTTCTGACACCAGTTCTGAATTCTGCCATGTTGGAACCTAATATATCTAATATATATATATATCTAATATCACAAATACTGCTAACGGCAGGAATATAGGTTCTGACATCCTGGATTTCCCCTTTAACTAAGTACAGCATAGTCAATGTCTTTTAATTTTCGGCTGGGCCACAGTAGGGGACACTGGGGACAGTTGCAATAGGGATGATTGCAACCATACAGGCTGGCTGTAACATGCCTTTTCTCTCCAATCAGAAACAAGCTAGAGTGATGACCCTCCCCCTTGCAGACAAATACCAGGCAGATTTAAGAAGTATTACAGGAGTTACTGGTAACTGATTTTCGGGGGGTCAAAGTATATATATTTTTTTAGCTGTGTTATTGTCATACTAAAATTGTTTTTTCGCATTTTTAATCTTACACAGTCTAATTCACGGCACCCCTGACCCAAATCAGTCCCACTGGACCCCCTCCTGATCACCATGAACACAGTGATGTATGAGTTCAACAAGTCCTCCAGCTATTGAGCTATGTCCATGAAGTAACAAACTACTGAAGAGGAACGTGGGGGAAGCCAAGCACCATATATTAAAGTAAGTGAATAAAGACATCATATGAGTAATATCTGAGGCAGATTTCCCCCTGAGATGGGAGACTCATGGATGATTTACTCTTTTAATTTTAAGGACTCCATTTTCAGCAGTTTGCCCCATCTGTCACACACACCATCTGTGGAAAGTACTGCACTCTGTTGTATCTTCCTGCTGAGTTCAACCCCCGACACTAAACAAGCAGAACAACGAAAGATGTGCGACAAAAAAAGAGGACAGCAAACTATTACATGTCCTGGTGCGATAACTCCTGTATTGTACCGACTTTATAAAAATTGACTCAGACTATTAGCGTTGTTATATTTGTTGAGCAGAACACTCTCAGATAAGGGCTTCCCTTATGCATTTCTTTCCTGCCCCTTTTTTCATTCTTTTACCCACGGCCACTCTCCTCTCTTAGCTCCGTTTGTGTGTGGAGCGGACATGACAGTAAAGTGCTTTATAATTACGCCACTGGAGAAAGGTCACTGTTGCCCCTGCAGTCCAAATATGAAATCCAAAAAGTTATTTTCTAGCTCGCTGCTCCGTGACTCCTCAGTACTTTAGTGAGAAATAAGTAAAACAAACAAATGGCTTTAATCTCAGCCTCTCTGCCAACTCTCCCTTCTTTCTTAATTAACAAAAATGTGAAGGGAACGTTGAGTGAGAGAAAAAGAAAGAGAGAATTAACTTGAGAAAACAAGGAGCGTGACATGATTGACAGCCAGAGAGACAGGATTCAGGGATGCACAGGGTGGAGTGTATGTCAAGGGACATGCAGACCCTCAGTGGACCCAGAGCGACTCCCACTGGCTCCACGGACGACTTTGGACACAGAGAGCTGACAGCACAAGATGGGGACAGATGACAGGAGTTTTTTTGTTTTGTTTTTTTTGTTTGTTTGTTTGTTTGTTTTTTGGTTTGGGGCATCTTTTTTGGGACAGTTGTCTTGAGATTTTTCCTTATGCTTATTCAACAATTTGAGTTTGTCAGTTTCCCACACCTCACTCTCACTCCACCACAGAGAATTATTGCCACATCTGTTTGCAGGACCTATGGTGAGACTGTGTTAATTGCTGTCTGTGTCTGTGAAGCAGTGGTGGAGGTGGTGGTGACAGATTGAGTGGGAGGGTGTGGGCATTTGGGGAGCTTCAGAGGAAGGGGTGTGAAGACCTCTGCTCCTCGGCTGGCAGTGGTGTTCCACAGGGCTTACCTATTTATAAAGCAGCAAACCACATCTGTTAACCACCGGTGCTGTATTCCCAGACCTCAGTGTGTATGTTACTATGTATGATAATACAGGACATGCTTCTGTATAGGGACCCAGCAGGGTCACCTTGTGTTCATCATGTACAGGCAGACACTGTAGGCTGGATACATGTATGCATTTGTTGCATTTGAGTGTTGAAGTTGAACATAGACTGACTGTCAGCCATCAGCAGGCTGATAAGACGCCAACATGAGATAGCTGGGGCTGAACCAAAAGAAGCCTCAGAAGGCTTCACACTCCAGATGGTTAGCCGTATACCAAGTTAGCGGGGCACTTGATGCCAACTGGAGCTGTCTCATGCTAGCTGTCAATCATGTGGAAACTTGCTATGCCTAGATGGAGAGGAACACACTTGGCAATTGAACCCGTCTCAGAGAGATGAATTCACCTGTGCAGAGAAAAACAAAAATCTTTAGAAACTCAATAGGGGTGGTTTGCACCTGATGTTAACAGTGTTACTGTCTTTGCAATAGACATAAAAAGCTGCATAACCCCTTTTAGTGCCCCTAATAGTTAACAAGGAGAGTTTACACTCCAGTAGACTGGGCTTTACTGTGACAAGTTTGAACAGGAAGGCCTCTTGCTTTCCAGTGCAAACTTTTAATTTTTTTTTTTTTTTGCCAAAAGCAGCTTTTTTAATTGGCTTTGACCTTTCACTTGACAGTCCACTTCGCTTGTCATCGTCATAGTGAGAGCGTTGGATGAAGAAAGAAGACAGAAGCACAGCAGAAGAATCTGTGGCTTTTACTAACTCTGACCTTGTCAGGAAGAAATACCCCCCTGTCTCTTTCTCTCTCTCTCTCTCTCTCTCTCTTCTGCTCACTTTTTATCTCTCACCCCTCTCCCTCTCTCTCTCTCTCTTCATAAAAACAGGGCCTTGCTTGATTCACCCTGATAATCGTGTCCTATTCATTATGGCTTGCTGAAGCTTGAGGGACCTGAACCCTGGTCAACTTGCTCCTGAACTCCCCGGCAGTTGTGCCCGCTTGAGTCGTCCATGTATGCACCACTCTCGTTCGGCTCAATAATATCGGCAATCAGCCAACTGTGCCAGTCTGTTTTCATCCTGAAATCTCACCGATCGTGACTTTGTGTGCAGGGTTCTGTGGTCATCAGCAGGCGTATGGAAATAAGGGTTATGCTGTTTGGCAGGTACAAAAAAGAGGAGAAGGGAAGTGCACAAAGTTGAGGTAATATGAACTGCAAAACTTTTTTGACAAGAAAGGGCAGTCAAGGTACTAAATCGACCACCTTTAAGGAACAATCATTCTTAGCGAAGCATGGAGAGACGTGACCCCTCTTCTCTTGGGTATTTAGTCGATGAGCTGCAGGTGTCACGAAAGAAAATGCCTTGACCGCTCTACAGAAGGCGGGACCGTTTTGTATTTTCTGCCGTTGCGAGTGGGTGTTCACTGCGCGGCAGGGTGATCACCCATCCTACGCACATTAAAATTGCACATCAAAACATCTGCAGCTGAATAAGGTCTTTTGGTGCACAGGGTTTGGCTTTCTTCCTGTGTCACTGCTTTGCAGACAGAGGCAGGGAAAGCAGACTCAGGTGGATATTAACTAAGCAGAAGGCGCTTGACGGTACAATGCATACAGTTTTCTTTTTTGGTTTTGTCGGCAAAAGCATAAATGTCTGGACCAAGGAACAATGAGATGAGTCTAGAATCCTTGCTGAGTCTTTCAGATCTTTCCTCATTTTCCTTTCATTTCTTGTGGTTTGGTTGCATTCTGAATTACATCATTCTTGTAAGTCTGGAAGTGTGCATGTATTTATTTATTTATTTTGTTTCTGTCTTGACAACAAAACCTACACATCTCACCTATAACGAGGTGGATAGATGAATCATCTCATATCTTGTTGGCTTCATTTATGGTAAAAGAAGACCAATTATTTTAGGAGATAAAGCTGCATAAAGCAAACATTGTCCCCTCTACATTTTAGTGAGCTTGCGTAAAAGTTTGCAAACATACTCAGAAAAAGTTATATAAATAATCAGGCAGGACGCGGGGAAAATGTCACTGTTTTTAAACTGGGACTATTTAAATTCTAGCATACATTGTCCTGTGTGTTTTTTTAAAATAGTTCACTGTTGTACCGTGTGCATTAACCTGCATTAGTCTGAAGGCCATTTGTTTGATTAAGAGTTTAAACTGAGGCCTGCGTGGCATTTGCGCCGCTGATGTGGAGCCCTGTGGATGTTTATTAGAGTGAGCTTGGCACATGTCACCGGCTGCCGACATTCAGCTCAACGGGCGCTTGACTGACACGTGACATTTCCTCCTGAAACAGCCCGGGAGGAGTCGTGTGACCCCGCCTGGTCCCCTGAGGTGGCACAGGCCGGCAGCGTCTGTCCCTCGGAAGTGGTCGGATGGTGTTCTCTGAGCGGGGGCCCCGGGGCCTTTGTTCTAATTAACCCTCTTAATGGGTTCAGCGGTCCCCCACTTCCACACTCGACAGAGCCCATCCCGCGTACGGTAATTCTTATAATGCACTGGAGGGGGGATCGGGGAACAGAATGCCAAGAGGTGCAAGGTCTCGCAGTATGTTTTAATACACCTCAGATACCCACTGCACTCTCTCACATTTCACTCTCTCATACCCATTCACACACACACACACACACACTGTCACTCACACACACACACACACACACAGACAAAGGCACACACTGGAACACTTCAGTCAATAAAAAGTGCATGAGCTGCTTATCACGCAATTGTGTGTGGGGGGGGCTTTGATATTTTTACAGTTGAACACTATTAGTAAACTTTTAATTGATTCTGATGAAAACCAAGCAGAATGTTTCAGGCACCGAGGCTGCTTTCTATGTGTGTGTGTGCGCATGTGTGTGTGTGTTTATTTGTGTAAGTGGTGGTGGATGTGTGGATACGTCAATCAAATGTTAGTTATATCACAGAGAAGCAGCTAGTAGTTGACCCTGGGCCAGACTGGCACCAGAATGGTTCTTTCTCTTTCTCTTCAGCAGCCTGGCGCTTCCATCTTTGCTAATTACAGACAGTACAGCAATAAGACCTGTGCCAGACAACATTTAATAAATGTACACACCTTTATAAACGTATTTATGTCCAAGACATTTAGTCCCTTCATTCCTCTGTGGGAGGGTGTGTGTACTTGGGCAGACTGAATACCACGAGTATAGATTTAACCTCCCTTGCCTCCTTTTAACATTTCTGAGGCCACCACACATTACCCAGGGCAATTATTACCACTGCTCCGCGCCATAGAGTGACTCATTGTGTTTGGTTCAATAGCCCAAAGCTCTTAGTATTGAGTCCTATTACAGCAGGCTAGACCTCCCAATCCAATCAATACACCGCTGCAAACACAAGAGCCTGCATTGCTTTTTTCATGCATTTGTGCATGGTTTTTATATATTTATTTATACAAGGTCAAAGATGTCAGTGTTTGTTGCAGCATCCGTTTCACACACACACACACACATGAACACATACACACAAAGAAACGAGTGAGCGTGGAAAGCATACAGACTGTGCCAGCAGGTCAGAGATGTAATGGTTTGATATGGGGAGGGATGCATGGGTGAGATGGGTCTCGTGTGTCTGACCTCATCTCGGATTCTGGCTCTCTGAGCTGTGATAGTGAGGTGGTTGTTTTGTATTATTTTGCCGTAATTACTGGGGATTCACATCAGCAGAAATACACTCCTGAATATACGTGCCAGAACAGTTTGCCTTTGTTTGTGTGTGTGTGTGTGTGTGTGTGTGTGTGTGTGCATGTTTGTAAGTGTAATTCAGTGAATCTATGTGCATGTGTGTGTCTTTGTGTGTGTGTAAACGCATGTATATGTGAGTGTGTGTGTGTTTATCTACACAAAATGAGGATATAAAACAAACAGCATAATTTTATACAGAAACAGACTTGTTTATGAGCAGGGCAGAGCGTTTCAAACAGCAGGGCGCTTTTTTCTCTGTTCTAGGCCTGTGCAGTGATTAGATTTTATTTGGTCTTTGGCAAGGTGGCTTTGCTGATGTTTACAGTGACAGCATGGACCCCATGACTCCAAGCTTTCCTCCAGTTGTGTTGGCAATGATAACACCAAAATAATGTGTTTGGGCACCCTAAATTACACTGTGACTCATCAACAAGCATCAGCTTTGCTAAGCAGTCCCTGTTTTGGTTAAGTAAGGGATAACAGGGTGACCAGTTCGATGACAATAATGGTGAAGTGAAGACAAAAAACGCAAAAAGCTCTGAGGGGGGTTGCCTCCACAGAGTCAATATTTCCATCAAACTAGTCACCTCGAAGGCCGTTATTCCACTTATCTCCCATTCGTATTTAGGATATAATTTTGTCTAAAACGTTTCTTTATATTTAGGAATCATGTGCACAAACTACAAAAAATAACCTATTATAGCTACCCTTAGGGTGGAACTACAGTGTTGAATACTTTACTACGGTCATAAACACATTTATATAGGATGGCTATTTAAAATATTTTTATCTACTTCAAAGGTAGCCAGTTATACAAAGTTAATTCCTAACTCATCAGCCAATCAGAAAAGAGAATCCCATTGTTAAGGGAGATAAGCATTAAACAATTGACAATGAAACAGTGAGCAAAACTGCACCAACTAGTGTGAATAGTCCAACAAAAATGTCATTCAGATTGCAGATGTCTTGGCTCTTATCTGATGACTGGAACTGTACTAGATAAGGACCGCGCCTGAGTCCCAATGTGTTGTTATCTGTGAAAAGAACTCTTTGCAAAGTTCTCTCACTTACACAAATAAAAGTTAACTATGCCACTGAGCCTGACCTCACCTAAGACATATTAGACGAATATGAGAGAACTGACCGTGGTGTTGACTTACCACCACTGCTGCCAATGGCTCTGTTGCTGCAAATGAGCTGGCAGGGGCCTGCCTATGTCAGCAGGCGTTACCAAAGACAGGGAAAAATCACTCCTATGTCTGCACACTGTAGAAAGTTTTTTTTTGCAGTACTACCAAATTCACATGTCAATTTCTGCAGTAAAGTGCTGTAAAATGCAGTAGTTTGTGTGAATGCATTTCTTGCGTGTCAAAAATATTACATACAGGAGGTATACAGCTGTATCAGTAATGATAGAGAAAAAATGCAGCTTTGATATTCCAGTGCATTACTGTCTTTTTTGTAAGGGATGAACTAGAAAGTCTAAAATTTATTTCAAGTGACTATTTGTGTTATAAAGCACATGAAACCATGGAGCATCTGCAGCTGTGGTTAAGTTGGGCACACCATCTTGTGAATAGGTTCATGATTTTTGGCCAGTCTTTGTCAATCATAAAGTGAAGCCATGGTGAATGGAATTGTTAAGGCTAAGAGTGGCATAAAAACTCAAGTGATAGGTCCATTCAATAGCTAAGGAGCCTCTTGCCTATACAATACTAACACAGTTTAAACTTTTATTCCCTGTCCTCTGCTCAAGGTTTCTCAAAGACGAAGGTGAATTTTCTTCTAACCTGTGGAGAGCCAATAGCCTCTGGGTTCTGGCCTTTAAACAATAACCACTGTTAACTCATAAATGGTATGTTGGTTATATTGATATGTTCCTGAGGACATACTGTGGCATAGACAATGGCACTACATTCAGGTTCTTTTGGCTCAAAGCTTTAACAGTACTGCTACATATATTGCTGTCACTGTCTTGTCTGTCCATTAGTACAGGGTCCCTGCTGACCAATATGACCAATATGAATAGTATATCTACTGCTGTTATCAACTGAAAGATTTTTATATATATATAAATCTTTCAGTTGATAACTTTCTAATTTATATATATATGTGTTATATATATGTGTGTGTGTGTGTGTGTGTGTGTGTGTGTGTAAGCAAGTCAAGTAGTAAAGTAAAATAAAAGTAAAAGTAAAGTGCTAGAGAGGGAGTTTAGAAGTTTCGGAGTTTTGAACTGTACCCATGCCATTTCACTGCCAGCTAATAACATCACCACTACTCATATTCCCATGTTTTGATTGACACCTTTAAACATCCTCCTCTTTTTCAATTTATGTAAAGGAAAGATGTTTGCATTAGAGGGCATTTTACACCAAAGCACTGTGGAAGATTATGACCATGGCCGTAGAGGTAGCCTTTAATGAGATGCTTACATTCATGGTCAACTTCACATCCCCTCCGAGAGCAGTTCCATCAGTGGCTCTTTCACTCTCTCTCTGGGAGGGAAAGCTCTTCAAACTTGCTAAGAGCTCCTCTCATGGTCAAAGCACTGGGCTGTGTGATGGCTCCCCTTTGGCCACAGAAATAAGTTTGGTGATCTGCCATTGACCCGGCACTCAAGCAAAGTGGCGTTGCATGCCTGCTACTTCTTTGGCACCCGCCATGCTCATTAGGGCCTTTCTGGACATCTAATGAACGGCGGAGGCGAAAGTAACCACAACGGCGGTGGCTGTGGATATGACGCAGCATCCAGGTCAGGGGCCCAAAATGGGAATGGGATGAAGAGTGGGTCAGCTAATGGAGTAACTCTCTCCCAGCACATCCCAGAGGACTAGGGCCTCAGGCCTGCATGACTAAAGCCTCATTAAAGCTGCCTGAGGACTGCACACAGCTCAGACATGCACACTAGCCCAGCTGCAGCATCTATCTTCATGATTACACACACACACACACACACTGAT
This sequence comes from Tenualosa thibaudeaui, assembly GCA_027481765.1. Classification (NCBI taxonomy): domain Eukaryota; kingdom Metazoa; phylum Chordata; class Actinopteri; order Clupeiformes; family Clupeidae; genus Tenualosa; species Tenualosa thibaudeaui. The sequence goes on along the minus strand of JAIFZK010000006.1, from coordinate 17,329,464 downwards.
ATACATATGACACCAATAGGGTGTAAAAGTGCTTCAGGTTAAACACATGGAGAAATGAAATACTGTTTTCTGACTGGCCAACTGGATGTGTGTTACTGTAACTCACTACAAAGGGGCACCTACTGTATGAAGTAAATCACCATTCCATATCAATATTGTATTGAATGGTAACTATAACAACCAACAACATTTGAATTAGCGAGCAACACTGGAATCTGCTGTTATCAAGCTCACTGTTGTCAGTAACCAAAGACAGTAAAAAGCAACTGAACATGTTTACTTCTTTTAAAAATTAACTGCATGTTTCCTTCATGTTTGAACGTAGGCTCAGTGTCTACACTCAGGAGATGCAACTGGAAGAATAGAAGGATAATGGCCTTCGAGGTGTCCAGATATGCAGAATTAATGGCCTCCGCTTTGTGTCATGGTGTTCTTTGCCCCACCCTTGTCCATTAATTGCATGTATCAAGACACCTTAGCAACCGTCATCCCTTATCCTACATACATGCATGCATACATGTCAACATGGCATCAAGCTTATGTGATGAACTTAATGGAATGCTCATTTATTTCCTGAGAACATGAAATGAAATGTCATTAATAATCATGGTTGATGGTCAAAACACTCTACAAATATCACTTAAGCACATGGGCAAGTTAATGTAAATGTAAATACATCTGTTTATTTTGCTATGAGTAGCATTTTATTCATGACACTTTGGCAAATAACATTTTTCAGGCCCCAATACATAGATACAGTGTCGCCACACCCTATACTAGTTTACTATCACTTATAATGAAGTGTGCATTTGAAATCTTGACTGATGTCCTCAGCGTATGTGTGGACCAACACCAGTACCAACAAGCATCTGCTGTAAGCCTGCCTATGTATCATGGAAATGTATGGTTCAGCTTTAAAAGCACCTCCAAACATTCTTAATGATTAGATGCATCTGGAGAGGAGGCGGGTGGCAGAGGAGTAATGAGGAGAAGTGTGTTTAGATGTTTGGACGCCAATGGAGCCAGAGCGATTGGTCATGCTTCAGAAGGCTACGCAGATGAGGAGAGATGGATTAGATGAGAGGAGGAGAGGAGGAGGAAGAGGGGGAGGAGGAGGATATGGTCCATTGCCATAGAGAGGTTGTGTGAGGATGGAGTTGATTCATTGAGAAGAGGGAGGATGGGGGGGGGGGGGATTTGGGGGGAAGATACAAACAGAGGAGAGAGAGGGAACATCACATCATTTTCATTAAATAAGCAGCTAATGTGGAGCCCAGAGAGTGATAAAATGAGAGACTATGTTTTAGAGAGGGAGGGAGAGAGGGAGACTGAAAGAGATTGAACGAGAGAGAGGGAGAGCGAGAAGGTGAGTTATAGCGATGGAGGGATGTTTCAAGGCAGCTGTCTTTACAGCCCTGTGTTCTTACTCTCGCCTACACTTCCTCTAAACATAGAGAAAAGCAACAAATATCAGCTCTTTCTTCCTGCCCAGACTCTCTCTCTCATCCCTCTTTCCAGTCGCTGTCCATCCACTCAGTTACTTTTCTTTCTATTTCTACTTCTTTTTTTTTCCTTTTTTTCTTTCTTTCTGTCCACATCACTCTCGCTTTTACCTTTCTCTTGCCTTCTTCTTTCCTTTCTACCTCTCATTCAGTCACTCTCTCATTCACTCCAGCTTTCTTTTTCTCTCTCAATCTCTCCTTTTTTCTGTGTGTGGGAGAGGGAATGAGAGAGCTGGTGTGACAGACACAAATGGACCTGAGCTAAATGTGTAATTAATGACTTCTGGGAAGAGCTGAGATGGGAGGTCAGAGAGACAACAGTGCCGAGAACAACAGATGAGGAATTGCAGCCTCTAATGCATGCGGGCACTGCCACTGAATAAACTCACACACACACACACACACACACACACACACACACACACACACACACACACTCTCTCTCTCTCTCTCTCTCTCTCTCTCTCACTCTCTCTCTCTCTCTCTCACACACACACACACACACACACACACACACACACACACACACACACACACACACACATACATCCATACACATACAAACAGGCAAAAATCAAACACACACAGACTCAGAAACTCACAGTTGGAGTTTTGCTTCATGAGCGTATGTATATAGATTGGCCTCCTCCTCTTATGACCCTATTGAAGCTGTATGCATACAACAACAGCCTGACTGTGCAGTATGTGCAGACAGTCTTAGCCAGTGCATCTCTTGTGCAATCCTCCACCTGATTACATCACTGTGAGGTGACAAATTACCCCACACATATGATCTAGTTCTCTGTGGTGACCTACATAAGGCTAGCTCACATAAGAGTAGGTCCATGCCACAGTCAGCAATAATCTTTGGGTCCATTTCCACACAACTATAGACCCTTCCCTGACACACAAGCACACACATACACACACAAGCACACTAACAGGTGTTTTTTGTAGGGTTAAGGTCATCTCCCCATCTTCTGACACTCAGACATCATAACTACATAACATAACTGCAAAAAGCTGCAAAAAGAATTCTCAGTTCGACTCAGTTCTCACCCCTTTTTGCAAAACACAACTCAATATCGATCTAGCACACAAAAATCAGTCAGGAAGTAGCTTGTTTTCTGTTATCACAAACAATCATTCAAAATGCCACACCTATTCACCAGTGCTTCTTAATCACTCCACATGTGCACAAACACTCACTGCTTTACTGAACACCAACCAAGAATTGCCATAGTATAGGCCTATGCATTGGCTAAAGGTCAAGTTACAGTATGAGTTTTACAGTAATCATTGTATGACAATATTGCAGAGTGCACACATACTGTATACACGCACACACACACATAGACACACACACATTTTACATATTTAGAAAGTCAGCTTTTTGGTTTGTGTCCAGTCACATATGGTGATTTTTCTTGTGTGCGGAAATATTTAGTAAAATATATTTCAATCCCTTCCGGTTATACAAACCGATCAAAGACAGAAGTGCTTTAAGTTCAGAGCAATAGAATGTATATGATATATACATAAATGTGATATCATGGTCAAAGTGTGTATGATGTCAGACAAAAGCTTACCTTTGAGATGTTTTTAAAATATTTTGAATACAGTATTTCATTTTGCAGGAGATGTGAGGCATTTGGCATTTTGTGTAAGGAATTAATGGATTTGAGTGTAAAGATTTGAGAAAAAGACAGAGAGCTTTAAAAATGTGTGTAAACAGTTGAAACAAAAAACTATAACAGCAACATTGTAGGGTTAAGGCCATCTCCCCATCCTCTGCTGTAGGAGCTTACGGGGTTCCACTGCTAGCACCAGCCCCCCCATCGACCCAACACCCAACAGAGCCATCCGTCAAGCCTTGCAATTAACACCAAGTGTCACGTCAAAACCCAGATATTACCCCAATCCTTCTGTAACAAGATTTATCCATTTATGTGTTTTTTTTTATTCTGTCTCTCTTGTAACCCTTGCTCATCCTCTTTCCTTTTCAATCATATTTCTTCTTTCTCTCTTTCTTTCCCACCATCTCTCGCTCTCATCCTCTTTTCACCCATTCTCTCTTTTCAGCATTAATTGAACTGGCAGGGGAGGGGGTGATGGGGGCACTACCTGATTAGGCTGCTACATTCAGTGGTGGCAGTGATGGCAAATCCATCTTGTAATAAAACTTGAGATGGATTATTGCCTTTTTTTGTGCCAAGCAGGCGGACAAGAGCCCGGCACATCTCACCGCTGGTTATTGCAGCACATAAATCCATTAGAGGGGCCATGGAGGCTTTGGTATTTATCTCATATCTCGCCTGTGCGCGCACACACACACACACACACACACACACACACACACACACACACACACAAACGCTTAAAACATACAGTCACACATATGAAAACACACACACACACACGCATGTTTAAAAAACATAGTCACACATATGAAAACACACATGCTTAAAACATACAGTCACACATATGAAAACACACACACACACACACGCTGAAAACATACAGTCACACATATGAAAAAACACACACACACATGCTTAAAACATATAGTCAGCACAAGCACAAGCACAAGCACAGCACAAGCAACGTGTGTCTCACACCCACATACTCTCTCTCCCCCTCTCTGTCTCTAAAGTAAATCCCAGTTATCTATGATCACTTTATTCTTTCCCTGTCATTCTCTCATACACATACACACATCAACACTCTCTCTCTCTCACACACACACACACATCCACACATAAGAGAGAGGGAATGTGTATACAAACAGGCTTACCACACATCATATGTACACACCAGTCACTGTTAAAGAATAATTCATTTCCTCCACATCTGCCACAGCCCCTTAATGCACTCCATGGCTGTGGCTCCTCTGACTCTCTCTGCTGTATGTCTCACCTCTCTCTTCATTTGCAAACTTTGCTCCTCAATCTCTCTCTCTCTCTCTCTCTCTCTCTCTCTCTCTCACACACACACACACACACACACATATATATATATATATATATATATATATATATATATATATATATATATATATATATATATATATATATATATATATATACACACAAACACAATTATGCACACACACAAACACAAACAAACACACACACACAAACATGCACATACACACACACACACACACATACACACACACATATTCCACTTTGCAGTAAATACAGATGCTGACATCCCCCATAGTAGGAATATATAGTGTGATACAGAGTTTAACACACCCACACCTGGAAACACACATATACACACAGACACACACACACGTAAATACCTGCCCAATCATTCACACAAACACGCACACACACACACACACACACACACACACACACACACACACACACACACACACACACACAAACACACACACACAGACACAGACACACACACACACACACACACACACACACCTGCCCATCTGTTTAGGCCAAACAGCTGCCTCAGCATTCTGCTCTTGGTTATTTTGGATGTCTCCAAGGCCTTCCTCTTGTCTCCTGAAGAAAGGTGTGAACCAGCCTCCTGCTCTTCCCGTCTCTCTCTTCCCCGCCCTCCACCTCTCTTTTTCTCTCTCTCTCTTTTGGTCCACCAGCTGCAGCAGGAGCAGCAGCACCAACACCACCACCAGTCTGCTTTGGGACTCTGAGAAGTTCACACTAAAGTTCTCCCCACTCTCCTCCTCCTCCTCCTCCTCCTCCTCCTCCTCACTCTGTGGCCGAGTCGACTCTCTCTTTTGAGAGACCGCTTTTAATCCAGCACACCTCCAGGCATCTGTCCCTTTCATCCCGACTTCATTTAGACTACATTCCATCCCCTTCTCTGAAAGAGGGGGGGAAATGAGAGAGGGAGAGAGAGAGAGAGAGAGGAGGCAATGAAAGAGGGATAGGCCTCTAAAGAGATGGGTGACAGAAGAAAGGAGAAAGTGATGGATTTTTCCGCAGCCATTTAACTAAATCAAATGACTTGCTTTGAATGGAGAAGAGGGGGGTTTTAGATCCCCTCTCATTTGAAATGAAAAATGCCATTAATATTCCAACGTTTCCTTGCGGGCAAGGTAGCTGACGACCTGCTGGTAACTCTGTCTGCTGTCACTTAAGCACTGGCGATGGGAGAGAGTGAGGCAGGGAGGGAGGTATCGCCTTCAGACAGGAGAGAGGGAGTTTGATGTCAGTGAAGTCACTAATGCCTTTACACACAGACATGACCTCTTACATGACTTAACCCTCAATGAGCCGCAGAGCTACCTGTAAGGACACCACAGTCCTATGCTCAGTGTGTGCCTTTTCATGTATTATGGAGGCACTTCCCTTTAGTACTTATTAGCTGGGATGAATATACCTTGGAGAAGGATGGCTTAAGAACCTGTGTTGTAAAAGAGAACTGGGTCTTGTCTCCAAGCAAATATGAAGCATTTTCATTGTAGTGGGTTGGATGGTTCTCATCCTTTAACCCAGTAATATTCTGCCACAGCAGAGTGTGTTGTGGCAGCTGTGCCTTCATTCATATTGCAACCAGCTGTGAAAGAGACTATGGCAAAGTTCTGCTCATACCAAAGGCTTAGGCTTAGTAATATAAAGTTGATTATTTGGATATTTAGAGTTACTGTACGTCATGTGTCTACACCAATCAAAGTGTTTACTTACAGTACTTACTTACTTAGTACTTAAATAATATCTGGGATTCTAGTAAATCAAGATTGCCTGGATGCTGCTGTACAATGATCTTTCTCTTTATAAACAAAATTGTCGTTATGTTTTTAAACAAAAGTGAGTGTATTAAATTGCACTACAGTTGTTGAAGATCAACTGTCCCCAGGCTGTGAAACATGTCATATAAATATACCACGTCCCATGGAGAGCAGGTGAGATACTCAGTGTGACAGGTTAGTTAGTATCCACTGATGGGATCATATGTGGAACACTACTATGCTCCTAGATCCCAAGACTCTGCCCCCCACCCCCCTCACCTTTGGTGAGTCTGGTTATGGTTATGGTTATGGTGACTCACTGCAGAGGAAGACTTTGGATGGACTTGTTTGGCTCCCTGATTCTATGCTCCTTCTGTCGTCACTGAGAGCAAGTGCTGATTTGCTGTCATTCCCAAGGCAGTGTGGCTGGAAAAAAAAATCTACGTGTTGATTGTGTTAGCACATTACCCACTTTGTCTAGCCATCCACTGGGTGTGACAGTGGCAGTGAAAGTGTGTATTAGTGTGTGTGTGTGTGTGTGCACGAGTGAGAATGTGCATGTGTGTTTGCATCTTGTGCATGTACATAGAAGTGTGGAGGGAAAAGATTGAATATGGGTATATATGGTATGTGTCTGTGTGTGTTCAGTGAGTTGCTACACCTGTGTGTGTGTGTGTGTGTGTGTGTGTGTGTGTGTGTGTGTGTGTGTGTGTGTGTGTGTGTGCGCGCGCGTGTGCAAACAATCCATACAAACGCGCCTGTGTGAGTGGGTAGGTGTTTCAATGCGCAGTCTGCCATGTATCTCAAAGTGTTGCTGCTTTGAGGTGAAAACAGGTGATAAATGAGACAGGTTAGAGGAAGCAGTGGGAAGAGAGAAAGAGAGAGAGAGAGAAAGAAAGAGAGAGAGAGAGAGAGAGAGAGATACAGATGAGTTGGAGTTGGAGTAGGTGGACATGCGAAAGCACAGTACAAAGACACCCACGCATGTGGCTAATTAATCATCCATGAAGTTTACTGTAATTGCATTTTTCTGCTTCAGCCCCATTGTCACCACTTGGACGAAAATTTCTCTGATTCTTCTACACATCAGCAGGCTTTTTGTATGATGTTCTGCACACACTGGCACATACACACACACACACACGCATAACTATTCACTTTAATGTCCGTGCAGAAAAATTGTCCTTCAATGGAAGGATATTTTGTCCTGATCTGAGGGAAAAAAACCAAAATAAAATTACTATATATATATATATACTATATACTATATACTATATACTATATATATATATATATATATATATATATATATATATATATATATTACTATATATATAGTAATTTAAAATAATAAAAAAGAGAGAAAGAAAGAAACAAGAGATCGTCCTGATGTCCAAAAGCACACATTCTCTTTAGTCACATTAGCCCAGCAGAAGAACAAGGGTCTGTACCTCCAATCACGCTTGCGCTTGGTACGTGCTGTTCTCAGCCCTGGGCAGACAGAGCCGAGAGAGTGTGAGTGACATCATGACTGGCCCATAGTGAGTGTGTGTGTGTGTGTTAGAGAGAGAGATGGCCAGATTAGAAGGCATCTCTCAGACAGTATGTGGAGAGATTGTGGAGCACATGATCGGGGGCCTTACTGAGAGCCTGATCGAGAGCTGACACAAGCCTGGTCATGCAGCTGCAGACTGGACCAGCAACTCTGGGCCTGATCGGGGAAATATCTGGCCCTGAGTCCGACTTTTATTGACGGACAAGAGGAGATGAGGACAGAGAGAATGGTGGGATAGAGGAGGGATCTGAGGAGGTAATGAAATGTTTGGCGCGGAAGTAAATTTGCTCGGTATTTCAGACATGATGGTCGGTCTGGCGTTCCTTACAGCCAGCGAGGTTTATGTTCTTCCTTGTGCAAATCCCTCACCCCAGGGGCAGCAAATCCATTCATAGGGGGTCTCTTCCGCCAGAACAAGCCCAGGCTTGGCCAAAATTGGTTTTGGAGAAATAACCATTTATCTGTCGTCCAAAGGATGGAGCCACATAAATAGGCTGCGCTAACAAGCTTGCTTGCACTCGATAAACATATTAGCAGACCTAACTCTCCCTCATTTCCTCCCAATGTTCTCTCTCTCTCTCTCTCACTCACTCACTCACTCACTCACTCATTCTCTTCTAAATGCTTGACACTTTTTCTGGTGCATGCTTTCTCTCAAACGCCCTTTCACTAGCTGACTAGCGCTCACTACCTTACCTTCAGCTCTTTTCAAGTCTCTCATTTCCACCATGCCGTCTCCAGCTAATCTTCGCTTTATTCTCTCCACTCAAGCCTCTGCTTTCTTGCATGAATTTTAACCTAACCATATCAACATAAACAAATGTACATCCACTTAAATCCACACATTTTCACTTCTATCCTTTATTTCTCTCTCTCTCACACACACACACACTCTCTGTCCAGATCCTTCTCTCTTTATCACTCTTTGCATTCTCCTCCTGCTATTTTCCACCCTCGCTTTCATTCTCTCCCCCTCTACCTCTCTCTCATCTTCAGTCCTGCACTGCCCTCTATTGGACTTTCTGCTTGATGTTTAACCGTGCCTCCAAGGATCCATGTCCATTCAGGCTGCATCCTAATTCGTGCACTTATGCCCTTGCCACACAGAAATTGAAAGCCCTCAAGGTTCAATTTTTGTGAAGTGGAGATCAGGCTTCTGGAACGCAATTTAAAGGAACTGGAAGCAGAATTGGGCTTCTTGTTGACTACTGCTGCACAACTGCCTCGTAAAAGTGGCACCTTAAGGTTCACATTCACATAATAAGACAGCCGGTGATTTTAGTTTCTGCTTCCTTAAGGCACCCTGTGGTGGGAGGGCACTATCACAATGTCTTTGAATGGAAAGAGCTTGTGCCATACACACACATAGACAGAATATGTCTATTGCAAAAAAGCCCCCTCTCCCCCCGACACACACACACACACACACACACAATGCACACCCTGCCATTACATCCCAGGGATTCTAACAATAGAACATAGATTGTTTCTTGGAGATGGCCTTGGTTGTCGCAGATTCAATAACTATTGTCTTGTGCTATGTGTTTATCATAATTGTGGCAATTGTGACATGAAAGAATAACAAGCTTGCATGAGACAGTCTTTCATGCTGTTTAAAAAATTACATTATATGACCACCAGAACTGACCAAAAAAACACCCCTATACTATCAAATAGGAGGTTAACCTGCAACCAGTCCAATGTAGTTTCCCGTACTGTGCAAATAAGTGTCTCTTCAGCCTGTTTGTGTTGTGTAGTTTAGAGGAGAGCTCCTGTATTTGTGAGAGTGTCTATTTATTTCTGTGCCTGCGTTCATTAGTCTCATAATCCCTCATCCAGCGTTCTCGACTCTGTTGTCTCTCTGACCTCCCATCTCAGCTCTTCCCAGAAGTCATTAATTACACATTTAGCTCAGGTCCATTTGTGTCTGTCACACCAGCTCTCTCATTAGTGGACCCAAGAGGCCTGCCGGAGAGCCGGCTAATGCGATTTGCCTCCATCTTTTACACAAAACCATTCAGACAAATGGAACCGCTCCTGCTAGCCACGCAGCTTCACAAAAGACTTGCTTTGTTTGCGCAAGGCCGACCTGACAAACCTCTCAGAGATGAATGTACTCAGGGGCTTGTGTGTTTTGTGTGTATGTGTCTCTGTGGTTTTGAAGCGTATAATTATACTCCAAGATGTGTATTCCAATGGATTGCAAATAAGTAAATAAATAAATAATAATATATATAGGATCAGGGGGTTTGGTAATTGTACTCACTGTTTGGTACTGAACTCACACAGTTCTCAAACAGGAAAACATTGCAACCTTTTGTGATGTATCACATCTACTAAAGATTTTTAAAATTCTTTATTTTATGCCTTATGTTGTACCAAATATTAACATTCTTATTCCTACCTACAGCCCTTGGCAGCCCCAAACAACAGGGCTAAGGTATGATTGACTCCTGACGATTGCTTTAAAGTTCAGAAATGCAGGGGAACATATCACTTGTTATTTGTGTTCAAGAGTGTCTCTGTGAGATCTTGCAGTAGTAACCACTTGGGAGCACTGTGGAACACAACTTGAAGCAACCATCTAAAAAATATCTCTCGTCTTCATGTCTTATCTCCTGATGAAAGTGTGATTCCTATCATAACCGCTTGAGGGAGCTGGAGCCCATAGAGTAGTGTGTGTATGACTGTGACCACAATTTATAGTCATATAGAGATGTTAGATAATGAATCTGATTCTTCTAGGATTTCAGTTAAATCCCTGAATTATGTATCTAACAGTACTTTGTGTTAATGGTCTTACTGACAGTGAATGAATCATTCCATTAGACAGTACATCACATTGATGATTCACTTCCTTGACAGAATGGAGCAGCAGTCTTTCAACTAACAGACTGAAGCCAACAACAGCTAGACGATACCCAGGCTAGTGCCGCCTAGTATCTAAATACTGCTCAATTCTTCATTAAAGTACATGTCAGGGCACTCCCCAGTGTCTTCAGTTTCCTCAACATGATTTCTTGGCATCATCTAGTTGGCAAACTGAAAGGCAAAACCAATAGGTTTAAAGTTCAAACAAACTGCCCATCCACCACAAAGTAAACCTATGCTTATCAAGAGTGTCCAGACTCTGCACAAAGTGTAGTGAAGTCCGGTCCACTGGGAGAGTTTATTTTTTGTGTGTGTGAAATTAATTAAATCACTTTTTTGTGAAATTCATTTAAAACACATGGATGAGTCACTGTTTCTATTTTCATTAGCCTCAGACACCTCCTGACTGCAGCCAATGTCCCACTGAATTGGTAAGACTTTTATAAAGTGTGCCTGCTCTGCGAGCACACTTATTGTTCTTCTTAAATGATGTCTCTTATTCTTGTTCATTTTTTTTTGGCCCCTTCTCCTCCTAGGGCTTTTGAGATAGATACACCATTCCACATCTCACAAGTCCAGCCTGCATGAGACGGGTGCTTGTATAAAACTTTTTACTGCACCTTGTCAATATTTTTCCCATTGAAATGAATAGGGAAATATCAAAAGTTTATAAAAGTCTAATTATGACCACCATATTGCCAGTCATATTGGTTCTGGCAATTTTGCTGTCCCACTTCATGGACAACAAAGATGCACGTAGCCTATGGCAGGGCACCCAGGCCATTACAGACTACAAACCTGCACCACGAAGCTGTGAGAGCGACATCACTCTGCTCAACAACCTGAACAGCTTCTTTGCACGCTTCGAGGCACAGAACACCACTCGCCCACAGAAAACACCACCACCTTCGCCGACCAGCCTCTGTGCCTGTCTGGTGCCAGCGTGAAGAGGACACTCCGCCATCAACACCCAGAAAGCAGCGGGTCTGGACAACATCCCTGGTAGGGTGCTGACTGTGCAGAGGAGCTGAAAGATGTCTGTGAAGACACCTCCCTGAGTCAAGCCATTGTGCCATCAGGCTTCAAAGCTGCCACCATCATACCAGTGCCAAAGAAACCATCACGATCCTGCTTCAACGACTACCGTCCTGTGGCACTGACACCCATCATCATGAAGTGCTTTGAACGACTAGTCCTTTCACACATTAAATCCACCCTGCCCCCAAGACTGGACCCATACCAGTTTGCGTACAGAGCGAAACGATCTACAGAGGATGCAATCTTCTCTGCTCTCCACCCAGCCCTCACCCACCTAGACAAGAAAGACTCATATGTGAGAATGCTGTTCATAGACTTCAGCTCAGCATTCAACACCATAATACCACAGCAACTAGGCCTCAGCACCTCCCTCTGCAACTGGCTGCTGGATTTCCTCAGCCAGAAGCCGCAAGCGGTGCGTGTTGGCAACATCATCTCCAACAGCACAACCCTGAGCAATGTACTCAGTCCATTCTTCTTCACCCTACTGACACATGACTGCACACCAACCCACAGCTCCAACCACCTAGTGAAGTTTGCGGACGACACAACACTGGTGGGCCTCATCACCAACAGCGACGAGACCCACTACAGGAAAGAGGTGGATCTTCTGACCAGATGGTGCAAAGGCAACAATCTCTTGCTAAACGTCAGCAAGACCAAGGAGATTGTGGTCAGCTTCCAGAGGAGCCACACCCAACACCCCCCACTGACCATCGACGGTGCTGCAGTGGAGAGGGTGAGCAGTCCTGGGGGTGCACATCAGCGATGACCTCTTCTGGACCACCAACACCGCATCACTGGCCAAGAAAGCACAGCAGCGTCTCTACTTCCTGCGCAAACTGAAGCTGGCAAGTATTCCACCACCCATCATGATTGCATTCTACAGAGGAACCATAGAGAGCACCCTTACCAGCTGCATCACTGTGTGGGGTGGGAGCTGCACTGACTACAACAGGAAGGCTCTACAACGCAACGTGAGGACAGCCGAGAGGATCATTGGTGCATCTCTCCCCTCCCTGCAAGACCTGTACACCACCCGCCTCACCTGAAAAGCCATCACAATGGTCAGCGATGCAAGCCACCCAGCACACTGTCTGTTCAGTCTCCTGCCCTCTGGAAAGAGGTCCAGGAGCCTCCGCTCCCGCACTACCAGACTTGCCAACAGCTTCAACTCTTTCCCTTCCACTCCCAGCCCAAGCCAGCAGAGGCACCAGGATGGCGGGAGTCTAGGAAGACACTGGACTCACCCCCCTTTTACTACATCCCATCATACTCATATAAGACTAACACTTCTTGTGTTTTCTGTTCCTCAAAAAAATAAATACATAAATACATAGTACATGAAGTGTATCTGTGTGTGTGTGTGTGTGTGTGTGTGTGTGTGTGTGTGTGTGTGTGTGTGTGTGTGTGTTTGTGTGTGTGCACCACTTAGAATCCAGACAAAGTCTGAAGGTTTATTTCTGAAAACAAAGCACACCACTGTGTACACCACACTGCACTAACTACACAAACATTCAAACTGCCAAATCTGCTTTTACCATTCCCCTAATCCACAGTTTAACATCTACATATAACATTGGACATGTTTCCTTTACTTCGTTCTTAATCACAACACTCAACATATTAAGACTCAATTTAAAAGACCAGTTATACACTCACTTTCCACTCAAACCTCATTTTGCCAACATGTGTAATGACTGCCTTTTGCCTTTTCAAGATTTTAGAATTTAATACCAGTGACAACTACACACTATACTTTATCTTTTGCTAGAACTGTTCACACCCTTACTGTAATTCTTCTGGGATCTTTGCCTTATTACACACTTCAAAACATGTTGCATTATAGTACTTGCATATTCTCATGCACATACAGTACTTCTGATATGTTATCCCTTCATCTTTTCCACATTCCTACAGGTAAAACCTATGCTTCTTCTCAGGCCACCTATCCCACCCACTTGATCAACATTTCCCAAAATGCAACACATACAAACCAAGACACACTTCAGGCAAGGTCATACATTGCTCAGCTATATTCAACAAGTCGCCTTTGCCTTTCATTTTAACTGTTCCGGTCTGAACAATGTGATTCTTCCTTCATCATTTTCAGTCACTACCATATACAAAATGCACACTTCTCACACAGCATGTAAACTTTGTACAGACACTTTTATTACACAATATTACGCAAACACACATACACTGGACACTTTAAAATAATCTTCTCTATGAACCACTCCTATCAACACCCTCTATGCAGGCCTTGTGTGCCACGTAAGTATCCTCATTTTGCATTGTACTGTCGTCGCCCTCCTTCCATTCCTGTTCTTCCACAGATGTACTACCGTCTGAAACTATACTCTGTGTCTCTTGTTCACTTTGCTCTCTGCAACAGAACAGTATGCATTTCACTTATATACACAACTTTCATAATATGATTCTTTATAAAATACTCCATAGAACACAATGTCATGCTTACCCTCTCTACACAGACAACAGGTGGCCAGGGTTCAAAATAAGACATGTACATACATACTATGCCAACATCTATCTCTTTCACAAATCACTCCTACACACTACGCAAACACACCCACAAAACCCACATCCATGCCCACTTCCAGCCAATCTTTTCCACACAAATTCTCACCTCACAACACTGACCTACCACAAACTCATCATACCAACGGTTCCCACATTTCAATACACTGCGGCGGTCATACTATGTACCGCTATGCTGTACATCTAGTTAATTTTAAAACTAGCAGCTCAGCCTGCTTTTTGTGAGACTTCAACCAATATTTGTTCAGATATTGGATGTTCAAATTTAAGTGTGAGTATGAATTAATTGCTGCCGTAACAGGAAATGGCAAATATTGCCTTTTAATTACGTGCAACCAATGTAGTCTCCAAAATCAATTTCATATTCAAAAGCATAAACCCATCACATCAAAAAGTTGCCAAACACGAAATGAGCTCATATTTCAGCAGCGCTTCGACTTATCAAAATCAAATTTGATCCTATTACTTTGGAGGTGATGTGTTTTGAACAGAAACTAAAATCTGATGTCTGTGATACAGTGGGGTAGGCTACATTCCAATTCCAGCTTTCTAGCTTCTCATGTCAGCTAGTTCATGTCTTTTTCACTTTCACACCCACACACTCACACCACATACACACACAGTGTCACACACAATCTGACAGCAGCCAAATAGGACGTGAACTTGTATCTTTGCAGCTTTTTGATGTATCAAGACCAAATTTGGTGGGATGACTTGGGAGGCCATCCCAAGTAGACTTGGTTTCATTTGGCAGCTATAGGGATGCAAGAAATAGCCAAAAAAATTTTGACTTGTATCTCTTCATGTCTATCGTAATGTCTACGATGCTGTGGAAGGTTTTAATGATGTACCTTTCCAGCTTTTCATATCAGTGTAAGAATTTGGCTGCCATATTGGATATTATTTGGTTTTATACTTATTTTGCACAGGTGACTTAGTCCGATCGTCACAAAACTCGGCATAGACATCGGCATAGATCTTCAGACCATATCTGACAAAGGCCATCACGTATTTTCTTGCTAAAGCATTAGTTTGTCATGGCGGACCAAAATCATCGACGAAGTCACCAAACGGAAAGCGGCCTTGTATTTCAGCCAAACTGCCGTGTCAATGCGAAACTTGCAGTGAGGACGTACAGCCGCACATCACAACAAGCACAGAATGTAATTAAATCTCTCAAATAAAATAAACAATAAGTGTAACATTGAAATTGCATAACCCTACTTACAACAAAAAATATTCTGCAAAAGGTATGACAAAAACAACAAAATTAGCATCTCATTCAAATGGATGTCTGGGTAACTGGAAAGGCAGTTATTCATTTACGTCCTGTAGTTATTATGGTGAAGTAGCAACAATGACTACCATGGCAACGTGAGTGGCCACTGTGCCGCGCGAAAATGACACACACCTGACCTGAGAGTAAGTATCCGTCTGTGCGCGCACGGTGCACGCAAGAGACCCCATTCGGTTGGCTGTACCGAGGTGCGCTCGCAGGGTCCGGGGGATGATGGAAAGGGTTCTACGTAACACTAAACTGTCGAGTCCAAACAAATCGCCACTTTATGGACAAAGAATTATATTCACAGGTACGTCTATTTAAGTGTATTTTTAAAACTTATTGACATAACGAATGAAACGGAATATTGCAGAATATTGCAAAATATCCCATTGCAGGCTAATGTAGGTTATTTGTAACATGTTTCATTTAACTTTGGGAGGACTCTTTTTTTGTTTCGTAGGTCCTGACGGAATTGGGGATTATAAGACAAAACAACACGACTTCCCGCGATTCATCGGAATTGGCCCGTTATCTCCCGAGAGCACAGGAGACCTAAACTACCTGTTCCGTGCTGCCCCGAGCACCCCGCCGCCCTTGCCCAAATACTGCTATGTTGGAGGAGTAGGATGGGGCTTGCAGTACTGTGGTACCCTGAACGCCAGAACTCTACTAAGTGATTACCAGTTGAAGGTAACTGTTGCCCGATAAAGAGCAGCACTACGTGACTGAATGCGAACAATTAGCAAGTTTCAGTTGGTCTATATGTGTGCGTGCAATACCCATGTTTAAGTGTATGTAATGAATAAAATACAAACTTTTTTTGCTTCAAAAATTGTTGTATATTTCCATTAATGTTATCCATACGTGTTTTTAAATTAGACTAATAAGCTTATTGTTTTGGGTATACTGCTAATCAATAAAGCTGTTATGTCTTCCACAGCATGGTGAATTTCGCTCAGCATTGGAAGACAGAATCACTCACAGATTCCAGAATCCATGGTAGGCCTACAACATGAGAATACTCTCTCTCTCTCTCTCTCTCTCTCTCTCACACACACACACACACACACACACACACATACACACACGCATGCATGGTTACACAGATGCCCACACAGCATATCCCCACACTTTAAACTTCTGTTTCTAGGAGGTAGTATTCATTACACGAGAGTGTTGAGTAAGTCTCACCTAATACACTATCATGACCACCACTGCAACACCTATGTTGTAGCCCTCTGCTCCTACATCCATTATTCACTTCCTCCCTGCCTCCCACATAGGTATGTACCGCCTCATGTTTTGGACAGGCAGGCCAAAGGCGCCAGAGCTCGACTGGCGTGGACCCATAGCCTCTATGATAACTACTGCCAGGAGGAAAACCGAGAGTTGTTGCTACTAAAAAGGGTAAGGTGACCACAGTGGGCTTGTGTTTCCCTTCAGATCAGCCCTCAGGAAATAACCACACAAGGACATGGTGTAAGATGACCATCACTCACCTGACAACTCACTCAGTCCATAAAAATTATAGCTATCAGTAACACTGATGTCATCCAGTCAGTTTATTTAACCAATCATCTCTTGGATTTCATCACACCTTCTTCACCATTCAAAAGTTGCTTAGTTAAGGTTATCGTTCCATTACAAAATAGTAATAGCAGTGTGAGATATAGTCCACTAAATGCCATGTAATCTTAATACCTAAAAGAAAGACAAAGAGTATGACAATTAACATGAGCCAGATCATTTTATACTGTATATCGTTAATTTCCTCCATGCACTTAAACCATTCTGTCCTACCTCAAATGTGTAGTTGCCATGCAACCAAGTAACAACCACCAAAGAAACATAGAAACTGTGAATGCTCATCTTGTATACTTCAAAAGTACTGTTTCAACTCAGTGACCCTAGGGTCTTGTTTGAAATCCACCAGATTATAAATTAACCTTTCAACCCTTTCTCACACAACAGCAGGCTGACATATCCTTGGACTGTTTACTCTTTGTCACAGCAGGGGATCCACAACACTCTTTATTTGGTGCCATCTCCCCATTCTCACATACTTGAACAAACTCTCAAAGCAAGAACAGTTATATGTGGTTTTCTTTGAGTGGGATTGTAAAACTTAATGTGTGTGTGGGTGTGTGCTCTTATGTGATTCTCTGTCACCCTCCTTGTTCTTGAAAGCTCTCTCTCTCTCTCTCTCTCTCTCTGTATTTTTCCCCAGACTCTGCCTTCCTCTGTCTTTACTTCTGTTTTGAACTCACTCAATCTTTTCTTTTCTCCTTCACTCAGTCACACCATCTCTCTGTTTACCTCTCTGCCTAACAGAGGCGCTATGCCCAGAGAAAAGTGATGGGTTGGCCGACATCTCAGTCCAGCAACGTGATTCTTCCTCAGATAGTCCACAGCAGATGATCGAACAGGGAAGCCATGTTGTCCAGACTCACCATGGTGATAAAGAAAAGATGTACCTGTGTATAAGAATCAAATATCAATTTCTTAAAATGTATCTCTGTGTTACATTTGTAATCAGCAAACTAGGAATAAATAAGTTAATGAAGAATGTGTAGCCCACTATTTCTTATAAGGGCCAGGCCACTTTGTTATATTAACCTCTCTAATATTCTACCCTAAATGCATGTGTGAATACTGATATTTCTTTCAGACACAAATTAGACATAATATGGCTTATATTATGCACCACATGTGTTTCACAAGTTCACATTTCAAAATTTGCAAAGTGCAAGAGTAGTGCAGTAGTTATTGTGTTATTTTTATGCAATGGAGCCACTTTACCCTGTATCTGATACAGTTTCTTACACTGGCAATGACACTTTTTTGCACTATGGTCACCATGGCATTCCTCGGCACATTTCCATATCACTGCTTCCACACGTTATAACCTGGTACCTTTAAGTGGTACACAATTCATTTTGTTTTTCTTACCTTTTTTATAGTATGTATGTGTGTGTATGTAGATCATGTGTATGCATACTGTACGTGGATCATGGGCATGTCTTTTTATAGATGCAACAAGATACTTTAATTTCCTATGGGATGAATGAAATATTTTCTTATCTCATTAATGACTTTATTTTAGCTGATACAAGGTCTCTCCACTGTCTGTCTATTAATGGCAGAGGTCTCCAACTCTAAGTAGCTCACCACCTGCTTAAAAGTAGCACTCCAAATGGATCAAAGCAAATGTAAAGAAATCTCATCACATACAGTAGTCACAAATGGTATCAAGCTTGCTCAGTTTCTATGATACCAAATTCAAATATCATACAAAATGACCCCAGCTTTACTATTCTCTGATGAGAGTAGATGTTGGTAGTGCACCAGATTTGGCCTAACTATGGAAAATAAACGCACTTCAAATTTAGATACTTCAGATGAATGCTCTGTTCTGTAAGTGTGTAAGATGGTAAAGAATGTTAACATTCATCTTCAGGCCTATCAATAATGTGAAATATTAGTGCAACTCTCGGTCACGCTGATTTTGGAGTAGCTTTTGAGTACAAAAGGTTGGAGACCCCTGATATATGGTCTCTAAGGGTCCTTGGAAGACCCCTTTCCTAGGCTGTACAAGTATCCACCGCTAGGTGGCAGAAAAGTATTTAAAAAGTAGCAGCTTCAGCTGCTCACGAGCTGTACCAAAATCTAACGTTGACGATTGTAGAAAATGTATGATTATGAAATGCTGGCATCGTTTTTGTTTTCCTATGGTGAACTTGTTTTATTCTGAATGTAAACTTGTAAGAATTTCTATGATAAACAAAAATTCCTAATGTTAAAATAAAATATAAAAAGTAATAAAAATAATAATAATGATAATCATAAAATAATAGGTAAAATAGGCTTGAATGGGTGTGAATTATGAGCAAAGTGCTGGTTTACCATAGAATAGTTAGCAAAACGACAATCACAGCAATTTGTGGATACAGGCCTAAATAGTGTTATTATCAATGCCTTATATGCCACGTGGACAGATATGCCGCATAACATTGAAAGTTAGCTTGGTCCTGAGATGTTGTTGGCGGCTGCGAATTGGGCTCTTTTAACTGTCTCTAACCCCTGCCTTAGGCTATACAAGAATCCAGAGCTAGAAAGTACTAAATAAGTAGCAGCTTCAGCGGCTCAGAGGCCGTACAAAAGCGACCGTCGTTCGATTGGAAGGTGCTCTTTTACTGTCTATGGAAAAATGTATGAATTTAACACATTTGCATCGAAGAAAAATATAATAATATAGAGGAAAAACATTGGAGAATGCGGGCATCGATCCCGCTACCTCTCGCATGCTAAGCGAGCGCTCTACCATTTGAGCTAATTCCCCAGACGCCTATGATAAGTCGGAAAGAATAATTTGTAAGACCAGATCTGGTGTTCAGACAAACTGGAACGCGGATAAATCGTGACATCAAGGTTGGTTCCGCGGCCTAGTGACATCAGCTTTGCGGACGAGATGTCGACTGGCGTGGGAAGTAGGTTACGCTGGTTTAAAAGATTTTGGTGTTATTTAGCATTTAAATGGAGCAACTTTGTAGGTTATAACGGTCACATATTTGTGTAATGTCGTTATCACCAGGAACACGGGGATATTTTCATGTGGAATGAAAAGAAAACGAGAAATGCTATTGCTAGCTATCTTAGCAATGAGTGGTGGTAACAATAGCAGCAGCAACGTTAGCAAACATTAGCCATTTAACCGAATTATTAAGTAGAAAAATAGGTGTAAATGGTGTGTGCGTGCGCGCACTGCACTAACTCTGCGTAATTAACGACTGTGTAAAGCAATGGATAGCCAATTATGTGCACAAGTCTGGAAGCCGCTAAAGCTATCTTTGCGCATCGCTAGGAATGTAACGTAACCTGGAATTATCCATCAAAACATTGTTCCTTATGTTAGCTAACTGCTACCAACACACAGGTCCACGGTAACGTTGCACCAAGTGTTTGCTTTGTTTAACGTTACTCTCTTTACATCTGCTTACTTGGCCACAAAGGTCTAGTAAGCTAAACTATTGTTTATGTCGAATATCTAGTAAGTGTACCGCTATACCCTAACGTTACTTCAAAGCTAACTTTAGCTCTCCCTATGGCCTCGGCTCTTTTGTCTGTCACCTGCAGAGCACAAGATGCTGGCCCTAGGGCCCACGGAACCGTGGTCCATCCGGGAAAAATTGTGTCTTGCTTCGTCTGTCATGAGGAGTGGCGACCAAAACTGGTAAATAAACAGGTTATTTAGAGGTTGTGATGCAAGACATGCATCTTATCCCAGAAAGTTTGCGAGGTTTTAGGGATACTTAAATGGACAGCTCTGCGCTGCATGTACGTGCGTACATCACACATTTCCACATCTAACATATGTCTCTATTCACAGTTCCTTCTAATTGTTGCCTTTATCTAAGTGATCCATGGACGTTAATTCCATATCAATATATCACCCAATTTTGGAGGGCAGTAGACCATAATTTGATCACAGTATCTGTCCCTCCGGTTGTAATTCTGCTCCCCTGCGATGTGTCTGCATGTTCGCATCCTTCATCTCTCCTTCTCAGGGTGTCAGTCAGTAGAGCCATCAAGCCTTTTTCTGAGCCAGGTCGTCCCCCTGACTGGTTTTCCCAGAAGGTAGAGGTTCTCTTCATGAAGACTTTTGTGTATTGTGGACAAGAATACAATCATCAAGGGCTGTAATTTAAAGTGTTGACATCTTACCTCTATGTGACCTCTGCAGCACTGTGCCTCTCAGTATTCTGAGCTACTGGAGACCACAGAAGCTCCAAAGTAAGTAGCGAAGTTGTCATGTTGATTTGATGTTCACAGTGGTTTTAAATGCACTTGTTTGCAACCAACTCATGTGTCTGTTAGTCTATCAAAATTAAGTGAAATATTTACCAGTGCTGTCCTGAATTTGCTAATTGAAACCTGAAGCTATACCTGGATAACTTTGAAGTCTGTGTGTGTGTGTGTGTTTGTTTGTTTGTTTGTTTGTTTGTTTGTCTGTCTGTGTTCATGCACTTGTGCATGTGCATTAGTGCATCAGTGCCCATTCCTGTAATGAGAACTGAGTTAGTCTATTTGGAATTTCTTTATTCTCATACAGCACGTGTGTGT
This sequence comes from Tenualosa thibaudeaui, assembly GCA_027481765.1. NCBI lineage: Eukaryota > Metazoa > Chordata > Actinopteri > Clupeiformes > Clupeidae > Tenualosa > Tenualosa thibaudeaui. The sequence goes on along the minus strand of JAIFZK010000006.1, from coordinate 17,307,817 downwards.
ATTTTTGCAGACGCAAGCGTGGAGAGAAGGGTGAGGTGGTGGAGACCATCGAGGATGTGATTGTCCGCAGATTAACAGCTGAGAGGATCGAGGAGCTGAAGAGACTCCTCAAGGACACTCAGGAGAAGTACAGGTACCTGTACCCTCAGCAAGTGTGTGCAACAGTGCTTGGTTGTCACGAAACAAGCAAACAAGTGAATAGATGTGTATCCTTTGTAAAAAGGTTATATCTGTTGTGTTATAGAGTGAGTTAATAGGAAATGTGTATTCCTAGAGTGGCTCAGCATTTATTTGAATGATGGAAGGCATTGTAATAGCCAGATATTGATTTTAGAAAGTAGCAGATGATTCCCTTAGAGAGCCATTAGACTGAGGTTGCTGGGTCGGGTCATAAAGAGGTATAACAGGATTCTCTCTCTCTCTCTTTCTATCCCTCTATCCCCCCACCCCCCTCCCTCCAGGAAGTTGAAAAAAGAGGTTGAGTTGATCCAGGCGGGCCACATGGACTCTCGGCTGGAGGAGCTCTGGGGGGAGATTGAGCAGTAAGACAGCTGGCCACTTTCTCATCTGTGTGTCTGTCTGTGTACATGTCTGTCTCTCCATCACTCTTCTGTCATCTATTTAACTGTTCCTGTGTGTGTGAGAGAGAGAGTATAGGGATGTGACACATGGCTGATACAACATCAGTGAATTGTTTCTTGATGTGTCTGTTTGACCTCTCTCTAACTGTTTGTTATCCCTCTAACTGTGCTCTCCCTGGACAGGAAGAGGAAACAAGATGAGGAGGAAGCAGAGCAGAAGAAGAGAGCCACAGAAGCAGCTTATCAGGGTATAGCTCCACTCCATAGACTTGGTGTGTGGGGGGGGGGTGTTCCATCAGTCTCTAATGATAGCTTAACTGAGTAAGCCTCATTTGAAGTCTCAATCTAAAATAGGTTTGCACCCACAACTGAAGGCAATCAATAATTTAATTAAAACACACTACTCATTGTGCCTCCATGTTATAGGCCGGCATGTGGCGTGTATTACACTTATGATAATGCATGCATTTTTTTTATTCATAGCCAAAATTATTCCTAATAAATTCTTCGAAATAGATATAGTATATATAGTATATATGTGAATTCATGATTGGTCACAGTGTTGATCTCTATTTGCTGTCAGAGATTGTAAAAGCAGGTAAGCAGAACTTTTTGAGGACTTGGGTTTCTGACTGGTTGCATTCCCTGAGACACAAATTTATTAAGCCTGTTGGTTAACCTTCCACAGAGCAAATTAGTTCAGACTGAGATTCCTGTTAGCAAGAGTAATGGAACCAAATTCTCTCTAAAACTAGTGATAAAAGACGAAATTAGCCAGAATTCGTGGTTAGCGGACTTGATGAAATACCCCCCTGTCCACACACACACACACTCTCTCTCATTCACACCCAGACACATGGTGGTCTGACTGGCTCATGAGCAGAGCACAGCCTCCATATAATATGCTTTCTCTTTTACATGCACTCACCCACACACATGGAAGCCTCATTGCAGCCTCTCTGTCTAACACAGCAAACACAGCACCCACTCCAAGTGCACACAAACAAGTCCAGTCTTACTGTCTCATATCACGAATGCAGTGCCCACCTTATATGTCATATGCCCACTCTTCTGCGTGCACACACGAGACTCACTGTGGTTTGACTGGCTCATGAGCACAGGACACACTCCATATAACATACTCTGTTCTACACACACACACACACACACACACACACACACACACACACACACACACGTGCAGCCTCTCTGGCTTGTAAACAGTGCACCCACTCACAATTGTACACAAATGCAGTCTTACTGCAGTCTGCTCTTTAGCACACACACATACACACACACACACACACACACAAGCTGGACCAGGAACCAGGGTTGTGCAAAATTCAGAAAATTGTAGTGACTCTTGAATTTCAGTTGGAACTTGGAGCAAAATTTAATTGAATTGAATTTGATTCCACAATTTCTGAATCGAATGAAAGCTAATTCTAAAATTTTGAGTTTTGCACACGGCAGACACGCACAAACACACACACTCACACAACAGTTAACGCATGCCCAGTATCATTACATCACACACCGTGCCAACATGTTTCCTGCACACCTCTTTACACGTCTTAAACACATGTGCTATGAACAGGTTTTGATTTTTACTTTCCATTTCTGTAGTTCGCCAGGCAGCTAAGAACACGCCAAAGCGCGTGCCCAGTGTGTCAGTGCGCTCTCCTCTTGGTGCCAGCTCTCCTGGCATGGACCCGCCCAGCAGTGACGCGAGCCAATCACTCACAGAGGAGCCCTGTGCCAGCCCTGCGGTGAGTCAGCCCGCTGTGTCGGCATGGCTACACTTACCTAATTAGCTATTGAAAATCCCTAAAATAAATAAATAAAAAGAATAGTTGCAAAACAGTTCACTAGTGACTTCCCATGCACTTGTCATGCCTTTCCCAGATCTTTAGCAATTAGGCATAGGTTTGCTTTGTTTGAGCTTTAAACCTGCCTTCGCTGATTGGTTGCTAGAAAGTCTAGTTGGGGAAATGAAAGGGAAATGAAAGGCTGTCTGGATGCAGTACTGTTACAAAATGCAATCGCTAGTCCATACAGTTCATAAAAGGAAATATGGCGGACAGTTTCATTGCTGATATCCTTCCAGTGTCTCTTATTCACTTTGTTTTAATGTTGTCTCTCTCAAGGCTCCAACTGTTGGAGTGTTCATGCCAGTGGAGGCGGTTGGACCTAAGGAAAGCCTGGGGGCTCTAGTAGAAGACTCCCCACAGAAGAAGCTCCTGGCCCAGAAGGCAACGCCGCCACCCTCCCCACTTCTCTCCGAGCTCCTGAAGAAAGGGAGCCTCATCTCGGCCAGCCCACGAGTGGTGAGCTGAGACGGAAAGAACAGGAAGGAACAAGGGTTAGGGAGCGATGAAAGGAAGGGTTGGAACACAGAATAAAAGAAGAAAAAGGAGTGAGGGTGATGGCAGAATGAATCGATAGAGAAGCTCTGATGGCTGTAGGCAGACTTAGACTAGGAGGCAGAATAGAGAACTGGCCAGTAATTCCCCCAATGTAAGCTACACCATGAATGATGCTAGTCAGTGTGTTATGCAAAATAAAAACAAAACCATTTATTGACCACACCCGTGGATTAACCGCGGTTTATGAAATGTTACTTATACTGAATCAGGATCAGATCATGAGATACTTACTCTCTAAGGAAGAAAGATAAATGCATTCCCACATTAAGACCTCCTCTATGTATTATCCTCATAGATGAAGACGTTTCCCCTAATCAGTGACTTAACCTCAGTCAATAATGGGGACATTAGGGTCCAAAATGGTACCAGTGGTGATGGTAATGGTTGTCAGTGTTGTATCTCTGCTGTTAATGATGATGTTGATGAAGATGATTATGTGTTTGTAGGTGGTGGAGGGTGACGTGGCAGCCGCCCTGAGTAATGGCTCACACGGGGTCGAAGTTCACGCCACAACCTGCGCCATCCCCCAGGGGCAAAGCATCACATCAGGTAGCTGCCACACACACACACACACACACACACACTTCTGTCTTCCACAGCCATTCTCTCTTCCTCTCTCTCTCTCTCATGGTTTCTGTTCCCCTAATAGTCCTTTTTCTCTCAATCTGTCTGCTTTATGGCTGTTAGTCTGCTATCTTTTCTGTGTGTGCTACAGATAACATGTATAGCCTACACAGAAAAGTTAGCCAGTATTTGTGTCTGTATATTAGTTTGCAGTGCAGTGTGCTGAGTCTGAGTGCATTTTGTGCTATTCAGTAGTAGCTTTCGCTGTTTGTTATAGTGTTGTTAGCAGCGTGGCCTAAGGCTTACGCCAGTGTGTTAGTGCTTTATATGTGTGCGTGTGTGTGTGTAAGTGTGTCTATCTATGTGCCTTTGTGTGTCAGATGCGCCTACTCTGTCCCGCCTCCTGGGGACCACCCCTCAGAGTCACCATGGCAACAGTGCAGACCCCTCTGTTACCCATAGCAACAATGTAGTAGCCCCCTCCCAGATGGACCTCCCAGCCCCATCCACTACAGGTCTTGATCTTTTGTTGGTGTATTCTTCTTCCTCACTCTGTTCTGTATTCTTGCCACTCGCTTCTCCCTCTCCCTCTTCCTGTTTCTCTCTCTTCTTCATCCCCATCTGTTATTATCTTGAAGTTGATTGCACACATCTTGATGTAAGGGTGATCAGGTCAACCCTGTTTTGGAGTGTTCTAGTTCAGCACTGGTTCCCTCATGGCAATACGCCAGTATCTTGCCACTTTAATGCATTCATGCATATGTGGATTGGGTTTGTGGGTAATGTAGTTTTTGTAGAGGACATGGTGATAGCTTAGGTACGTGGATGCTATAGTTTGCTTGTAATCTTTTGTGTGTCCACTGTATTTAGTTGTGGGCGAATTAGAGAGAGAGACAGAACTGTTATTATCATGGCTGTCAAGTCAAATGTTGTAATGCTGTATATCTACAGGTTTATGGCTAGTACACAAGGCTTGTGTAATGTAGTGATACTGGACTAGTTTTTAGTGTGTTGTATGGGTGTGGGTGTTTTTGGGTGAAGAATGATATTCTCTGTGTAGTTGCAGTGGAGGAGGAGGCAGCAGCGGCAGCCAGTCCCCAGAATGAGCAGCCCAGAGAGGGAGAGCTAGTGGAGGACCTGGTGACCGTATCCTACATGGAGGAGGAGTTGGACCTGGCCACCGTGGGCGACATCATTGCCATTATAGAGGAGAAGGTGCTGGAGCCTTAGCCTAGCTGGCCACCACGCTGTGTGTGTTACTTAAGCAGCTGGACAATGAGACACACACTCTCTCTCTCTCTCACACACACACACACACCCACCTACACCCCTTGACTTTCCGACAAACACTAGCACTGAAATTTTCAGTCAACAAGCATTTGATTCACAATTATGTGTGTGCGTGTGAGTGTACGGGCGGACTTTCCCATGCTGCTCCACATGTGAGCTAGAAGGCGGTTGCAAGGGTGGAAAGGGTTGCAAGGTTAGATTGTAAAATTTGGAATAATTGAATGTGTCAAGAGAAAGGTGGTATTTGTAGACAGTGTGCAAATGCCCTTTTCTTAACAATGCTGCAGAGGTGTAAGCATACTTCAGTAATGGCATCTAATGTTAGTGCGGGTTGGGCACTATAATAATGCTGCTATGTACTCTTATTCTCTCACTTTTCTCTTTCTTCTCTCTCTCTCTCATCCTCTCTTTCCGACTTTCCCTCCCGCAGGTGGATGACCCGGTGGAGGCTCTCGACGCCGCTGCGGTGGAGGCGGCCCTCTCCCTGTGCGAGGAGGCAGTGGTTGGGGGCCACACTCTACCTGGTCCCTGGGAGCACCAGGCCTTCAAATCCTTGGAGTCAGCCCCCGAGCCCCAACCCAGTCCAGGAGGAGCAGTAACAGCAGCAGCAGCTATAGCCCCGGCCCCAGAGATAAACACTCCGGGCCCCACCACCAGCATACCTGATGAGGGGAAACGGCCAATGGAGGCGGGGGTGCAGAGACAGATGGAGGGAAGTTTGGAGGCGCCCACGGAGGTAGAGGAGTTTAACCAGGGGGCGCAGGGACAGGAGAGGGGGGCCGACCCAGGCCATGTTCATGGAGCCGTTGCCGCGGCAGCGGACGAGGCTGTGGCCATGGAAACGCAAGAGAAGGGGGAGGGGGAAGGAGGGATGGAGGAGAGTCAGGTGGAGGAGGGCAGAGCACACAGCCCCACCATCAAGCAGGAGCGGGAGGACTGGAGCCAGCCAGAGTCCAATGCACCATGTCTGGGTCAGTCTCTTACGTACACACACTCTCACACACACACGCACACAGATACTCTCAGACATGATGCCATGTCTAGGAAAGTCTCACACGTGCATGCAAATGCACACACAGCCCTAGTTATATACATGGTAGGCCTATGTGATGTGGAACAGTCACATATGCAGTTACAGATGTAAACACTTCTGGCGTTATCTTCGAAGGACTTCTAGGAGTCATTATAAATCCCCTACAAATGGTTAAAGAAATTATATAAAACTGAATAAGATTTCTTTATATCAAATGTGTCTGTATTGGAAGATAAAGGCACGCACAAAGAGATGCACATAATGGTTTGTGTTCTTACCATAAGTTTGCGTGCTCTCTTACAGATTCAGAAGACAGCTCAGCATCGGGGAAAGACTCAAAGGTAAGGGAGTGTGTTGGAACACACATCACAGTCCCACAGATAGGCATAATCTGCTTTATGTGCGATTCCATGGCAATTTGGGAGGGGGTGCCGTGGCTAAGTGGTCAAAAGCATCATACAATAAACAGGGGGACCCGGGCGTGTGTGTGTGTGTGTGTGTGTAGGAGCTGAAGGAGGAGGATGGGGGGAGTGAGGTGGACGGTGATGATGGGCTGCTGGAAAAGGAGTGTGGAGAGGGGGATGGCGAGGGCTCGTACCTCTCAGAGGTGGAGCCGCCAGCCAGTGAGAGCGAGGATGGCTACGGTACACACTCCCAGAGATACACCACTGCGGACTCCACTGCAAGCAGCCCAGCCTCTTCACAGTTGTAAGTGTGTGTGTGTCTGTCTGTCTGTATGCATGCCTCAGTGTGTGCGTGCATGCATTTGCATAGATTTTTTTAAGTTGCATTAAACAAATAGGAGCTTTATTTATTCTCAAGCATGTTTGAATAACCCCAACTCCACACCATCTCCATGCCATTGTCTCTTGTCCTCCCTTGTTCTCTACCTCTCTTTCTCTGTCTCCTTCTCACTCCACCTCTCACTCTCAGCTCCATGTGCAGTGAGGACCAGGAGGCACTGCAGGCTCAGAAGATCTGGAAGAAATCCATCATGCTGGTCTGGCGTGCAGCAGCTAATCACAGGTCAGTTCCCTTGCCTGTCTAGTGAACCTACATCGACAGGGGTGGGTAGCCTGTGTCTGAAGAAGAAGCCATTTCAGCGATTATTGATGAGCACTTTGAGTCACGTAACGAAGGTCTATGTTATGTTAAGTGTATGTCCTTTATAATTAGTAAGACCGGATTCATGGCTTGCCTGTGTTTTTCGTAATGGATGCTTCTGTTCTGTGTTTCAGGTACGCCAGTGTCTTCCTGCAGCCCGTGTCCGATGACATTGCCCCTGGCTACCATAGCATTGTACACAGGTAGGCATTCACTGCATTTACACATTGACCTGGTATCCAGATGATGTCCTGGTCACACACACACAAGCACACACTCATCAGTCCCATCTCCTACTAGGCCCATGGACCTGTCGGCCATTAAGAAGAACATCGAGATGGGCGTGATCCGCACAACGGCGGAGTTCCAGAGGGACATCATGCTGATGTTCCAGAACGCCATCATGTACAACAGCTCAGACCACGACGTGTTCCACATGGCACTGGAGATGCAGCGTGATGTGCTGGAGCAGGTGCAGCAGTTCCTTGCCACGCAGCTCATCATGCAGACGTCCGAGGCCAGCATTGGCACCAAGAGCCTGCGGGGCCGTGAGGGCGGGCGCAAACAGGACGCCAACGAGAAGGTGACACCCACACACTCACAGTCACACACACACACACACTACCATATAGGTATTTTGGAATAAGACACACACATGGATACTTAAAAATGCTGAGCCCTAAAACCACTATCAAGACATAACCACACTCTAAAAGCTAATGTATACACAGATAAGAAAGTAATGCACGCATACACACACACACACATATATATGTACAAATAGATGCCTGTTGATACTGTCTATTGATGCTCACCTTTGTCAGTGCACATAATTCCCTTTTCAACTTCCACACAAGGCGGACATGAAAACGGAAGACTTCCAAACGTTTAATCGCTCGGTCCTTAGCCCAGTAGAAAAACAGATATACACACTGATTCACTCACTGTCATATATACGCATCAAATATATCAACACACACACACACACACACTCTTACCTACATGTATGTCAATGCGCCATCAAACTAAACGTAACCGTGTCTGTGGGTGTGCGTGTGAGAATGGGAGAAGTATCTGCGGGTGTCGTTTGTGGTTGCGTTGCTGGCTGTGTAAGCTGCATGTGTTTCACAGACCATACGTTTGTGTGTCTGCGCGCGTGTGTGTGTGCGCGCCATCCACACTCACTCACATCGCATCTGAAGTCCACCCGCAAAGATTTTTCCTCTCTCAACTGTCTCTTATCAGTGTGTTTGAGTCCCAATACACGCGCATAGGCAGAAATCCTCACACATGGGCATGTATGTGTAGCCAGACAAACAGATACACAGTAAGTGTTCCTGTTTTTGTTCTGTGAATTTCACAAATATATTGTATAGCTACATATACTTTCACATAGATTGGATTTGTGTGTTAGATTTTTAGAAGTATACTTGAACATACATATGGGCATGGCATTGTCTATATTTCAGCACTCTATATGGACATAAGTCTCTGAACTTTGAACTCTGACTTTAAAAGCCAATCTTCTCCAGCTGTTAGCTAATGCCTACATGCAAAGCACATGTGATGGATGTGAGAGAGGAGGTGTGTGTTCTGCTGTGAGGACATCAATATCATTTGTATTAAAGTGTCAGCATCACTGTTAAGAGTGCGTGCGTGTGTGTGTGTTTGTGTGTGTGTCCATTTTCAGTTGGTATGTGGGTGTATTTGTGATTGACTGTATAGTTGCGTGGGTGCCATTTATTTTTTTGCAGTGAGTCTGATTTTTAAAAAGGTAAATAAATACACAAACAAGTGAGAGAAAGAGAGAGAGGGAGGGAGATGGGCAGAATGAGAGAGGGAGAAGGGAGGAGAGTGAAAGAGAGAAAGCGACAGATTTGCGGTTTGTGCTTTACTGTAAGTGCTACCATAACTGAAACGTTACCTATAGCAACAACTTTTCCTCAGGCCCTGTGCAATATAGGACTCTCACTTCTTCCAGCCTCTGTCACACACACACACACACTAGTACAAGCGTACAGCCAGAAATTATCAGTCTATCATTTTCCCCACATTAGGGTTCATTTCTCCTTCTCTCCTCTCCTTTACTCACCTGCTTTCATTCCTTCATTTCCTGTCTACCCTGTGAGTTTGTGTGAGTGTGTATGAGTGTGAGAGAGGGTGCATGCTACTCTCGTCACCCCCATTGTGTTTGTGTTATTTTCCCTCGCTGGCTTCTTTGGTTTGTGGCCTCATTCTGGGCCTTGTGTGTTTATTTGTGAGAGTGTGTGTGCGTGTCTGTGTCTGTCTCTGTCTCTGTCTGTGTGTGTGACTGGCTGTTTGGCTGGCAGTGTAAAGTCTTTATCCCGCTGTGTCCCCAGTGGAGATGGTTAAACTGTTATAAACAGTGCTGTTAATGCATCTCTGGGCAATCTGGTAAGAAGGCATATCTGTGAAGAGGTGTCTGTATTCAAAGCCATCTCCTTTCTCAAGAGTGTGTGTGTGTCACCTGTGGTTTGTGTACTAGGTAGGGTGATTGGGGTGGGGGCATGATGGCACAGATGTACACCTAATGTCGTCCAAGCCCGTGTGTGTGTGTGTGTGTGTGTGTGTGTGTGTGTGTGTGTGTGTGTGTGTGTGTGTGTGTGTTTGCCTGTGTGTAAGGTTTGTCTGTCTGTCTGAGAACAAGCTTCTGTTCACAAGGTTTGTGATGCTAACTATCACTGGGGTCCAGCGGGTAAGAGTTATCACGTGCGTGCGTTCGTGATTGGTGCTATTACCATGCATGTGCCTGCTTCCTAATAGCTTTCTGGTAATGTCTTCCTCTGCCTCTTTCCTCTGTGGTTGTGTGTGCTGTATTCTTGCTTTGCTCTTTGTGTGTGTGTGTCTGAACCCATGTGTGTGTGTGTTCTCAACATGGTCTTGGTCTTGTAATGTGTCTCTGCACCTCCTCATTGTTCTTTGTGTGTGTGTGTGCATGTGTGTATATGAGTGCAATCTCTTCCTTACTGTGCTCTTTCTGTGTGTGTGTGTGTTTGTGCGCGCTCGCGTGCGTGCGTGTGTGTGTATGTGTGTGTTCTCTCTTCTCACTGTGCTGTTTGCCCTCCTGCAGGATTCTATCCCCATGGCCTCTCCCGCTTTCCTACTCTCTCTCTTTGTAAGTATACAGGGATAGGCTCAGGGGTTCAGACACACGCACACACACATATTTTTATGTCATGAACATATGCAACTACGTAGGTACATGAACAGACATCATGCGCACACACACATTGAACATGGGGAAAGTAAATGATATGCAGGGCCAAAAACACACACACACATTCACACGCTCATGCACTGTGTGTGTGTGTGTGTGTGTGTGTGTGTGTGTGTGTGTGTGTGTGTGTCTCTGTAAGTGTCTTGATTGAGGTTGGCAGAGCTTTGCCTCAAGCTAGCTAGAAAAGTTGTCCGGTCCTCTTAAACATCAGTTCGCTTCCATTAAGTTAAATGTCATCATGTTTCAGCTCAACCACAGGGCCTGAAATCCATTCATTCGTAAACAGAGAAGAAACCTTGCAGATTGCCGAGCATGGACGTTCAAATGGTTGACTGTGTACCAGATTATTTTAAGCCTTTCAGTTACTCAGGAGCCTGTTTTATACCTCTCTTTAGAACTCTTCTTTTTAAATGGTGTGTCTGAACTATTTAATTATTAGTATCATAGCTGTTTCCACAGGGTTTCCAAACAGACCCTTCTCATTCTCACTCATAAGGTTGATTGATGTGATATGAACATGGCGGGGGACGAAAAAGAATGGTCAGGCAGGCATTGCTTTTCTGTTGAAACAGTCTATATACTGTACCTCTCTCCCTCCCTCTCTCTCTCTCTCTCTCTCCCTCCCTTTCTCTCTCCCTCTCTCTGCAAATGGGCCAAAGCAGTGAATCTAAGACCCAAGCCTTCATCGAGTCCATAGCATCAGTAATTGTGCGCACACACCGGGTCGACCTCAGCACTGACTACAATACCAACTGACCGATGGCAATGGCTCTGTTGCTAACAAACTAGCAGAGGTCTGCTCATAATGCTTAAATTCGACCTGTGACACTCATCGACTGGCCTGATGCTATCAGGCATCTAATTGCCAGCCCGCTGTGCACACTGTAACACAGACATTGGCCAGAGTCTGCAGTGTACTGAAGGCATAATCAGTCCTGACGGGTGCAACACAGACCCAGCTATGGTCTCAATTAGATATTGATGTCTATACACACATAAATGTACTGGGTGTACACATATGGCGATTCACTTGCCACCCTTCAAAGTTCAATTTATTAGAATTATTTTAGTTATTAAAAGTTCAAATTATTTGTTCTGTCACTTATGTGTTCTTATTTCACGTCATCGGCTGGTGTTGCCAAAAGTACTCTGATAAATGGTCTTTATTGTCCCATAAGGATGATCTTTTTCATACATCACTTCATATTCCAAGCAAAAATGTCCATTTCCACGCTTCAGTCCTAGATGCTCATTGATGGGGCCCACAGAATTTCAATCCAATGAGATTAAGGGAAAGGATGTTTATTTTTTTCAACTTGCAAACCTTGTTAGGGAAAGTGACACTAGCCGTAATACCAGCTTTTGTTTGTCTGTTATTTATTTACCGCTTCTAGAACAGTCATTTCAAGGTAAAATTCTCTCTGGTGTTGTCTGTACACCCCAGAGTTAGCATGGGTGAAGTACACTCAGCTGTGTGGGTGTGGGTGCGTGTGTGGATGGATGTGAGTGGGTGTGGGTGTGTGTGTTAGGTGTGGATATCTTCTCCCTTGTTCCATGTGTGCATGTGGTAAAGCAGCAAGGGAGAGTGGTGGAAGGCCCCTCACTAATGAATGTATCGACATCCCATTAGTTTACTGGTTTTGATGTCTGTTGCTGTCAGTAATCTAACACATTCTACTTGTTCATTATACAGCAATGCAATTAAATGAACATATTTACTTATAGCTAAATTGGCTATGAGCTGTCTACTCACTTGTGACCACTGTGTGTGTGTCTGTGTGTGTGTCTGTGTGTTAGTACTTTATGTTGCGTTTACGAGGATAGTGACTCTACATTGTTAGATATGACTAAAGCAGCGTATGTGTCATGTTTTTGTTATTCTGAACACATGCGATGAGGCACACACACATTCACACACTTTGTCTCCATCTGTCAATTTTCTTCTGTCTCGCTCACTCAGGGTCCCGTGCTCCCGCACACAAACTTTCACAAACTCCTCCATGTTTTCACTCACACACACACACACACACATAAAAACACTCGTGCTCTCTTGCATGCTGTGTATCATCAGCTGTGATCAGTTCTAAATAAGTGCCTTGTGTTTGCCTGCCTCCCTCCCTCTCTCTTCTCTCTCATGCTTCTCAACTTCCACTCTCTCACAACCTTGCTTCTCTCTCTCTCTCTCTCTCTCTCTCTCTCTCTCTACCCCACCCCACCCCACCCCATCCTCCTGTTTCCTCCCTCTTTCTCTGTCTCTCTCTCGCGCGTGCTCGCTTTCTTTCTCTGTCTTCCTCCCTTCCCTCCTATTCTTTCTCTCTTTCCCCCACCCCTCCTCCCTTTCTTCATCTCTTTCTCGGTCTGTTTATGCCTTGGCTTGTCTTTCCTCTTTCACCCCCCCCATCTCTCTTTTTGTCTGCTGTTTAGGATGGAGGCACCAGAGGGCGCCGCAGTGCCATTGAGGCTGACCTCAAGATGAAGAAGTGACCTCAAGCCCTCAAGTGGACACCTGACACGACAAGAAGGGGCCTGGTTCCTCTGCTCCTGGTTCCCCTGGCTGTGGCCCTATTCCATTCCTTGGAGGGCAGCTGGGTTCTCTGCTCTAGAACTCTTATGATTCAGGAAATCTATGTACTTCATCTTGCTCAGGCTATTTAGTCATGAAGAATGTACCATCATCACAATCATCCTCATTACTTTAGCAATGGTTCTGCACAGCCTGAATGCAGTGGTCCTGTATGTGTGTCACACACACACACACACACACATACGCAAACTAACAAACACACAAACCCCACACAAACAGACGCACACACACACACACACCTGCAGGTTGATCTTGGGTGCTGTGGCCATAGCCCACTGTTCATGAACGTCTGAACAAAGAACTAGTTGTGATGTTCACATTGTAGGAGAAACCCTGTTTTCATGTCACACTTGCAAAAGAGTCATCTGAATTCACTGGAGTTACGAGCAGTACACATCTATTCTTTGTACCCTTGTTGTCCCAGTTGTTTTTGGTTGGTTGGTTGGTTTTTTCAAAGCATGTGTGTGTGAGTGTGAAAGAGAGGGGTCAAACTGGAAATCCTACTGATTAAAAGATTTGTGGTTGGCTTTCTATATTTCATTTGTATTTTTGTGTAGCTGGTGTGATCATTTTTTTTTTCTTTTCATATTCAAAGCAATGCAGTCTTTTTTTCCCCTGCGTTTGAAAGGATAGTGTCTGTATTACCAAGACCTACGAGACCATCAATACCCAGAACAGTAACACAGCCAATGTGTAAAAATCATAGATACACTTGTACACTCTTCATGGCTCCTTGAAGGCTGTTGGTGTTGTGTGTGTGGCCCAGGATAGTTCTGGGCAGAGCTTAAGAGAATTCACATGCAACTTGCAAGTGTTCTACCACATGTATGTGCTCCAGATGTTTGTTGTGAACTGAGCAGCTAGTTTTGTATATAAGAAATTCCATATATGTGTACAGATCTTTTTCTTTTTTTAGTGTAATGGCTGTGTTGTCATGCAAGTTGAATAAAGAAGATTGTGAGAAACCAGTAGATTCTGCAGTCTGTAGAAATATTTGGCATTTTTTATTTTGTTTCACAAGGTTCTCAATACTGACAAAGGTATCATTAATTCTTATCAGGCGTGAGGACAAGACCTGCTTGTTCACAAGATATCCAACTGCAACCACAGGTCCAGTCAAAAACTGTTTTAAACATAGTTAATGATCAAAACAAATCATTTAGTGTCTTACAGTCAAATAATTCAATCTTGTCCATGAGGACATGTTTTCGACAGTGCATAGTCTATATACACTCACACAGCCTTCCAATTAATAAAGTTTCATAGCCAAAACACCCAAAATAGCAAGTGACGTGTGCCAGTAGTTTGCAGTCCTCACAACAATCTAAAATAGAACAGTCCTTCAGTTGTATTGGTAAGCTTATAACGTTCTGCTAACAGTGTGACCCAGCTGGATCAACCTTGAGTTAGCACCTCAGATTAGTGTAATAGCCTACAAGGAAGCTCAGCTCCATCCCATCTCTTGAAACTTCATGCCTTGCCAACACTTGTCTCAAGTCTGCAAATGCATCTCTTCATGCATAACTACGGAACAGTGTAAGCTACAATCCATCAGCACATTTACAACCAATTATAGTTTAATTAAAGACATAGTTGCAGTTTTACCTACAATGGCCTGACAAGAAACAGTTTAACAAAATATCCTCTTAAGTGTGCAAAAAAAAAACTATGCAAAGACATTTAGTGATCATTGCATGGCAATGAAGATGGTGAAAATAGTTCCACTGTCAAAAGTAATACACTGTGGACATACGTCTAAATACTAAAACCATGAGTTGTGCTCCTGAATGGTTGGACTGGCGGAGGAATAGAGTTTCTGTTTGATAAGCCGGTACTCTGGTCGAAGGCGGAGCGCCTTATCGGTTCCGAAGAGATTCCGGAGGGGTGGCCATCCGTCTTGGTCCGGACGAAACACGACAGAGAGCTCAAAGGTCGGAGTGAGGTGATCCGCGGGCACAACGTCGCCCAGTTTCTGGAGCTCGCCTTTGTTCTCCAAGTACAAATGAATTAGTGCACCCCGGAGTCCACACGGTTCATCGGTGGACGCTGCGAGAATGTCTCGCGCTATGTATGGGATCATTCGGCGAGGAAGCAAGAGCTCTCGGCACCTGAGACTGGATGTCTTGGCGTCGGACAAACATCTTTCCATCCGACGGACCAGGTCGAGCTGGAGACTTCGCTCTTCCCTCTCCTCCTCCTCCATACTGCACTCCGATCCAAGACCTGCGCAACAAAGCGTCGGATGATTAGTCATAGTATAGACTGAGAGTTTTTGCTCAGCACGTCTACAGCCATTGACCTCATCTCCCTGACAAACCGGGAAATTAAGTCAGCCCCTTGGGTCCATCATGTGCTTGGTCATGGGACGAACTGAACAACTACAGGATTAACCTTTGTTACAGTACGCTAAGAAGAAAGTAGAGATAGGACTACTTGAAAAATTACATCAGCTAGTGAAAACTGTCTGTCTGAAATTCCAACATAAAACCTCACTTTTCCCTTATTTGCCGTAACCCATTCCTATGAGCCCTGTCTGTGGGCTGATATCTAAAATGGATTAAAAGTGTCAAGCTAATATTACTCACTTAAAGAACTCATTGCTTTCTTAAGTCCACCACGGGTTGTCTGGCTTGCTTTGTCCGTGGTGAAGCTCAAGACAAACTTTCTCAGAAACTCTCCAACGTTTTCTTCTTCTATCCCGACGGACAGTCCCGGTCCAAGAACAAGAGCGGGGGTATAGACCATTTTTCTTTGTAACTCTCCAATACTTCACCCAGCTGAGACACAGGTCGTACGGTTATCATTATGTATGCTTGTGAGAAGAGTTTGAATGCAATGAGAAGTGCGCTCCCTGTCGCATTTATAGTCTCCTGTAATCTGCGATTGCATCAGCTGTAGCCAAACTCACGCTAGTGGGACGGACTTCCGTTGCTATGGCAACACGTCGCATTTGGCAACACCCCTGGGCAGTGAAGTCTCTTGTAATCGACAGTGGCCTTGCATCACAACCGCTTAAAAGGAAACCAAAAAGCTACTCAGTTCAAAACATTAAGCACTGTGTTCACTCATGTGACTTTTTTCTTTTAAAATAGTGTTTATTTTATGTTTACTTGCTTGTTTCTTTGCTTGTTTGCATCTTTTTGCCGTCAAACTACTGGTTTAGGGTGTTTATTTATAAGTTTGTTTTTTTAATTGCATATTGAGCACCAGAGTACAGCACGTGCTATGGCAGCATATCACTTTGGGTGAAATATGGTTTTATGGCTGTTTATGGCCCTCATATGGCTGTTGTGCATTTTGCACCAAAGGTTAAAGTAGAACCAGCTATACTCAACCCGTAGTCTAGTCCTGTTGTTCAAGGCCACTGAGAGCTGTGAGTGAGAATTTGGTGACAACATAGACTAAAATAGGGAACCAGCAGTTTAACAATAGAGAGGTTATGGGTTGAAAATATATGTTTTCCTTTAGCTGAAGAGGTCATGCATGTGTTTGAAAAGCAGAAGGTTAGGGTCACCCTAGAGCTACACTGGATGTGTAAGGGAAGCCTTAAGTCAAGTCACAAGTCACAGAAAAATTACATTGAAAAACTGGGTATTTTTTTTAGAAACGTTTGCTGCGCTGCCTTGTCTAGTGTGGCCAGTAGCAGATACGTTTTTGACTTAACACATCCAGTGTAGCCTCCCTGTTAGGGTTAGGGTGTGTGTAGAATTGGGGTGTGTAACCCTAGGCTAACCCTAAACTACAGCAGGACAGCAGGCCTAGGAGGAGTTTTGAAATAGTATAAGCAGGCTTCAGCAAACAAAATTGTATCAATTAAACTTTCCACTCTACCGCTTCCTTTACCTTCTCCCCTCCGGAAAACAGCACAGGACCATTTCCAGCATATATTCCAATAACTCCTTCTGCCAAATTACTCTTTAACAACCCTGCTGGCCTAGTCTATGTGTGTCTACTACAGCAGTTTGATTTTGCCACCCTTCTGTCTCATTTCATTGAAAATAACAGTTTTCCTGTTTTGATGTTAAAGTAATTATATAATCACATTAATTACAATTAAAGTTATCCAAAGGAGACATACTTTATCTTCCAACAGAATCAGGAACAAGAGTGGCTTACAACAAGTTGCTCTGTTTTAATGCAAGTCACGGTTGTGTGTTATACATTTCTAAACCTAAGGTTTTCTTTACACCATTTAGTCTAGACATTATGAGGTGATGAATTAGTGAATGAATTAGTCACAGTCTACATATGGCTGTGTGACCAATAGGAGAGCAGTAGCTCACATCACCCGTGCCAGTGTGGCCCGCCTTCTAGCTCCAGGTGAAGTTCCTTCCTCACCACACCTTGTGACTAGCTACAACCGACACCAACACAAATCAGTTAGTCAGCAACAAGGGGAATTTTCCTGAGTGATTTCACATAGCTCTCTCTCTCTCTCTCTCTCTTTCATGTACATGGACACTGTGTCATTTCACAGGAAAGCAGAAATGTGTGGTTAAATGCACTCACAAATGGGTTGGTTAAGTAATTACATGGTCAATAACCTTCTGTGGAATCATAGGGAAAGCCCAGTATAGACCCCTGTATGGCCACTTTGCCATATTCACTTTTGTTCTGCACAAATAGTCATGGCTGAGTTAAATTTAAAAACTTTTTGAATACTTTTAGGGTCTAAAAGAAATTGTAATATTGTGATGTAGAAATGTTTTTTGTCCATCACGTTTTTTCTGCTCTAATGAATGGGTTGCCAGAACATACTGCATCAACATGACATGGCCTGGCCTACAGTGCAGATAGACACCAAAATTTATGTGGAATATCTTTCAGGGTCAAAGGCTAAAGGCCTTGATAAATTTTACTATTTGATTAATTAATTTCTGTTGGTGTACTAACAGGCTTACTAACCACCAGCAATGTGTAGCGGCCATTGTGCGGAAGAAAAGAGTGTGAGGGAATGAATAAATAAGTCCATTACAGTGGAGGATGATTAGGGGGCAGATTGAAATGATGCAGCTTCAAACTTCAGACTGGACACCAGGAAAACCCCTACTCTTGTGATAAATGTTGTGGAATCTTTTTGGACCACAGTGAGTCAGGACCTTAGTTTAACGTCTCATCCAAAGGACTCTCCTCTCTCCTCTCCTACAGCACTGGATTCAGGATTGATCTCCTCACCCTCTCTTTACTATCCTTACAATATAAGGCAATAAGCCAAACATGACATGTATGTACATGTATACTTTTGGTTTCGTATGTGTTTTCGTAATTTTGTAATTTAAATGTGTTACATATTATGTGTCTTATATGTGCTATTTAAGCAGTATACAGTATACAATTACTTTATTTGTTATTGTGCATTATTATAGGATGATGTTTTCAGATATGTCTGTGTGGAAGTTAATCTGCATCTTAATCAGCATCATTGAAATTCGTTTTGTACACCAGCAGACATCAGCACACATCAAGACCTGATAGGCAGGTTTCACCCTAAGTCAGGTGAGTGTGTCAGGTGGAAGACTGCAGGTGACTTTGGAATTTGAGTCTTTTCCCTAGAAGTCTAGAAGTATGAGAATAATTAAATGTATTTATATTATTTATTTATATAGGCTACAACATCTAAACGTAAATATGGTTGACATGTGGCCAATGCTGTTAGGCAATTTCCTTTTTTTAAAATATGACCTGAAATATTTTCTGACGCAACCACTACCCATTATTGAATCATGTTCTGCGTCACACAGAATGATCTGTGATCTCTCTCTCTCTCTTTCCCTCTCTGTGTATGTGTGTGTTTATGTGGTTGTTGCTGCTGCAGGAGGCTATATTATAGTCTTTTGTGGGTTTTTGTACTGTAGAATATGGGTTAGGGTCTGAGACATAAACAGTAACCTTTACAGACCTTTACAACTATCAAAAAAAAAAAAAAATGAATGAAAAAGTTTATTTTGGTCTGGTTCATCCCTGAACATATGTCATGAAAATCCTTACAAAATAATTGTGGAAAACTCCTACTAAAAAACTACATACACAGATTAGGTTGAAAAATCCAAAATCTTGATCATGATCTCAGATCGAAGAGGCATGATCTCAGAATGAAGAGATATTCCAGACTATTTTATTTTCTGCAGTCAAATCAGGACAAAGCACTGTTTGGGGTTTTATTGCAGCATACTGATTGGCTGGAACTGTGTATCAACTTGGTGTGTTTATTTCACATTGCTTTGCAGAGCCATAATAAACAAACACCGGAGTTTGTTGGAATGCATATTCACAGAACGGACATGTAGAGGACTATGAGCAGTATAAAGTAATTTGACTGCAGACAAGTGTTCTGGATTAGGTACCTATACGGGTAAGGAACAGGCCTGACAGCTCCTCTCTCATGGCTAGATAAGACAACAGATAAACAGCCCAGCCAATTGCTCCCCCTAGTGGAAGTACATATGTATTGACCACGCTGTACTCTTGTCTGAAGTGATTGGAAAGCGCATTGTTACTGCTTTGAAATTTTCTAAATAAACTGGCACAAAGTAATGATGCAATTAAAAGAATCAAATGATTAAGAATCAAAATAAAATTTCAACTATTAGTGTTAAGAAAAGCTTTGCAATGTTGGATACAAAAGTTCAATTACAGCGTATTCCACCTTTGGCTAAATACAAAACAAAACATCTACTTTTATTGAGGAGATCTGAACCATGGTCCCCGGGCTTTCATGCACCACCACTACTACTACTACTACTACTACTACTACTACTACTACACCACTACTATCTACATTCCTGAAGAACAAAAAACATTTTTCCTTCCCTTGGGATTTTTTTTGGGAAGGACATGGGAAGTAATGTAGATGTTACTGCAATAAGCACTCAAAGAGAAGAACTGCACAGAAGATAAGAGAAAGAGGAAGAAAAGAGGAACGATCAAGAAGTGCCGGAAAAAGTCAAAACAGTGTGCAAATCCATCAAAAGATGGTGATGGACCAAAAAAGAAAAACAAAAGAAACAGAGAAGAAAAGAAAGATGAGGAGGTCCACGCACTTTAAGATCGAGATGTACAGCAGTTCATTCTAAAACTAAAATTCTGAGTTCTCCTCAGGCTCGGCCCTGAGTGTGCGTGGCTGGCCACTGATCATGAGTGTGGTGCTGCTCATTGGCTCAGCGTTCAGTGGCGCCGCTCTTCCATTGGTCGCCCTGAGGTCTGTGTGTTGCACTGGAGCAGGGGTGGGTGGGGCGAGAGGCTCCAGGTAAAACTCCTCCTTGTGCTGCTGCTGCAGGTGCTTCAAGATCTCAGTGGACAGCAGGTGGTCTTCACCACATGTATCTACAGGAAACAGAATTCACTATCAGTGCATAGCAGCCATGTGTGTCCAAAACAGTGTGGTCTGCACTAACTGGTCTGTGTGAGTTCTTTTTGTTATATTGCTTAAAGGTATCATCTGGAGTAAACCATCACATAGCCCTGTTTTTCAAGGTTGAGTGAAGCTGTGGCGAATGTTAACTGAACGATCCACAGGAAAATTCAACTGAAACTAAAATCTTGCCCTCATCAGCTAGCACTGGCTGCTGTTGAACTATTTAGTATAAGTTGTCTGAATGTCTGAGACCCACTGGTTTAACTAAGGCTTACTCATTGTGAGAGTATATTTGAGTCTTGGAAATGTCACGCCAGTCACGCCAATGTAAGTGTGCAAAGAGCTAATCAAGCTCTCTTGAAATGGCCTACACTAAACTAATGATTTATCTTCAAAGAAGGAACCAACTTAAATAAAACTGTACTTGATCATTACCAAAATTGTAACATCAAACCACTGATCTACCGATTTTTTACCGGTTTTTACCTTTACTAAGGTAAACATTCCTAAGCATAATATTGATTGATCAGCACTCTGTGTCTCACCATCCAGCAGAATGAGTCGGTAGCGATTGCGGCACTCCAGTGAGTTGTCTAGAATACTCTGCAGGGTTCTGTAGAAGAGAATGACCTGCTGGTGCCGATCGGAGAGGCCAAAGGCTGCGCTGCTCTCCTGAGACATCTGGTACAATGTCAATAGAGGGGTGGCCGACTCAAGGATGCAATTATAAACCTAGAGTTACCACACACACACACACACACACACACACACACACACACACACGGGAGAATGAGAATGAGAGATTGTGGTTTGTGTGTGTGTGTGTGTGTGTGCATCTAAGGCGGTAATACATTAGTGAAATTATACACACAGGACAGTGTTTGTGCATGCTTATGTGTTTGAGGAGGAGAGGGAGGAAAGGCAAGGAAACTCCCTAAAGTTCCCTGACACATTTGTTTAAAATTGCAGTTTTGTCTGCATTTTAGTCTGCGCTGCTGTTGCTGTTTTTTGTGTGTGTGTGTGAGTAACTAACACCAATTTCCTAAATTCTCACCAATGCCTGTGGATTTGTTTGCAAACCAAAGAATAGGAAGATTTGAATATTTATGTTGACTGACAAGGTAATAAATGCAATTTTACAAGGCTCAGTTTCACGCAGTGAGACAACTGTGGTTTCATTGTCATCTTGCAAGCGCTGTAAATTGGTGAAGAAGCCATTGGGGGAGCCAAGAAAGCCTTCATTCACCCCATAATGACCCATTTACTGTAACCATTGAAGGGACCACAAAACTGGTAAATTAACCTAAAAAACAGCATAAAATATTGCCTGGTATGCCTTTAAATGGCATTTATCTGGATCTGATTATGACAGCATCCATCCAGTACCATGGGAGTCAGCAGCACACTCACTGAGGTAAATTATGTTTGAATAGCACTTAATGATGCTAACACACTCAAACACACACATGCACACTCACACAATCTAATAAGTCATGTTGTGCTGTAGTTAAAAATGATCATACACACACATGCACACACATACACACAGAGCCCATTCTCACCTGTCCGTTTGGGTCCCTTATGCTGTATATACTGTTCTTGTAGACTCTTTTCCGCACCCCGGCGCGGTCAATCTCCAACTGAGGCAGACTCTCATGGAAACGGACACGGGGGTCATCGTCCTCAAGGCGTGCAGAGACTGAGGCACTGAGGGGCAGCAGGATGTGAAGACGAGATGCCCACGGGCCTGTTAGGGCACCCTCTGCTGGATCATTGTGTTTCTGCTCATTATACTGCGCCACTCGAGTCTTAAGCGCTGTGAGTACACGTGTACACACACACAGACACACACACACACACACAGACACACACACACACAAAAGTGTGACCAGGTTAGGCCTAGGATTCTACAATTGCAGACAATTTTTTCAGCATTTGTCACTTTATACTCTGCACTTTCCATTAAATGAATCTACATTATTTAGTTGCATTTTGAAATTGGTTTTTTTTTTCTTAGATGACTATATTTTAATGTTTCTCTTCATTTTTTTTTTTTTTACCATTTTTCTTTATGTAAGACACATCCACTTGTCCCGGACTAATAAACATGTGCCATATAGTGTAATGAACATGCTCTAGATTGCCATTTCTACTTAACTGCTGCGACTGGCAGCCAACATGATGTTAAAAAGACAAAACACAAACTACAGGCACAACAGCACCCCACTATACAATTCTTTGTTGCTATGCTGCTGTGCACTGAGCTTTGTTTATACAGCGCATTTCAACAGGCAGATATCAGGTTTCACAAAGACAACTTACAAGGAAGAACTAATTTCAGGTAGCCCAGATAGAAGGACCAAGCCAAGCCATGGGCCACATTCATGTGTCGTGACTCACAGATCTCTGAGATCTCCACTGCGCTTGGAGCCTGAAACACACAGAGGGAGGAAGAGAGAGAGAGAGAAAGAGAGAGAGAGAGTATTCTTTGTACAGTTCTTTGCCGCCATATAATCATTATCTTTTATTTTGTATTTCATAATCAGTATACAATATTATACATTATTTTCCTTTTTCCCCCTATACTTCATCATCATTTGTACTCTTTCCCTGCTAACAGAAGTGGCTTATATTGTGAAAGTGTGTCTGTGCGATAATGGTTCTGCATTAGGCAGTTATATCACAGAAACTTCTCTGGAAAGCCACTGGAATAAATTGTACTTTTCTTTTTGGTTAACCCCTGAAAACAGAAAGAAGAAACATCGGATTGGGTTGACAGTGTCAGCAGCTGACAACCTGCCACTTATGCACAGGCACAGATGACACCTCTACAAACCTCAAATCAATTGACAAGGTGTGTGTGTGTGTGTGTGTGTGTGTGTGTGTGTGTGTGTGTGTGTGTGTGTGTGTGTGTCTCACCAGCACTCCCATTGCCTTGAGCAGTAGATAGCTGGCAGCTATGAGGAGAACCCTGCCCTGCTCTTCAACACTGAGAGCAGCTCCCCGGAACACACACACCAAAGCTAGAACAGCCACTGCAGCCTGGGCTCGCCAACTCACACATGCCCTCAGCAGATCTCTCACACTGCTGTTGTGCCTTTGGGAGAAAGTAGAGGATTAGAGGAAAAACCTGTGTGTGTGTGTGTGTGTGTATGTGTGTGTGTGTTTGCGTGCGTGTGTGTGCTGTGGGGGTTGTTGAGAGGAAATTCTAACTATATAAAACACATAGGGCAGCACAGAAGAAGCCATATAACTTATTATACATCATCAGTTACTTCAGGTCATATTGACTTCAGATAGTTGTGGTGACATATATTTCAAGACAAATTATTATTTTTTATGCATTTTAGGAGAACAGATGGTCAGCAAGTTTTTGCAATGTTTGTTTAAATGTTTGTTTTTGCAGTGAGTTTCAGGTTACCATACTCAACAGGAGGGTTAGACTTTAGACTGTAAACAGGACTGCATTCATCATGAAATGAATGATGAGAATCAGAATCCGACTTGTACTGTAATAACAACAATGCTTATATTTAACACTGATACACACACATACACACAAACACACACACAAACACACAAACACACACACACACACACACACACATACACACACACGCACACACATACTGTGCATAATTACCTTTGTGTGAAGTGTGAGGTGGCCTCCTCAACTATTAGACAGCCTCCATGTAAGGCAACCCCCATACAAAGCCCGCAAAAAACCTGCTCTGCAGCCTGGATGAGGCTGGTTTGTTCAGGCACGCACAACCCTGCCAGCAAAATGCACACGACAGAGATCACCAGACCACAAACCTGTGGCAATGGCCCCCGAGGTCTTGGAACCACTGATTGCACACTCATTGGCACCATCTGTAAGTGCACACACACACACACACACACACACACACACACACACACACACACACACAAGATGACTTGTTAATGAAATCTTGTGAAATCTCGTGTGATGTGACTTGTGACTAGTGTGATGTAAAACGTAAAATCACTCACACACACACACACACACACACACACACACATACATTCTAAATTCTGTTAATGACACTTTTAATCACTAAACATGTTTCTTTCTTTTTACATTCTGTACACTCTCACTCTTATGTTTGTCTTCCCTTTTTTTATTCTGTCTTCTTCATCTGTTTCTTATTTCATTTTCACTTTTGCTTTCTGACATTTACTGCCGTTTGCTTTTGTATGTCAATTGTAAATGTGCTAATATACCAGTTAGATGACTCATAAAGGACTTTGGGACTTGTACTTTACAGGAGAGTCTTCTAAGAGTGTTGGCAGCTGTGCTTCCACTGTAACTGTTGTTGGTAGGATTAAGAACTATAGCATTTGGTGCAACATAGACAGAATAGCGAACCAGTAGTCAGCATTAACTGAATGGGGTATAGGAAAATTAAACTGAGAGTGTCTGTGTCCCAATCAGTCACTATTTAGTATATTTACAATATATATTTACAAAATTCTTCTACTATGGTCCTGTGGCCAGTGACCTAAATTGTCAAAATAAAGGTAGACAGACCGACTGGCAGAGGCCTCCTATCTTCCCATCTACCTAGCAATTGCAAGCTCATGTCCAAGACATAATATATTTCAATAACAAATTTTGTAAATAGTTGTTTACAATAAATGTGACTGAAGATCCCTCACCATTGGACACTGTTTAAAAAGAAGAGCTTTTCCACATGACTGGCTGGCTGTTAACTGTGGATAGTCTGCAGGTAGGGAGAATGGGTTTATGAAGCTACACTCACTCTTTTGCTTATTAAAAAAGGCCAGGATTTTGGGAGTAGGAAGACCTCTTTTGAGCTACAGAAATGTGCATGCTGTTATGTGATGTTAATTCATTGTTTTATTGTTCAAAAGCAATCTGTTAATAGCCTGAGAAAACCCATCCTGATCTGTTAGTGATTTGTATTTTCTTTCATTTACTTGGTGGAGATGGGCGTAATACCCGAAAACTCAAGAAATATCCTAAAGAGAATTTGTTGTTCCCATCTCAGAGAAGTGGGAGATGACAGCTAGGTATCCAGACCAAGTGCGATCTCAGATTGAGTGAAGTCACTTATCCGGTCTGACTCTGTGTGTGTGTGTGTGTGTGTGTGTGTGACAGAGAGAGAGAGAGAGAGAGAGAGAGAGTGTGTGATCATGATGTGATGATTATGCAAATCATGGCAACTAACAGGAAAAGCTCCCATAAACCCATGGCAAGCCATCCAGTTTTTGTTTCCAGTTTGGAAACATACATTGCTATCATAATCAATTCTTAAACTACGTTTTTTTACACTGCATTTAAAGGACTTTTTTTCTTGGTTTTCATCAAGTTTTTAAATGCAATGCAGTCATCCCATGCCTGTTATTAGACCATCCTGCAGCTGTCACAAAGAAGACAAATCTATGGCTTCACTTCCTGCAGTGCCCACTACAGTCCTCACCAGTATTTCCAACAGTGCTGTGGAGTCTGTTCTACCCTCTTCTGGTATGGTAGTAGCTTTGTACAATGGTACAAAGTTTAAAATGCTGGGTAAAGTGGGCTCAAAAGTAAAGTGGGCTCACTGACACACAGTAGCTGGTTGTGGTTACTCTGGAATTAACACAAGGCTTAGTTGTTTGTTTTGTGTTTACTTGTTCTAACATCAAAGCCCATAATTGCACTATTTACGGACAGGAGGCCTAGTTGTTACGCTGACTGTTTCAACTGACTGGGTCAGTGAAGTCTGACCCGGAATGAGCTCTTCGAAAAGGGAGATTGCCAGGTCTCTGTGTTTAGATTTTAAACACATTTGAAACACGTGCAGATTTGGTCCGACCTGGGTTTGAGCTCTGTTCTTTTCCGTGGAGAGGTGGTTAATCAGGATTCTCTTAAAATTATGTTTTAATATTTCATGAATTTTATTCAGTTTACTTATTTTGTTTTCCTTTTTTCCCTGAATCATTTGATGTCATTCACTATTCTTTACCTTTATCTTTGTAAAGCACATTGAAGTGCCTTTGTGTATGAAATGCAAGTTTTAAATAACCTTGCCTTGCCTTGCCTTGCCTTCAGGGCTATTCATGTAGACATAATGAGATTCAGCTACACCCCTCCATGCCATAAACCTATTTAACACTCAACAGACACATTAACATTAAATGACTTCTTCTTCTCCAGTCTATTGTACTGATAATTGGTTACGATTTCAAAAATGTAAAGAAGCATCAAATAAAAATATAATTTAACTGTACTCTACTTGGTAAAGGACCATTTAAATATAGGCATTTACATTTACATTTATGCATTTAGCAGACACTTTTATCCAAAGAGACTTACAACTCATCAACTACCAAGTGTTCAGGGCCAGTCTCCCCTAGAGCAATTTAGGATTAAGTGCCTTACTCAAGGGCACAACGGTGGCAGCTGGGATACGCCTATACATAATAAACACAGACATTAAACTTTGAACTCTTTTCAGATGGAATGTTGTTTAGTCAGTTACACAAAACATTCTCATCAGATTCTTTATATGCAAGCACAATTACGAACAACTAACATACTGAGTTTGACACAAACTTAGTTCACAAACTTGGAATGAATGTTCTGTATATTGTCAACATTCATGTCATGATCATTTAATTGTGATTGAATTGTGTATGTTAGCATGAATAATGTGACCCTCATGAATCTGCTGTTTGTGTGAGCTCATCCTGCTTTACATCCATTTTTAGTGTACTCTCTGTCCTCTATCTTGGTTTTAAACCTCTCTCTCTCTCTCGCACACACACACACACACACACACACACACACACACACTCTCTTTCCATTGAAGACATTTTCTCAGGCACACACACACACACACAGACAGAGAACAGGTTCTCTTTTAAGTCTGCTGTTATGAAGTTAAGCTTAAGCTCACCTTGTGAGTGTCTGCTTCAGACTGCATCCCTCTTCAGGTCTCAATTCAGTTTAAAAATCACACACATAAAGACACTCACATCCACACATGCCCATCCACACCCTCTTTCCGTTGAAGACTTTCTGACACCACCCACATACAAGTACACAATCTATCTTTCTATGTTGTCTCACAGAGTTTTTACAGAGCACTCTGTCTGCTCTCACCCACAGGATCTCTCCTCTAATGCTGAACTTGGTCTCACTTTCACTTTCTCTTTGTGCTGCATGTGGACAGCATGAATCTACAGCCCTTCCAGGAAGTGGTAAAAGCTAAACATACATGAGCCATTTCTCTCGAACTTTCTGGACTCGCTGAATACTCACTTATCATCTTGGGATTTTAGAAGCCCACAATAATCATGGCATGTTCAGGGTCAATTACAAAACCTACTGTTCCCAATTTTTGAAGATACAACATTACTTGTTTTAATGATACTGAAAGTAGAAAAAATGTATGGCCCTGTTTCACAAAGAATAAATTGGGGAAGTGTCCTGGAGTTTCATCTCAGAGGTCTGGTCACCTTACACTTACAGTATCACAGTAGCACACACAAACACACACACAAATGAAAAATAAGGTATTAAACAAGAACTGGAGACTGACAAAGAGCTTCATGCATATTTTATTCAATAGTAAAAAAGTGATTAGTCCCATAGGGCATGCTTACATGGTCTTTACAGTAGGGAGATCCAGAACAGCACAAGAGAGAACGAGAGTGTGTGAGAGAGAACGAGAGTATGAAAGAGAGAGAGAGAGAGAGAGAGAGAGAGAGAGAGAGAGAGAAAGAAAGAGAGAGAGACATCACATCTCGGAGGATTGCTCCCTCAAAGCAAAACACCAAGAATGAGACCAAATCAGAATCAGACAAACCAGCTCTAAAGCCTCCAGTATCAGAACCCTAATAACCAGATTAATAATATCATAAAGAAAGGAGAATAGAATCCAGCCAAGAAGAAGAACAGGGATGGGAGGAATACAGTTTGTCCTTAAAAATGTGGAGACACAGTTAGCTGAGTGTCTTTAATAGGCTTTACATCTGAAAGGTCCATGCAAACATGCTCCAGCAGATACCGTGGGTGTTTATAGAGATAGAATATGCACGCAGACACACACACACACACACACACACACACACACACACACACACACACTCACATACACACACACACACACAAACACACACACACAACCACATTAACAAAGAAACTGAAACCAAACCACAGAAGGCTTCACACCTTTTTAGGAGCATTAGTATCTGTACAGCAAAAAAGAAACTCAAATATAAAAAACAAATAACTTAAATAAAAATTATTACCCCACACTCCCCTCCCATCCCAGACATATTTGTATATACAACAGAAAAGTCTTCCGCTGTCTGAAGAAGCTTGTGTGGCCAGAAATCAGACTACTGTCTATGTGGCCAGGGGGTGGCGCCTGTGGGCCGTACATCCACAAAGCCATTCTCTACTGTTCTCAGATCAGTGTCAGCTCGGCTCTGTGCGACAGCAGCAGTGACAGTGCCTGTGAAGGTCTGCTCAGAGGCCAGAACACACACACACACACACACACACACACACACACAAACAAACACACACACCCTTCCCCCCACCCACTGCAAAAACTAAATGGAAAGCAACAGCAAATAATACACAACTCATATATGAAAACTAGACCCCATGCCCCAACAAACTCCCTCCCCCTCAATCCCCCATCCCAGAGAAGATTGCATTGCAGAGAGCTTGAGAATGCTTCTTTAATTCCCATCATATGATAAATAAGATGTTTTAAGTTTCTTACTTGTTTAATACTAGTAGCAAAACATGGTTGAAGAGCAAAAGTTTAGTATATGATGCTTTGTGAAACAAATAAACTTACCCACACTGACACACACATACACACAAACACACACACACACAAACAGTATATACTTTTAAATCAAATTAAATCATGCACACACTCACAAAACACACACTCTCCAGTCTTCCTGTAAAAAACCAAATGTTCCAGCATTCTAACCTTTGTCATTTCAGAGGAAAAAGAAAGCTAAGATATAAGATATAAAGCCCTCTTCCGGTCCAGAACAATATCCAACCATCCACTCTCTCACACACGCAAACATGCACACACATGACCACACATTTATCACTTTTTTCATAATGAACCACTGAACCACTCCTTTGTTTTCCTGTGGTCTTTTTGTCCCATACTCATCTCCACAAATGGTTATACACACACACACACATACACACACACAAACACATACAGAATGCACGCTCTTGTAGCAAGACAGCGTGCTTGCTGTTCATGACACCGGTGCAAGCGTCACTCGCCATAGCAGGACCAAATGGGAGACAAGGGCAGAGAGAAGAAGGGACGAGTAGAGGATGCAAGAGAAAAGAGGAGAATGAAGAGAAAGAGAAGAGGAGCAGACACAAGGGGAGAGAAAGAAAAACAAACAAACAAAACAACAAAACAAGAAATGAGAGGAGAGGAGAGGACAATGAGAGAAAAGAATAGGAAGCAGAAGATTCTGAGAAAGGAAAAAGCAAAGTGAAGGAGTGGACTACAGAAGAGAGGGGAGGAGAGAGGAAGAGACAAGAGGAGAGGCGGACAGGTGTGCTGGAGCGGAGCGGACGCGTGGAGAGGGATCACTGGATATTGCTGTTGTCATCAGTGCCGTTGGCCTCAGATGGACCAATGCGGGAGGCCAGCACATCTCTGCGTGGCGGCATGCGCTCGTTTATACGGTCCAGACCCTTGGCCTCCTCAAAACTACTGATCTTATGCTGAGGAGAGAAGCCTCGGATCGCTGCAGAGATAGAGACAGGGGGAAGAAGAGAGACAGAGAGAGAGAAGGATGGTGAGAGAGAGAGAGAGAGAGAGAAGAATAGGTGAATTGTGAGAGAGATTGTAGGAGAAAGATGAAAAAAGAAAAAGAAAGGGAAAAGAACATAGAGAGAATCAATATCTTTCCATTCTTCACCTTACTATATTTTTTTTCCTCTCTCTCTCTCTCTCACACACACACATATTCACACAAATACCAAAATGTAGAAAGCCACGAAGACATATAGTAGGTTTGGATTCTTCAACACACACACATACAGTACATCACTGAAGCAAACTAAAACCTACACACTAAAGCTCACAAACACACACTCCAACATGGAGCAGTAAAACAGGTTGTTTTTTGCACATGGATAGACACACTGTCTCTACTTCAGATGGATGCCACTCCAGATGGGCACTGACTCTGGACTCAGAACCGCTTCTTCCCAGCTGGTCCGCCCAAGAGTCTGTGTCCATCTGGCTTTTAAAGGCAAGAACACAGACTTGGAACAAGGGGGGTGGGAGGGTGGTAGGGCGTCGGGGGGGGGACAGGAACAAGGGAAGAAAGTTAGACGCATTGTGTAAGTTAGATAGTATTCAACACTTTCAGTGTCTATGTGTGTGTGTCTGTGTTTGTGAATAGGTAAGCTGTAACCAGACTATTTACAGCTCTGTTTTTATCTAGCCTATATCTGAGTTCTCGTAAAAAAATTACACCATAACCAACAAAAATCCTGTAAGTTCTTCACATTGTGTCAGAAGTGGCACGCTGCTGCACTATGTACTGCCCATGACATAAGAGGGGCCTGAGATGAGTCATTTTGGATTTGTATTGCTTGTGCTCACACAGTATATATGGATATAGACACGGCAACAGTATGCTTCAGCTCACATAGGCCTTGTATACAGTAGTACAGCAGTACACCTTTGAGAATGTCAATGACTGCAGTGTGACAAGATCGGCACAAAAATTCAGATATTCGGGGACAGAAATTTCTTGCTCAGCATCCACTGTCATGATTATTTTTTACTATAGTTTTAATTTAACAGTAACTTTTAACTGAGCCATCCAGACACAGGACAAATACTACCTCACAGTCCAAGACACTCTGGACCCTTCAAGTAGCTGACAATACCATATGTTGCCATTGTGGAAATTTTGGATTTTGCTATTAGAGTAGACTGCATCTGTCTAATGCCATATATTAATTACGTCTGGACACAGACTGTTATCATCCTGTCAGTTAGGGTTAGGGTTAGGGTTAGGGTTAGCTG
The DNA here is from genome assembly GCA_027481765.1 of Tenualosa thibaudeaui. NCBI lineage: Eukaryota > Metazoa > Chordata > Actinopteri > Clupeiformes > Clupeidae > Tenualosa > Tenualosa thibaudeaui. The sequence continues at coordinate 17,276,574 of JAIFZK010000006.1, read as the reverse complement.
TACACTATTCATATATATAACAGCAATAAGTCAGTTATAAACAGTGTTATGTCACTAACAAAACTAAATGTGTGTGTGTGTGTGTGTGTGGTCAGTCCAGTGTAAGATGGCAGAACATTAGGGGTAAGACAGGAGAAAGCTAACAGCAGACACATACTATAAAGACTGGAGAGTTGCAGTGATGATCTGAAGCTCTCCTCGGCATTGCACTCAATCATTTTCATTTCACTCTTGTCTTTGGAGGCTAACAGATTCAGAGAGTCAATCACATTCATCCCCTCCTCACACTGTGCAACCAATCATCCCGACAAAAAAAGCTTAGAGCCAATCAGAATTCTGACTGCAGTGCTGCCAGGGAGAGGTCACATTATCACTTTAGATCGCTCGATCCAATTGGTCCAAATCACAGCTGAAATGTGAAAAAAGGGATTATGGGACTAGATTTAACAACAGCAGGGCATTACAGGTTTTTACATTCCATTTTGCAGCTGGGTCATTCTGAGACATTCAGGAGACAGTGGGCCTGTGTTTATGAGTGTGTGTGTGTGTATGTGTGTTGTGTGTGTGTGTGTGTGCTTGCATGTGTGTATGTATGTGTATTGGGGGGATTTGAGCAGTAGAGACTAAATCACAAGTAGCAAGTAGTTGATTCCATAAAAATAGCTAGAGAAAGACAAAACAGATAAGGAGTGATAGAGAGAATAGAGAGAGGAAGAGAGAGAGACTGAGTGGAAGATATACAAATGTAGCAGGCCCAATGTGTGATGCTGTAGCCAGCTCCATTATGATCTGAGACCTTGCCAGTTGTGTGATGTCACAGCCAGCTATTTGCATTATGATGTCACAGCCAGCCAATGACACTCTAGAATCATAACCAGTGTGATTGTGATGTCACTACAGGCTAACTGTGTGATGTCACGCATAGCCCCACTCTGATGTCCTAACCATTCTAGAGGTGGTGTGCCTGTGTGGAGCAGGGATGGTAGTGGGGGTTGGGGGGAGGTCCTGTGTGTGTGTGTAAACCAGACAGCTGCCAGCCGGTGTTACCATCAGTGACTACCGCTAGCCGCACCCCCACTGGCGGACACTAGGCGGCCACAGTCACTATGCAACCCGCTTTTGATTGGCAGCACACACACACACACAGAGGCTGGGCAGTTACCTTCTCCGTCCTCAGCCTCCGTCTCGATGGCTTCTATGGCCTCAATGGTAGCTGGGGACACACACATACGCAAATACACGCACATATACACACACACACACCCACGCACGCACACACACGCACACGCACACACACGTAAAGACAAAGAGAGGAGGCCCATGGGGGAAGGGGGTTAGTCTGGAAGCCATGCACTGTCACGACCCGGCTCCCCACACACATTCACACACTCATTAGCTCTCACATATTCACACACACACACACACACACACACACACACACACACACACACACACACAGACACACACACACACACTTACTCATTTCCCTTACACACCTATCATCATGCTCTCTCTCTCTCTCACACACACACACACAAAAACACACCCTTTCTATCATACATACACTCACACTGAATCAACCCCTGACACACAAATACAGCTGAGTCTGTCTGAGCTATGGTGGGGCAGATAGCAGTTAGCTGTTAGCAGAAACGCTAGCCTGTTAGCCGTGCGTGTGGCAAACACGTAGGGCCGTTTTGAGTGAGGAGAAACAACCAGCTCAATGAACAGAACAGAGAGAAAACCTGAGGAGGAGTGAAATCAAAGAGGTAGAGACAAACAGAGATGTGCGGCCTTCTGTAGATAAAGCTGTGGAAAAAACAGTGTGTGTGTATTTGTGTGTGTGTGTGGGGGGGGGGGGGTAGGTCTGTGTGTAGAGTTGCGTACAAGTATGCAAATGTGAATATATGTGTGTCAATATGATCACTGATTTCACCGTGATGGGAAATTAATGAGTGTGTGTGTGTGTGTTTGTTCTTACCACTCTGCAGGGTCTGCTTGCCTCCAGACAGTACTCCACTGGGCAACATGCCGGTGGGAGTTAACCCTTTCAGGGTCAACACATTCTCACTCTCCTCCCTGCCAGTGAGAGATGGACAGATTGGGGGACGAACAGAAAGAGAAGGGGGGGGCAAAAGGAGCATTCCAAAGAAAAAAGAAAGGGACATATTGAAGACATATTGAAACATGACTTCTATTTTTGTTCTGTCATCAGTCAAAGACCTTCACAACCCAATACCTGAACTTAAACTAGAATTAGTATTAATACTTGAATTACACAATCCATAGCAGAGCATTACAGCATAGAGCTGCATAGGTTAATCAATAGATTGATTAGTTGTAGACTATTAAATTAATCAACAACTCTTTTTGTTAATCCACTAATCAGTTTGTGGACTGTGGACTGTGCAATGTACAGTAAAAGGAAAATACTTAATAATTATTTGACTGTAGTTTCGGATTAAGATTAGTTTCGGTTGTTGCGGGAGCACCCACCCCACTTACAGGATGGCTGCACAGGTGCAGGGCTTTCTGTATGCTTGGTCTGAGGAGGAACTTCTCTGAGGAGGAATCAATGAATGCACATCAAAATGCCTCTGTTGTTTGTTTCTTGATTTCAGTTTTGGGTTTTAAGTCCACCTCCGTTGTGTCAGGTGTAAAAGCCTGTTTTTGATTGGTCCTCCATTGCAGGCAAATTAAATATGCAAATAGGCCTGGTAGCAATAGTGAGTGGCAAAGTCAAATTCCTCACAGATCAGAATGGATTTTTCCAGGCTACAAATCAAGACATTTAAAGACATAATCTTGGGTAACATTTTACCAATCCAACAAATAATTGATTACTTGAGAAAGTAATTGATAGTTTAATTGACTTTGACAATAATCATCAGTTGTAGCTGCTAGAGCACACTTCTAGTCAGAATGCATAAAATGAGGGGAGTGAAACAGAATCCTGTGTTTAACCCTGTGTGTCACAAACTGTGATTCACTCAGACCCGATTAAACAGGCAGGCAGAGCCCAGATGTCAATGGACGACCAGTGCCCTTAAACTTCTCTCTTTGTTTGTTGTAACATCTGGGGCACACACTGAAAAGATGAATGCCTTTTCATCATTTCAACATTTGTGGAAGAAACACATATTTTTATACATAGACACTGAAGACACATTCCCACTTCTTTCCCCAACACACACACACACACTCTCTCTCTCTCTCTCTCTCACTCTCACACACACACACACACACACACACACACACACACACACACACACACTGACCGTAAAACTGAGAACATTTTGGCCATCTTCCCAATGGCGCGGATTTTATTCCTGATCACCTCCTTACGAGCTGCAGCTGTGGTGGCTAAGAGGCGACAATCACAGGGATTAAAACACACACACGTACACGCACAGAAGACGCACACGCGCAAACAAATACACACAAACACAGACTCACACACACGCATTAAGACATACACACAAGGCAAGAATATGCATGTAAAATTAATATTTCATCTGTGTGCTGCATTATGGCATCTTTGTTATTTCTTTGTCATGCACAGACACACACACACACACACACACACACACACACACACACTGAGATTAACACACTGACACTGTATAAAACACACAAAAATAACAAAGAAGATTAGATTGGAAGCACCCTGTCCAGCACACACACACAGAGACCCGCACACACACACACACACACACACACACACACACACACACACACAAAGCTGTGGATTAAAAAGCAGATGTTAAGCTGGTTGTAAACCCATGGACACTGCTCACACTGCACACTTAATTTTGGTTAAAAGGACACATTCCCTCTGACACACACACATGCATAAAATACATAATACATTTCAATTACTGTTGGGCGTGACTTGTGACAGACTTATTTTACACAGATCTGCACAATTATTCTCTCTCTCTCACAAACACACACCCACAGACACTGAGAGAGAGAGTTCTCTCACCATCGAAGATCTCATCTCCGTCGTTCATGAGCTCATCATCAGAGCAGATGCTTAGGACGTTCACCAGCATCTCCGTCACTATCCAAGTCAAAGGTCAACAATCAATCATCACTGCACACAGACATGGTGAGGGTAACTGTGTGTGTGTGTGTGGTGGGGACGGGGTATTGTGTTAAAGTGTATCACCTTTCTCGCCCACAAATGGCAGCGACCAGGTGAAGACGTCCATGAAGTTGGGAAGCCAGTAGGGATGAGGAGAGCAGTTAAACTGTCTGATGTTCATCACATTATTTTCATACTTCAGTACAGCCGCTGTAACACACACAAACACAGACACAGACACACACACACACACACACACACACACACACACACACAACACAGAACAAAACATAAGGATGGGAGAGGAGTTCAAATGTCTGATGATAATCTTGCATATTTCAGTACAGCCAAAATCTCTCACACACACACAGACTTTGATACTTGTATATGGAACACAGGGAAGAAATTACAGATCTTATAATAGAAGTACAGGTTTGCACAAATGTGATCAAACATAGGAGGCTTATTAATTTATCAGTACGGCATTACTGAGTATGGGTAGATATATCTTTAAATACCCATATTTCTATGGGTATATATATCTTTGTTATGTATTCAAATGGATACATAACCTATTATAGCAGAAATTGAGCACTGCTTTACAAGTCTCTTTGTACTTAACTTGCATAACCCACATAGTTGTAATCCCCATAGATCAAGTTTATGTACATGCACAAGGCTCCCAAACACAAATACACACACACACACACACACACACACACAGAGAGAGAGACACGTGTATCACAAATACCAAAACACTTGATCACAATGAAACATCATACAGTCATTATATATCTGATGTCCGACCTTTGTTGTTGTAAACGTCAAGGTAATTTGGCGCCGAGAAGATTGTGATGAGAGAGGGGAAGCCAGTGGTCTGGCTTTTACGGTACATGCGGTAACTATAGAAACACAAAACATGGAAAGTTTAGTGAGCCACTCTTCAGAAAAAAAACAACATTGTCTACCCCATCTGGACATAAGAAACACCCTCTCACTTAAGCTAGGATTAGACCTCCTGATTTTTAACTATCATATTGATACGCAGGAACATTCCGGCCAATTATATTCCGGCCAATGTGTGTGTGTGTGTGTGTGTGTGTGTGTGTGTGTGTGTGTGTGTGTGTGTGAATGCCAGCTGGGAAGCTGGCCCTTACCCAGCATCCTGTGCTTCATGTGCTCGGATGATGGACAGGAGGTTGTTGGTCTGTAAGAACTCACACACAGCAGGGTAACTGTGGACAGATCACACACACACACACACACACACACACACACACACACACACACATGAACCACATGAACATGTTAAATATATGAAATTGGTCCTTATAGAAAGAGCTCATGATTAGTGATGTTAACATTTATCCAGGAAACATGTGCAAATTGTAAGTCATACTGTGATTTTACTTCCAAGTCAAAGTTACTGTAATGTTTAAACGATTTTACGGTTTTCTCTTGCGTAAAAAGGATTTCTGAACTCCTACCGCTTGAAGTACAATTCTACAGGCTAGATGTCTGTTGTACCATAGGCCTATTCTCTAGGCTGTTATATCCCATTTTGACATTTTCAGGTTCTAAGGAAAAAGTTTGTGTTTGTGTGTGTGTGTGTGTGTGTATGTGTGTGTGTGTGTGTGTGTGTGTGTATGTGTGTCTGTGTCCATGAGAAACACCCAGATGTGGGTCACATGATCAGAATCCTCACAAAATGACTGTTTGGATTTGGATTTCTTTATTACCCCTTATCACCAGGGGGAGGCACCAGGGAGCAACATCATGTTAAGCTCTACAGCAGCATAGGCACCCAGCCTCTAGATACCTCGGCCTACATCCTGCACTGACCACCATAGCAGGACCTCAACAATACTAGGATTTATGGCTCAAACATGAGGGTACAGCCAAAACAAGTGTTTGCTTTGGCACTGGTGAGTGTATGCAGTCTTTATAATGCTGTTGGGTCTGAGAAGGGTTTCAGCACCACGGACAGCAACTGAGACACTTCCTCCCCTCCTTCCTTTCACCCAGTTTACTTCTCTATGTGTCTGCACCTTGCTGTGCACATATTATATTCCCATCCCCAACTGGTATACACTATATGTACTGCGTGACAATTAAGCTGGGAGTAAATGGACCATTTCAAGAAAAACAAAACAAAAAAAAAAACACATTGAACATTCAAAACTTGAACATTCTATTTCATTCTCAAACTACTTCCACTTCATTAAGATAGCATATGGAATGTAAAAAAAAAAAAAAAAGCTGTGATGGACGCTAAACATCAAAAATCTTGGAACGGTATATATAATTATGCTGTTTAACCTGTTTCCCTTAAGGGTACTGGCTAACATGTATCACCCGTCCACATTTAGGCCTGTATTTAAGATTAGTGCATGAAAGAGTGAACTAAGAGTACATACCCTTATGTAAACAGGTTAAAGAGCACAAACTACATATTTTCTAAAAGCCTACCCTCTAGATGCGATTTACTTTAACATGCATTGAGACATATGTTAATTTCCTCCATGCCATGGACTATGCTTTGTAATGCATTTCAATGGCATTCCATGGACAGCTATTCATGGGGATGAAACAGGTAGTGTTAACATTCTAGTTCACCACATTTAGCATAGTCAGATCAATGACTGTATATTTTATGGTTGTGGTGGCTTCAGTTCCATAGAACGGCATTAATTGCCATGCACTGTCCATACAGTCATTGAGCCAGACCACTCACAAAAAGTCTGGCTCATTGACCAGACTGTATCTGGCCAATGTCTTATTATTATTGTTATTTTTTGTACTTATCCAAACAACCTCATAATCTACAAAGAAGTACATTTTTTCTTACACTAAGACAATTTGTCATGACAATTGTATCGTGTTGTTTTGATGTTGTCTGTTTTGATAATACCAGAAAAGGAAATGTGATAACACAGTGCTTGTGTCGTTTTGAACCCAATTTCACGTGACCATTCACTGATGCATTGCGTGAAATGAATAAGAATATTCAAAGTATGTCACAATTCTAAGACATGTGAGAGAATCAGTGACAAAACAACACATTTCTCTGCATTGCAAACCTGTTTTTCTCCCTGTCTCCTCTCCCTCTCTCTCTCCTTTGCTCTTTCTCTCTCCCTCTCTCTTTCTGTCCATTTCTCCCTCTTTCTCCCCTCCCTCTCTCCCTCTTTCCCACCATCCCTCTGGATCTGGCAGTAGTAGCTGGTCACCATGGAAACAGCTCACGGTGCAGCCCCTGGGGACTGCAAGGGGTTGTGGGTAATGCTGGTATCCCTTATATCACACACACATACACTCAGGATCCTACTCCCCTCGTCTCAGCTCAGATCAATCACACTTTATTAAATTCCACATGGCTCTCATACTGCATGTCTCTGTATCTCTGTGAGTGTATGTATGCAAGTGTATGTGCCTGTGTGTGTGTGTGTGCTGTATGCATGCATGCAAGTACCCGTGTATGTGTATGTTTGTGTGTGTTTGTTACCTGTAGAAGTAGGAACATCCACGGACAGAGTTGTGACTGAAGTACTCCTGAGTCTTCTCATTGCCAAAGTCCTCTAGAGGGTCCGACCACAGCAGGTCACACATGGGCCCGAATGCAGGGGGCTCCTTAAATCTGTCCAGCTGCCAGAGGGGTATGGTGGGGTAAGATGAGATAGGGGAGGGTGGGGTAGGATGGAGAAAGAATCAAAAGAGAGGGAAAACAAGGGAAACCAAGTGAAAAAGATAGAAGGGGTTAGGAAAATGAAGATAAAAGAGATTAAAGAGACAGAGGGGAGAGGGAGAAAAAGAGGGAGAGGAGGATGGAGGGGAGATAGAGAGAGTAAGAAAGAGGAAGGGAGAGAGAGAGCGGATGTAGTCAGTGAGATGGAGATAAATATGAGTGTGGTAGATTATCTTTTCATTTTAATATCAGCAATTTTAGTATAATGCAGAACTCTCTTTTTAATTCTTCCAATTCTGACTCACCGAGAAAATATGTGTGTGTGTCTGTCTGTCTGTGTGTGTATGTGTGCGTGTGTGTGTGTGTGTGTGCGTGCATGCTTTTTTGCCATTGGCAATGATTCAAGATTCAAGTCTTTATTATATATCATTATACTAGTATAAAAGAGCTCCTCAGAAATGAATAATAAATAAACAAGTGTTCAGTGTGTGTGTGTGTGTGTGCGAGGGGGAAAAAAGATGGAAAGTGTTGTAGTGAAAAGACTGACAGGCACAGGCTTAGGCTGTCATTGTTTCAGTGTTTATAAGCGTTGTTACTTGGCGGAAAAAAAATGTTCTGGAGTCTGGTGGTCCGAGCCTTAAAACTATAATATCGCTTAGCAGATGGTAGCAGCTGAACAGTCCATGATTAGGATGGCTGGGGTCCTTACTGGGGTCCTCTTTTGGCCTTCCCAATACTTCTCCTCTTATACAAGTCCTGAATGGAGGGCAGATCACATCCACAGATGCTTTGTGCTATGTGCACAACTCTTTGCAGTGCCTTTTGTTTGGTAGCAGAGCAACTTCCAAACCATGCAATGATGCTTTTGGTTAGGATGCTCTCTGTGGTCTCTGTAAAAGGCCTTATGTTTGTTAGCATACCAAACTTCCTGAGTCATCTGAGGTGGAAGAGATGTTCCTGAAGTTTTAAAAAAAATCTGGTCAGTGTGGCTATCCCAGGTCATGTCCTTTTACCACAAAGAAGAGGGCTCAGGACACAACCCTGAGGAGCACCTGTGTTGATGGTCAAGGGGTTGAAGTGATGGAGCCCATTCTCACCACCTGACATCGCCCTGACAAGAAGTCCAAGATCCAGCTGTGTAGACTGGTGTGTAGACTGAGACACCTGAGCTTGCTGTCAAGTATACTGGGGACAATGATGTTGAATGCAGAGCTGTAGTCTACAAACAGCATCCTTACATAAGTATCCTTCTTCTTCAGATGTGTCAGGGAGGTATGCTGTGTGGTGGTGATGGCATCATCCGTGGATCTATTCTGTCTGTAGACAAATTGATGAGGGCCCAGAGTAGGTGGAATCATGCTGCAAATGATGTTCCTCACAAGTCTCTCAAAACATTCTCTCATGATGGGATTGAGTGCCACAGGATGCCAGTCATTCGGGTTGTGATTTTGCTTTTCTTTTGTACTAGAACAATGATGACTTGAAGCTGCTTGGCACAACACACATGAACAGAGAGAGGTTGAATATGTCCTTAAATACACCTTCCAACTGCTATTAGCATGCTCTGATGACACAACCTGGTATCCCATCAGGCCTTGCTGCTTTGTGGATGTTGACATGCTTGAAGGTTTTCCATACACCAGCCATTGTGGCCATTAGGCCTGGATCAGCTGGATCTGGTTTTCTTTCTGCTGCATATTGTACGTGTTACTCCTGAGATAACCCTTTCTTTTACAATCGCCTAATAACTAGGTATTTACCTGGAAACAATGTGCTAAATTCAAGAAATGACATGGTAACTAACACTGGTAAAACAACAACGTGGTAATGAAGAAGATAGACCCTGATGGAATTTTACATGCAGTTGTTGTTACCAGGTAAGTACTGAATAAACCCACATGATAAATGGGTATAGGCCTACTTGCTGAAAAAGGTATTATAATTTAGTAATTTATTGGAAAGTGACCTTTTGTTGCAATAAAACAGTGGGATAACCCTAAAACACTGTAAAATTAATGGGTGATAGAGGATGTAGTTTCTTAGAAACACTTTGTCCTTTACTTGTAAGTAAACAGTTTTAAGCAAAGTTATTACCAGCCATTATTATTATTAACAGCACTATTACATGGTAAGGAGTTGAAAAGGTGAGATATTGAATGATGGTACTAGGTTACCATCATTTCACCTGTGTTAGTTACCATGTAATTTCTTGAATTTACAAGTTTACAAGTAATTAGGGGAAAGAAAAAGAAAGGTTTACCAATATCTAATTGTGTGCTTTTATGTGCATATGAAAATAATTTATACTTTGAAGTGTGTTTGTGTGTGTGTGTGTGGAGCAGACCTTCTTTATGTCGTCGAGTGTATGTATCTCTGGGGACAGGCCACCGTGCACACACAGAAACTGCTGGTTCATCAGGGCCGCCAGAGGGAGGCAGTCAAACGCATCCATACACGAGTCATAGACCTGCTCCGAGTATTTAATCTTACCTGAGGAAAGGAGGGAGAGAGAGAGAGAGAGAGTCATAGAGTTGCTCTGTGGAGCTGTAACTTGAATGAGCAGGAGAGAGTCAAGTGGAGGCAGTGACATGAAGAAAGAGTAGCACACACATCCACATCTAAAAATACTGGGTGCTGGACTACAAAATAGGCCTAAGTGGAAGCTGATAAAGAACCAGACCACACCAGTAATCTGATCCCAAAAAATCGTACATCTATTTGTTACGTTTCAAGCATGCACCTCTCATCTGATGAGTCCAAAAGATGACAAATAAAAGTATGATTTTTTGGGAGCAGATTATTGGTGAGTAAGATCTTTTGGGAGCCCTTCATCTGATAAAGGGTGCATACCTGAAATATAACAAATAAAGGTGCGATTTTTTGGGAGCAGAATACTGGATTCAGAGACTTTATCTTTGTCCACTTACTTAGGCAGAAACGTTCTGACCAAAAGAGATAGAGATAGAAAAAATGAGAGAAAGACAAAGGGGATGAGTGTAGATGAACAAAGGAGTGGTGAGCAGTTAGCATCCTGTCCTGAGTACTGTGATTGATATTGCTCTGCTTTCTGACTGTTCATGGTTATATAATATATACACCTCCCACACAGTATACAAACCTCTGGAGTTAGTGTTTTGCCTCTCAGTGAAACAGGCACTGCAGAAACATATAGCTGAAGTACACACTCCATTTCAACCGTCTTTAATTAGCATGCTATGTGGTAGTAAAGCACTGCAATGTACTGCTGTCTTTGTATTCAATTCAATGGAGCGTGATGCTAACATGAGTCTGCAGCTTCTCCTAAGGGGGGAGGGAGATATGCCTGACTTATACTATGCTATATACTATAATTTAGTGTGGATGTGGTTGTGACTTGTGAAGCATTTTTTGTTTCCAAAACCTCCTTCGCCCAATGATTGTTTTGTGGGTGAAAGGCGGTGCACACATATCATGGTTGTATTATTTGGCCAAATGATTCAGCACAGCAGTAAGTTGTCTTAGTTCTATTGAACTTCCTGTCAGGTATAGCAAGGAATGCACGCCGGCCCGTAGAGCCAAACTAAAATGGTTTGTCAGAAAAGAACAAGCTCATTAGATCTGTGGCTTTAGGGCTGACATCTACACAGCTCAGTATAATGCACAGCAGCACCCATAGTTATGAACTCATGGGGAAACCCCCAGTGAGGAGATGGGAATGGGGGCTTGAGTACAGCCAAAGATGGTGATGCCATTATTGACTTCTTGTCATTTCAACATGGCGGCTAATTGGAGGAGCATTTCAAGACCCAGCAAAGATGAGATAAGACACTACACTCTGTCTCTCTATTAAACTCTCTCTCTCTCTCTCTTTTTCTCTCCAGCAGATGGTTGGTGCGGGTGCCCACTCCACACTCCTCACTGTACCCATCAGGGAAATCACTGCCTCTTCACACGGCCAGTCATTAACAAGCAAATTAATTTCCTGCTAATCTCTCTCTCTCTCTCTCTCTCTCTCTCTCTCTCCATCTATCTACTTCTCTCTCATGTCCTCCTCTTTTTCTCTCGTCATTCTCTCTCCTCCCTTTCTGTAAACTCTCATGTCTCCATGTCTACACGAAGAAGGCGAGGGAACACACAGTGGAAAAGAAAGGTGACCAAAAAGGTTCAGAGAGGTGCATGTTTGTCTGCTTGTGTGTGTGTGTGTATGTGTGTGTGTGTGTGTGTGTGTGTGTGTGTGTGTGTGTGTGTGTGTGTGTGTGTGTGTATGTATGTATTGCTGTTTGCTGAAACTGTGTGTGGGATGTGAGCTGGAGGGCTGACACATTTAGAGGTACCATTTGCATCCTGACTATCCATGAGGTGAGTAGATGTAAACAAAATGGAGGAAAAAGAAGGTGGAGACAGAGAGAGAGAGAGAGAGAGAGAGAGAGATACACAACTGCAATAAAAGTAGATTTGTTTTGGGAAAGCAGGAGAAAAGCAAAGCGAAGGAGAAGCGAGAAAGGAGGAGAGAAACTGCAGCTGGAAAAGCATATAGTGGCAGTGACTTACATTCTTGCTTGAAAGTGAAGTATTCTGTCAGGTGTCTACATTCATGGTTCCCTCGCAGAAGAAAGATGGTCTTTGGGTACAAGATCTTCAGTGACCACAGATACAGCACACACTACGATAGAAAAACAATGAAAAATAAGGAAGAGGGTTAGAAAAAGAGATTTGAACTGTATATTAAACAAACCATAATTTACTTCAGAAAAGGGTATTTTCATCATCCCTGTAAAGCTTCTGAAATTAAATTAAATGACATTGAGAGACAGAGACTGATCCAAAGGGATGAGGAGCAAAGGTGAGAGATAGGGATAGATAAACAGATAGACAGATAGAGAGACAGAGAGAGAGAGAGAAAGAGAGAGAGAGAGAGAGAGGGACCGAGAGATAGACCTTTCTGTCACAATCATGTCATATGCTGTAGCAGATTAGTTATGATAAGAAACTAATATTACATGGTGCTGTTAGGATATCATACTATCGTGACCAGGGCTGTAGTTCAGGTTAAATGCAAGTAAACACCTCTCAAATGTCTGATAGTCTCATCACTACATGATCACTACATCACTCATAACATTACAGTAATTTCCTGATTATTAACCAATACATTGATTTTGCAAAATGTCTTTATCTATGAGATTATACAACTGGAAGTCCTGCCCTGTAGTGAAAGTAGCCAATTGCATTGTTGGATGCAGTATGATTGAGGGTTAAGATTTTGTTAACTATCTCCATAATCCACGTGGACAGCCATACTGCGAATGTTGGCACAGTTGCAATGAGTAAATTGCTGTTTTAAATTATGTCTTTAGATTTAAACAAGGATTCATATGGTACAATTTGAAGTCAGTGCAAGCTGCTGGTGTAGAGTTCTAAGGATACCTCCCTATTCATTTAAATAGGGCCTGTACTTCTTATTCCAAAATAACTGCCCGAAGGCACCACCAGGATGGCCGTCCAGTGAAGGGACTTGCCTTAAAAGGACTTTGATTATACTATCTTACAAAATCATGATCTGATTCTGATAGAATAAGTCATGTTTAGTAAACTGAGTTTAATACATGGGTGTGGGTGCAGTCAACACATGGTTCTGTTTTGTTCTTTCAGTTTGCATAACACATCTGAGCTGAAGTTCATACACAGTGCAGTTTATATTCAGGAAATGACTATAATGTAATGTACTGTGCTCTACACATAATTACTGCATAATGTCTCTGTTAGTGCTCTGATACAGGGTTCAAGCAAGCAGACTCTACAGGTGCACAAGGATGTGTGTGTGTGTATATGTGTGTGTGTGTGTGTGTGTGTGTGAAGTGAAGTGAAGTGGAGTGGAGTGACAGTAGCAGCTTGGTTCAACCTGTGCCTCCTTTTATCACCAAAACCAGCATTGACCCATCAGTAAAAGCACACAGTTCTTGGAGCCTGCATGTACACTGCAACATACTCTCACCTCGATGCTGAAGTAACCTCGGTCAACGTAGTCGCCTAGGAAGAGATACCGCGTGGTGGCTGGGGAACCGCCAACTTCAAACAACTTCATCAGGTCAAAGAACTGGCCATGAATGTCTCCACAGACTGAAAATACACACACACACACACACACCCCACACATACACGCAAGATATAATGGCAATGATGTGATACAGCTAGATCATGAGTCAAAGTGTGAGAATTTGTGAGGATATGGATAGACAGATAGCTAGCTAGTACATATGTGTGTATATAAATTTGTGAGTGCATTGAAAAAAAAAAAAAAAATCGGCAGCCGATGAGATCACTGATTTCCCCATAGTCGGAGATGAGTTGCAAAATCTGTTACCATGGAGGCATAGTCTGTGTGTAAGAGATGGTCTGTGTGTGTGTGTGTGTGTGTATGTGTGTGTGTGTGGCTATCCTCGAGCTGTTAGTCTCACATTGCAGCATCTATTGATGTTTAAAATATTCATAAAAATCTGGTCCTAGGAACAAAAACAATACACTGTGTCCCTGCTAAATCCTTTCCCTATGTGTGTGCATGGGTGTGTGCATGGGTGTGTGTGTGTGTGTGTGTGTGTGTGCGTGTGTGTATCTCTGTACTGTTTGTGCCTATGAGCGATTCTCCCTATGTGTGTGCATGGGTGTGTGTGTGTGTGTGTGTGTGTGTGCGCATGCATGTGTATCTCTGTACTGTTTGTGCCCATGAGCGATTCTCCCTCTAGCTGTTCTCTCTTTGGAGCTTTAGAGGCTGGAGACAGATAGAACTGTCAAACTCCACACACACATGCACACACGCACACACACATACACACACACACACACCTACACATGTGCATGCACACACACATACACACACATCTAAACACACACACACACACACCGATAAACGACAAAAACTCCTCACAGACCACACATCTGAGAGGTTCTGTTAGAGCAGAAGAGTGTGTCTCTCTCTCTTTGTGCATGTGTGTGTGTTTCTTTTCCTCTAATTAGGGAACAGAGGTGCAGGGACAGAAGGTTAAGCGATACATTATGTAAAATGAGTCCAGGGATAGTCTCCAGTATGTGTGTGAGAGCAGATCAGTGTGTCTATGTGTGTGATGGAGTGTGTACTGGTAAAGGATACAGGAAGTATAGATATACATTGTGTGTGTGTGTGTGTGTGCTACTAGATATACATTGTGTGTGTGTGTGTATACTAAGTATATATACTCTCTATCCGGTGAGGGAAATTTGGTCTCTGTATTTATCCCAATCATGAATAAGTGAAACACACACAGTACACAGTGAACACAAAGTGAGGTGAAGCACACACTAACCCAGAGCATTGGGCTGCCTGCTACAGTAGTGCCCGAGGAGCAGTGAGGGGTTAGGCACCTTGCTCAAGGGCACTTCAGCCGTGGATGTGTGTGTGTGATTCTGTGTCACAATCACATTACAAAAACCAGACAGGAAAGGACCATGGTTGCTATAACTACCGTATTACAGTGTGGCTGTGGTTGCTGTGACTACATTTGACTCTTGTAACCATGACAGCACTAACAGCACTATGCTGATACTGATACTAAGCATTTCATAAACTAGTAGACTACATTAGATGATGTTGTGGGCAGCAGTCAATGAGTCGTGGAGAAAATTACTGTAATGATTGTTATAAAAAACTATTATGAACACCTTGTTAAAAAGACAAAGTTTGTAGTGTTGGAATGTCTAGCTGGTACTAGTATTTAGTCAGTGTGTGTAATGATTCGACACCTCTCCGCGTTTTGGTGTTTGTGTGTTGCTATTATTTATAGGTGTTTATGGGGGTTTTCTAAGTGTGCTTATGTGATATGTGTACATGCTTTGTGTGTGTAAGTGTGTAAATATATACTGTTATATAGGCCCTAATGCGTGTGTGTGTGTGCTTTACTATTTTCTGATTCAACGTGTGGGATGTGAGCTGTGGGCTGACACATTTAAAAGTAGCATTTGCATTTTGACTATCCACATCTCAAATAAAACACACACACACACACACACTTTGCTTTGTTTCAAGTGATATTATGCAAACACAGCATTCTCTCACAAACTCAATAAAGACTCTGAGTCTTTATTGATCTGCTTCTCTGTCTCTGTCTCTATCCTCAGCACTCCCGGCAAACCTCTCCTGTCCTCCCTCTCCACTTTGTCCCCATTTGTTTCTCTGGTACACACACAAACACACACACACACACACACACGCACACACAACCTACATTGGGGACTCAATGTACAAAACACCACTATTCAAGAGCCTTACTGAACTCTATTTACCTATTTACACACACATAGACACACAACCTATAACGGGGGTGGGGAAGTGTACAAAATGCCACAGTTTCAATGCATCATAGTTTTTAGTATACTGTATTCTATGCACACACACACACACACACACCTGTGACGGGTGCCTCAATGTCCAGGATGGTCTTCTCCTGGCGCAGAATGGCAGCGCCCTCATTAATGATGCGGAGAGCCACGGCCTCCTCCAGACGTCCCTCTTTGGTCAGGTGGGCCTTGAGCAGGTCCACGCGCGGCCGTCCGTCCCCATCAAACACCTCACGCATAGTCAACCTGTGGCTGAGGGGGAACGGAACGGCTGCGGGGGTGGGGGGGAGAAAGAGAGAGAGAGAGAGAGAAAGATGGAAGGAGAAGTTACCGTGGAAGGGTAAAGAAAACAGGAGAGAGAAATGGAGGGAGAGAGAGAAAGATGGAGAAGAGAGAGACAGGCAGGGAGACACCAAAGTGACACCAAGTGTGGAGGGAGAAGTTACAGTGGAGGAGAAGGAAAATGGGAGAGACAGAGAGAGAGAGAGAGAGAGGGTGAGGAGAGAGACAGGCAGGGAGACACCAAAAATTAGGAAGAGAAGGAGAGAGAGAAAATGAAGAAAGGGAAAGAGATTTAAACTTTTGAGGGTTGTTCATTTATTTTCTAAGGGTATGATCCTAATGTTTTATTCACTTTCTGATTACACATCAAATACATGACAGGGGAGGAGGGTAGTGGGGGGAGAAAGAATGGAAATGAGTACTCGAATCAACTGAAAGACAGAAGGCAATACAAAGGTGATAGAGAGAAGACATTGAGATATAGAAAATGATGAACAAATGGATGAATGGATGAACGAGGGATAACAGAGAAAAGAGAGAGAAAAAAGAGACAACAGAGACAGTGCAAAAGGTGGAGTGGGCCAATAAAAGCGAAAAAGAAAAGAAAGCAGAAAAATGAGGAGGTGGCAGAGCAGAGGATCAGAGAGAGAATGGGACACACACAACAGATCAGTCACAGCAGCAAATCCCATTCCCATCCATCAGGGGCTGGAGGTGGCACATCCTCCATCTACAGCTACAGAAGACCAGCACTGTGCCTATCCAACAGGCACCACTCAATGCCACTCTGTAGTAGGGTCTCTTTACTACGTCCATTGCCCTAAACAGCCTTTTTAGATATCTGATAGCATTTACGAGCCAGGACATACACACGCCACGCACACAAACACACACACATACACACACTGCACTGTTACCCAGCAACAGTGGTTTGGAATGCTGCATGAGAGGCATGTTATTGATCCTCCACATGCACATTCACACACACACACACACACACACACACACACACACACACACACACACACTTTAACTAGTTTCTAATTTCTGGTCTAATACATAATCTATTTTGCTTGCTGTTACACAATAAATACAGCTGCACTTCATCACTCATTCATATGCACTCATAAACATACACATGCATACACACACACACATTTTCCCTTCTGCTGCACATAAGCTCATAGGATAGCACATGTACAGCAACAATGTACAGAGGGCCTAAATCAAATACAAGTCAGTCAGTTAGGCTACTGTCCATTTCCTAAACTCTAGGAGGACTCATAAGTCTCCACAACAACAGGTGGCAGCAGACAATTCAGTGAGCACCTGCAAAATAGTACGTCTCACTTCGCTTGGCTGGGTGCTTTCAGGATGATCACAGCAGCCCCACCCATTCTGTAAAGCTCTAGTCTGCTGTTTTTCCAAAGGGAATCCCTGGCACCATCTCATTGGGCATTCCCATGGGTAAGACTAGTGAGAGTCCCTCAGAGCCAAATGAACGGCTGAAGACATCCCCCCCCAGTAAGTCCTGTACCTACCTGTGTACCCACCTTTTGGGTTTGGATCTGTACAGTCGAGTGGGGGGTGCAAAATGTAAACAGTATCATGGGATTTGGAGTAGGCCTACACTGGGGTGCATGATGAAAGAGTAGTGCGGAGGACAGGACAATATCACTAAGAATCTCCATGTAAACAGTGTAATTTACAGTGGTACATGTGTTATTTGTGTGTTTGTATGTGTGTGTGTGTGTGTGTGTGTGTGTGTGTGACCCGAGAGAGAAATCAGTTACAGACATCTAGATGCCATATTTAAGGTAACATACTGTAATAATATATGTTCCGTTATGTGTATGGTAGTATTTGTAAATGTGTAGTGCATGTACTTGAAAAGAGGTTTGACGCAGCTGGTCATATACAGCTTTTAAAAAATTATTATTACTGTGTTTTTCATAACATGTAATTTTGTGGTGAACATGTATGTGTAATTGTGTATGTGTACGTGTATGTGTGTGTGTGTGTGTGTGTGTGCTTATCGTGAGTGGGTGATGGGGTTCTGCGGGTTCTGCGTATCAGTCTGATATATCAATTTGGTGCATTTGCTTTTGTTTCTGCCATTGCATACAAGTCTTTATTTAGATATCCGAGTGAATTATTGAGTGTGAGTGTGTAGGCTCGTGTGTGTGCTCGTCTGCATGCATGTGTGTGTGTGTGTCTGTGTGCGAGGGAGAAAGCGAAGCACAGCAGCATGACTGCCCTGAAACCTCTTACATAATGCAGCCTCTGTGGGTGCCAGTGCTGACAGAGCTTCAGCCATGCAGTTGCCTTACAGAGACACTCTTATTCACACATGAACACACACACAATTGCACACATACATACAATAAAAAGGCATTACTGTGCACGCAGACACAATGAAGCGCAGACACACATGCACACACACATACGCGCTTGCGAGTACACACACACTTGCAAGTGCACTTACACAGAACCACAGACACAACTGACAACACACGCATATAAGAGAGGAGGAAGCAAGAAGAGTGGCGATACAGAGAGAAGGAGGGATTGAGGGCAGAGGAAGGAGAGAGAGAGTGAAGAGAGAGAAAAGAGAGAGGGGGAGAAGGACATGCATGTCATTACTCATGAGCTGTCATGAGTCAGCTGGAAGACATGGATACACAATCATGCAGGAGGGCACACACACACAAGCACACACACACAAGCATAGGTGCACATACGCACACACACACACACACACACACACACCCACAAGCACACGCACACATACGCACACACACACAAATATGAAACACATTTAAACCATGGCACTTACACTTTTTCATAACCAAACTATATCTCTACCACACACATACACACACACATACAGGCTGGACTGATATCATGGGTAACAAAACAGTTGCAATTTTATTGTGTATGCTATCTACTCTGCTATTTCAGATAAAATGGATGAATGCGTTATACTGTCATATTGGACCTAACACACAGTTGATGTTGTCATTTTAGCTCTATGCATAGTACAAAATCAATCCCTAAAAATCAAAACATTTTACCAGTGTCAGAAAATATACAACTCCAGCAGTATTTGCTCTGCTTGTCTACCACACAACACACACATACACCAGAGGACAGTACAGACAGGACTTCCCTTTCCTTTCCATTAGGTTCTCTATCAAAATTTGGTGATTTGGCCGTCAGAAAACCTCAACCTTGTCAACCCCAACAAGGACGTAAGAAACACGCTCTCTCCCTTACTCACAAATTTATACACACACACACATACACAAACACACTTTATTAAGAGACATTACTCTCTCTAAGACAAGCATCTCTCTCTCTCTCTCTCTTTCTCTCTCTCTAACACACACACACACACACACACAGGCTCTGATTGTTCTGCAGAGGTGCTGGCTTCAGGAGCCCCACCAGTGTTAACACAGATAATGACCCAGAATGATAGTTTGGGAAAGTAGGCCACTGCCAGGCCTCTGCTTGTTCCCGCGCCCCAGAGGTACGTGGGAAAGGGATGCATTCAGGTCACAGCTGTGCTAGCGCTCAGCGCTAACGCTCTCCCCTCCCTCCTGCCCACCCTGCGACAGCCACCAGTGGCTCCGCACCACACTACATTACACTACGCCACCCCACGCCATGCCACACCACGCGGGGTTGGGCGGGGCCGACGCAAGACAAGGCGAAGCTAGCACCTGTCCCATCCCACTCAGGCCTGTTCCGACCCGTCTCATCCCGTTTGCCGGCGCTTCTCACCTGGCCTGTAACGCAGAGCAATCCTCTTACCTGTCCAGGCCAGTCAATCCTCTTACCTGTCGGAGAACACCAAAGCTGCTGCTATCAACCCCAAACCCCAGCCACTGCCAGTCTGCAGATCACACACCTGTTTTCTCTCTCTCTCTCTTCCTCTTCCCCTTTCTCTCTCTCTCTCTCTCTCTCTCTTTATGCCTCATTCTAGACCAACAAAGCTAAGGTTTCCTCTGGACCAGTGAGTCTCTCTTAACCTTTGGTTCACCCCCAAACCCAACAGCTGCACCAAAGGTCAAGACACATGCACACACATACATACATACACACACACACACACACACACTTCTCAGGTGAAAATGCTTAATGGTCGGGGCATGAAAGTGAGCACCTATCTAGAAGTGGTGCATACATACACCTGTCCTCTCTCATCTCAACAGGACTGACACATCAGACACACAACGCAGCACTGATCACCATGCCATAGCACATCTCAGAGGCTAGCATTAGTCAGCAGAATGTTCCAGCCCACTGTCATATACAACATACACTGTCTTCAAAGCTTCCATGACATCAATTACCTCAGCAGTCAGGCATTGCTGCAAAACATTGCTGCAACTGTTACCAAACATGATACCCTATTGAATGAAGTAATTTTGTGTATGATGGAATGTGAAAGGTTCTGGCATCATATCGTGATCCAAATACCCCTTGCACTACTAACCCCAAAAGGCGCTACTGATCACTCATGGTTAACTGTGTGTTCTTAGAAACAAATGCAACTAAAATGTTACTAGCAGCTAGCAGACTAGCAAACTAGCTTTCCTTTTTTTACTTTCCTAATAGATGTTTTGATGAGTCTGCAACTTTGCACTCAACAGATTCATTGGCTTCTTACGAGCCAAGTGCAAAACCCCTCAAAATCCAACAAAAATGACAAATATAATCATATCCAAATAACCCTAAATTAAATGGCAAAATAAATTATGGCAAATGAGAAGTTAACATAGCAATCAGCAATCCACAGCAGGTCCATAGCAAGTGATCCTTAGTGTAAAAAATGTAACACAAATCCTTTTAAACAGTTTATTACAGTAGCTTTTACCCTCTACTCTTGTAAAATGTGTTCTGTGGCTTTGACCTGTAGGCTTAGCCTGAGCGTGGCAAACTGAATCATAGAATCACTGCATTCACCCCTTCGTACAACCTTTATCCATCTATTCTGTTTTTCTTTAACATATATGTTGTCCTTTCATGTATTTACTTTCGACCATTTACTGCATCATTTTATGGTAAGTGCATATTTTATCTGTCTTATTTTTAATATTTTCCTTTCCTACCTTCTATTATTTACTGTACAGTGCTTTAAATGAAACATGTTAGAGTATGAAATACGCTAAATAAACTTGCCTGTCCTTGTGTAGTAAAAACACTGATCTGAGGACAGTTGTCTACCTCCACATCCTACCACTGACCCTCATGACTTCCATCATGCATCTTGCCCTTGCATTCCTCTGCTGGCAGGCCTGGCACAGTGGGGAAACAAGATGCCATCTAGTCCCCTCACGCCCACACGACAGCCGGCTGTGACTCAGCAACAATCGTGGCTTTAGGGTTCCTCATGGCCCCTTCTGCAGCACACTAAAGGTTTTGTGTGCCTGTGGGGACTACTAGTTTCATGCTCTCTTGGCAAGAGAAGGTCTCTACTGGGCTGAGGGGGAACACTCACTTCTTCAGAGTTGTCTACTGAATGCAGATATCTACCCCTCCATCAGACTAGTAGGAGTAGGAGTAGGAGGACTCCACTAACAGGCTCATCAGTTAGATGTGAGGAATGGATGTAAATAATCAAGTTACAGAGACAGACCAAACTCAACAGTTCAGCTCAACTTTTTGTCCTGTGTTCAAACACACACACACACATGCATAGCGTAGATCGAGTGCAGCCAGTAGAACAATATGCAGCAACACAAAAATCCACTGTCTGACTAGCGCAAGGAGCAATAATGCCTCATCTCAACTCAAACACAAAATGAAAAGACTACTCCATAATCATACTCATTTTCTGCCTCATCGGAAGCTGATACTCAGACTACACTGTGCTGTATTTTCTTCTGCTGCAGAGATAGCTGTTAAGATATTCTGAGCGTTTTCACCTGAACACTTTGGTGTGTTGTGTTGTGACTCGACACATCCCTCAAGAGCACTCATTCCACCATCAGGTGAATGACACCAAAATTAGAAGCTTCAGTTTTGTTCCTTTCTGTTCTGTTCTGTTCCGTTCCATCCCTTCCCGTTCGGCCCGCCCCAACCTAACCCAGTTCTCAGCTGATTCTGGCAAGGAACCGGTTGGGACCAGGGCCGGTTCCGCTGGGAGGGCGCCGTGACCTGTTAAAGCGATGGGCTCCGTCTCAGGGATGTCCTTGTCCCATCCCTCAAAGGGCTATCCTCTCACACAAGCCACTGTGGAAGAGCCACGGCCGAGCAACCCCAGGGGCCCACTGTACAGGATATTAAAGCGGAATGGTATCCCTGGTCGGATATTACAGCACTAGATTGATCGAGTTAAAGGGGGAGGAGATGAGGAGACAGACAAACGCACACACAAACACACACACACACACAAACACACACACTTTCACTCCATCTCATGCAAACTCCCACACACATACAATACAATGAACTACCACACACACTCTCTCAACTCACCCTCCTTTCTTACTTTCAAACATGCACACACACACACACACATGCACACACAGAGCACTTCAAATGCCTTACTATCTACAGCACTGTTCTTTTGGACAGCCCTTGTGACAGGGATGAGAATAAAGCCTGAGCTTTCACCCACAACAACAACAAAAACATTCTCACACCAACACTAGAACGCATTTACATAAAATCTAGATTTCAAATAAACACTCAAATGTAGGCCCAGAATATGCACAGCACGGCCAACCATACCAAAACAGAGTGAGCAGACACAAAGTCAAAATTAACCAGAAATACACAAACACACACACACACACACAGAATCAGTCTAAGTACTGCAGAGCACCACGTGATGCAAAGGACCAGCAGGAGAGAAAGTAGGACAGAAGACTCCAAAGAGTATGGGGAGACAAAGGAAGGAAGAAGAGTGAGGAGAGAGAAAGCGAGAGAGGAGCAGAAACAAAGAGATGAGAGGAAGCAAGAAGAGAGATGAGGTGGAAGAGAAAAGAAGAGAGGAGAAAGTAGAGAGAAGAGAAAGGAGGAAAGGAAAGAGAGTAAAAGAGGAGAGCAGAAGAGGAGAGAGCACAACAGGCAGAAGAGGAGAGAAGAGAAGAGTAGAGAGGAAAGGAAAGGAGAGAAGAGGAAAGGAAAGGAGAAAAGAAGTGAGAAACTGAGAGGAGAGAGGAGTGAGATCAGATCAGATATAGGAGAAGAAAGAGGTTTGACACTTGTTTTGACCCAACATCCTATAAGATCTACAGCATATTGACAGTTGGGAAAAACAGACAATACTCAGTCCCTCTTTCAATTGTCTACTCTCTTCATCCAGAGGAGACAGCCAGAAATGGTCCTGGGAGTTCCCACTGACCACACACATACACATGCACACACACACACACTGAAATAAAAAACAAAATCACCCAACACACATATACACGCACGATATACACGCACGTACACACACACACACACACTATACAGCTCCAAGCTTTCCCTTACAACAGATGGGTGCCTGAAATCTTTAAGTGGGTTATTTGTTACTATCCTTTGTTACTGTGGAAACGTACACACACAAGCAAAAACACACACACTTGCATGTGTTTCTTTGTGCATGTGTGTGTGTGTATGCGTATGTGTGTGTGTGTGTGTGTGTGTGTGTTTATTTGTGCATGTATCACTCCCTTCCAGCAGCTTATCAGCATTTCTGCACCTGGGCGGAACATTCCATAGTGTTCCATACAGGCTCCATCAAATTGGTTCGAGGTGTCGCCAATTAACTCCACCACCATACAAAATAAGAGGAGGTGGTGTTAATTGGTGACACCTCGAACCAATTTGATGGAGCCTGAATGGAACACTATGGAATGATCTGCCCAGGTGGAGGTTTAGGATCTGATAGTCCTGCACTAGTCTGCTATTGGGACGAGATAGACAGAGAAGACGCACCAGCAGAATAGCTCATAGTAAATGCAAGTGTAAGAGAAAGCGAAAAAGTCTGCGAGACAACAGAAAATGGACAGACACAATGAGGCAGTCAGTGGAAGTGAAACGTGGGATAGAGGAAAAGAGGACTGGAGATACCTTGAGAGAGAAAAAAAGATGGAGAGAGTGAAAAGGAACAGATAAAGCAATGGATAGAGAAGGGATGGAAAATGCAGGAAATAAAGAGAGGGACTGAGAGAGTGGAGAGAGGAGATCTAGTGGAAGAGAGAGGACAGAGTAAGAGCGAGGAAAAGAGGGGTGGGGGGTGCGGAGGGGGGCGCCGTGCAGAAGAGCACATGCGTGTGAAAGCAGCACATGCTCTGACCCAGATCTCTGCTCACTCCTCTCTTCAACACTCCTTCCATCCCTCCCTCCCTCTGTCTTTCCTTTTCCCTCTCTCTGCTCACTCCTCTCCTCAACACTCCTTCCATTCCTCTCTTGGTCTTTCCTTCTCCTTCTCTCTCCCTTCACCTCTCTTCAACTCTATTCCATCCCTCTTTCACACCTTACATCTCCCTCTCCCTCCTTTTCTAGGCTCTCCTCTCTCCACAACACTCCTTCCCTCTCTCTCTCCCTCATTCCTGGCTCTATCTCTCTTTCTCTCCCTCCCTCCCACTCTCCTCTGCTCTCCACTCTATTATTCCATCTATTTCTTTCTTTTCATTGCTCTCTTTTTCTTTCTGTTGCACATCTCTCCCTCTATCTCTTTACGCCTTCTTCCACACTCCTCCTTCTCACTCACTCTCTGCCTGTTTCTCTCCTTCTTCTCCCCCTGTCTTTCTCCTTTCCCTCTTCCCCTGTCCTCCCATTTCTCCGACTCTCCTTCGTTCTTTCTTTCTCCCCCTCTCTCTCTCATTCCCTCTGTCTCTTCTTTGCTCTGCGCTGTTCCTCCACTCTTTGATGGAGGGATTTTTAAAGGCCCGTTTGAAGTCTCGCAATTAATGCACACTTCTCACATGAAGGGCCATCTGCACACACAAGTACACACACACTGCTAGACAGTCATAAAAACAGACAGGCACACTGATCGTTGGGTAAACAAACAGGTAAGCAGGCAGGAAGACAGCAACATGAACAAAGAAATATCTCCATGGTAGCATGGAAATGGCCTCATTATAGACTTCTGGCCTCCCTCTTTCTCATTCTCTCTCTCTCTCTCCCTCACTCTCTCTTTTCCTCTCTCTCCTTTTGCTCACTTCCTCTTTCTCCATAGTGTCTCTACCCCTCATTCACTTTCTTTTTCTCATGCTGCCCCCCCCTTCAATCTCAATGTCTTTCTCCTTGTCTTGCCATTTTCACCCTTTGTACAGTGGTAGAAAGAGGCTAAATGTGTCCTCTCCTTTCCAGTGGCCCCTTTTCACAGGGGCGGCATCACACACACACACTGACACACACAGACACACACACACACCAACTCTTATATATGTGAGCTTAATAGTCCGAAATGAAATGGTGTCACAAAACACACACACATATACACACAGAAATTCTGACTATACAGATCAGGCAGCAGGTGCAGTATTCAGTAGTTCTATCAGTAGCTGTGGTATTCAATAGTTCTATCAGTAGCTGAATTAATTCAGTAGTTCAGTCGGTGGCTGTAATGGTCAGTAGTTCAATCAATAGCTGTAGTAGTCATAGTTCCATCGGTAGCTGTAGGACACATAGTTCAATCGGTAGCTGCAGTAGTCATAGTTCAATTGGTAGCTGTTGTAGTCATAGCTCAATAAGTAGCCATAGAGGTCAGTAGTTCAATCAATAGCTCTATTGGTCAGTAGTCCAATCAGTAACTGTAGTGGTCAGTTCAATCAGTAGCTGTAGTCATAGTTCAATTGGTAGCTGTAGTAGTCATAGTTCAATCAGTAGCTGTGGTAGTCAGTAGTTCAGTCGGTAACTGTAGTGGTCAGTAATCCCATCAGTAACTGTAGTGGTCACTTCAATCAGTAGCCATATCATAGTTCAGTAGTTGAATTCAGCCTCCCCTGTCCTCACGGCGTCCTTCACGCCTCCTCCTAAGGCCCCCCACACACACAACACACACACACACACACACAGAGGAAGAAACTGAGGCAAAGAAACCTTTTTTGCCATAACAATTTTGTGTGTGTGTATGCGTGTGTGTTGAGGGGGTAGATAAGATTCAAATTCTGTAGATTCAAATTTTGTATCCAAAGAGTGTGGGTGAGATTGTGTATGTGTCTAAGAAATGAGAGAGTGTGGGTCTGTCTGTGTGTGTGTGTGTGTGTGTGTGTGTGTGTGTGTGTGTGTGTGGTGGGGGGTGGTAGAGAAAGGAAGACAGCAAGTGGGATGAGGGTGTTTCTACTGCTTGAGGCACTGCCTGGGGCACCTCCTTGTGTGTGTGTGTTTGTGTGTGTACAACTTCTATATCTGTATTCACTTTCATGCCACAGCCATCAAATGTTTTTACTTGGGTAGTGTGTGTGTGTGTGTGCGTAGGTAATGTGATGGACAATGTCTGATCCTCCCATCCCTTCTCTCTTAAATTTACAAATTTTCATCTACCGCTCTCTCTGCCTTCTTGTTCAGGTCTTATGCTACTATGGACACATTAATAGCAGATCCTAGGCCCCCGCTTCCACACACACATAGACATCTACTCACACACCCACACAGTCTCAAATTCAAACACACACACACACAGCTTTCTATGTCCTTTAAAACTTCACATTTCACACTAACCTCCTATGCCATGGTATTAGGCCACTGGACCCACAAAGCTACAGTGCTAAATCAACACTATTGCGCCTCCATTCCCTTCAATACTCAAACCATTCCAAATATACAAAGGGGCTGACACCATCAAATATACATCACATACATACAGTTTTAAGTCAGCATCACTATGCATTGCTATCACTCAAAGACAACACACCTCTCCATTTTTATGGCTGTGCCTCCTTACCATATCTTGTGCCCCATTAACCACCGACCTCGACACGGATGCAACTGCTTTGAGGTGACTAAAACTCTTCGCTACTTTGTGCCCATAAAAGAAGGAAACTAACAGTGCTGTGCCTACAGTATTCCCTGTGCCTCCATTTACCCTCCACTTAACCTACAACTCTGCAACACTTAACCTACCTGTGCGTGTGTGTGTGTGAGGAGAGAGAGAGAGAGAGAGAGAGGGAGAAAAAGTACAAGCTGACATTGATACAGCAGGCAAATGTACACTATAAACTTCTAAACAATAATGGACATATATTCTACATATCTTTCTTAGACATATACCAATCCATGTTTTCAATCAGTCCACCAGCAATCTATCTATTACAAATAATCCAAGGAAAAGCCTTTGGCTCATAGACTAGCGCATGTGTTCAGTTCTGCTTATAATAGTGCTCTATCCAGTACATGTGGATTTGGAAAGGGGCACCAGCCTAGAGAGCTTTTGGCAAAATTGCATTGCATTAATCAGGCTATGAGGCTGGCTAATGTGCTGTTTTTCAGCAGAGCCGTTGCAGCTCGCCTCTGCCGTATGCATGCAGTGCAGGAAGGCCTAGTCCTAGCTGCTGTGTGTGTAGCAATTAAGTTTACTCTCTCTGTGAGAGAGAGAGAGAGAGAGAGAGAGAAAGAGAGAAACTTCCCTCTTAAAATCTACAGCAGATACCTTTGAGGTAAAGCCACCTTAACATTTGTGATTTATTCTTCCCTTTGACAGGACATAGAAATAGAAAGTAGGCTTTAGTACTGAAACTTAACACCTATTTTCTGACTTCCAGTCTTTCCCCATTCCCCACATGTTGTTGTTCCTGCTCTTGTTCCAAGCGGTGTCCCAGCCATTGCTGGTGACCTGGAACACAATCAGTTATGTCACTCTGGTAGAATAATCACTCGAGAACCATCCAATTTAAAATGTATTACTGTGATGATTTCTCCTCCTTTAAATGTCAGGAGACTATTCCAGATTCATACTATTTTCAGATGTGCAACCATGTAGAAGGAAGGACACCCAAATGAAGCAACAAATATGACAGAAAATGGAATGCAAGATGGAATAAAACACCTGTGACAAATGTGGAGAGAGTATATTTTGCACATCAAATTCAACGGCAGGTCAGGAAACCACCTTTCCTCTGTTTGGGAATAAAGGTTTCTCTGTTGGATACCTTACAAACACTGCCATTCCCCTTTTTCTCTCTTAAATGTAGAGCCAAGGGTGGTAATTCCACCGTTTGAACAAGAACAAATGTCACCATGCTGGCAAAATCCCAGTCCATTCACAGATGCTTCACCTTTGTCAGTATCACCATAGCAACGTTTGTTGCTTCGGAGCACACATAAAACATATAGCCTGTAGTGTACTACCTACTACCAATTCTGGTTATGTGGCCAGCCTCCGCTCTCTGCTCTCGTCTTTCTACTCATGCCACTACCTCCATATGTGATGCTACTCATAAGGCTGGCTTTCCTATGTGAACGTATGGCAACCCAATCACCCTCCCACTTCCTGACTAGTTCACTGCTTTAAGTCCCGCCTCTGGCAGCCAAATGATGACTTTTAGCGACTGATGCTGTTTAATTTGAGCACCCCCCCCCCCCCACCCCTTGTGTGTCCATGGATGACTGAGCACTGCTAAGATTTCCTCTGCTGCGAATACAATTCAACAATTCAAGTCCAAGATTCGTTCTCACGATGCCTTGCCCTTCTGTCATGCTGCCATTCTGTCTCGTAAATATTATTTGCAGCAGTAATAGTCCTCAACATATTCGTATAGCTCATCACACGCAATCTATATCTAATAAGCCATATTGTGCAGTTCTCGCTCCACTGCCCACGCAGGCGACTACATCTTTACATACAAACAATATTCTACAGCCGAGTGATGCAGCATTTCAACCTCTATTGGACGTTTCGCAGCCAGCAATGTAATATGCTGATACGCAAGCGGGCATTTCCAAACTCCATTTTGTCTTTGGTTGTCGGTGAGGCAGACAAGATTCCGGAGACAAACGCGCTCCGCCTGGAAGTGCGCGACTTGGCGTCAGATTCGCGCAGATGCGCACTTCTTCCGCAGGCGTAAGCCAGACCTACACAAACTAGTCTCTAAAATGAGATTTGCCACTTACACCACACGCATTAATCAGAGGCTTTTTCGCTTCGCTTTCATCCGGATGTCACTGAAGTTCACACAGGTCAAACCAAAACATTAATCTGGCTAATTACTCAGAAACGATAGTATAAGATACCAATGCCAGGTCGTCACTTGTCGGCGTTTCTTGAAACAAGACTATTGAAAAACATAATATTCCTCAGTAGCCTAACTGCCAACACTTAAGATAATCTGTCTGATACTGTATGGGCTAAGCTTCCAATGTCACCATCATTAGAGTGCCTTTTATCACGGAAATCGGCCAATATCACACAGCATCCTCTCGGTTACTCAGTGTGCATGGTCAAGCGCCGTTTCGTTTCATTTCGTGCATCACATTATTTAGGTCTAAAATCGATACAAATAGACAAGTAAAATTACCAATCGACTCTGATATCCTATAACCTACATACGACATTAAGACAATAATCATACAAACATAAGAAATCATATGACTCCCTACCTTTAAGTCGTCCTTTCGCTGTCATGGTCAAACTGCCAAAAAATAGCCTATTTCATTGGAACGAGATGCTAATCTCTCTCTCTCTCTCTCTCCCTCTCTCTCTCGCTCCCTCTCTGGGATTCTGTAACAGTGCACGTATTCACCAGCAGGCGCATGCACAGCTCGCGCGATGCGCTCGAGAGATGCTGCTGCATCACCAGGTCTCGCGCAGTGGCCGCGCGGAGACATCCCAATGAGCCCGTAGCAACTCAGCATCACGCGGCGATCCCTCCGGCACTCAAACTCTATGCCACCACTCAAACGCGCTTATGTCCAAATTCAGTTCCCGTTCAATAGTAATAGCCCTATACAAACCAACATGAATCCTGGGAAATGTAAACGGTTTTAAGCGAAGGTTGGTGTAGCCTGACATGTCCATCTAGCTAATTCTGGCAAATGTGATTTCTCGATCCTACTCGAATGTAAGAACAATTAGCCTATCGAGAGACAACCCCCCTCTAAGAAAAACGCGCAAGCGTTTCTGTAGGCATGCCAACGAGGAGAGCTACAGAGAGCACCTACATTTGATCACCCGGTCGGTCGGGTTGAGCCCTATGTCGGTGTTGGACATCTTCATGGGCAATTGCTGACTACAAGGCGAATGTTTGTCTCCGTCCCGGGATAGAACTCTGTCTTCGCAGGGGCGAGGGCTGCGTTGGCTGCAGCAGCAGCATCACTTGGTGCGTCTCCGCTTTCCACTGACGGGGTTTTGATGGGGGAAGGTCTGCCGCAGTTTACCCGGGGAGAGTGTGTTGACGCCGGGATGCTGTTGTCTGCAGGAGTGCCTGTGTGGGGGGTGGTCGGTTAACGGAGGTGGGAGTGGAGGGGGGGGGGGTGTTCCGCTTACTTCAGGGTCTCCTCCTAGCGTTGCCTGCACCACCCTGACATGGCGAAGGCAGGAACTCCCACGCACACGCTGACAGGGCAGCCTCATACCGCCATCCGGTGGAGACACGACACGGGCTGTCGGGGTTTCCCTAAGAACGTGCGCGCGCCCCATCCATCTCAACCCAGCGATGCTCGTGTGATGCTCTCGATGCTTGTCAACGGGGTACTCTAGATTAACGGTCCAGAGACAACGGGAATATGTCAAACTGGCTTTAAATCAGTCAGTAAAAGACAAAAGTGAGAGTTTTAGCCCACAAAAGCTAATTCTTAAAGATGCGCTGTGAAACGGAATAACTAAATTAGTCTCTTAGATGAAATTCAATGAAAATACTTTTAGGCCTAAATGTTTAGTTGGTTCTGTAAAGAGTGTAGGCCTATACACATACAGAGCAAGCGCGCAGTTGCAATTCCTTGGTAAAGCATTGGATGAACACTCTCAGTGCCAAATGTTCTTTGGTCCAGCCTACTGGATGGGATTAGCCTACAGGTCTACAAGTGAAACAGATATACTTAAGAGAATATGGTTTACTGAAATTAAGGCATGGATAATAATTTGTGAGAATCTCGCACGTCCCTCTATTGTCTCCTGGTTTTTACCAAGATGTTAGGCGTGCATTGTCTGCAATTAATTTGGCAACCTCAGACAAGGCGTCGCCTATACCTTTGCTAACATTTCAAAATAGATATTCCAGATCCAATGTCCTTCTAACCTAAATCTGAGACAGTCTATTACGTAGCCTTCTTCTTATCTCTTACACACATACACTTGCAATTCATGTTTCACATTTTATGCGCTATGAGCTCAAAACAGGAATGACGGCCTTTTCAACAGCGCAAGTATGAAATCTCACCAAATATCGCGATAAACCTATACATTGACGCATATCCCTCCGCGCTTATTAAACTTCCTCTCTTCCGATGAATTCCATGTAATGGCCAGTGCTCCACATGATTGCCTCTAACTAAAGGTCCCGTCATGTTCATTTGGCCCAAATAAATATGTCATAAGATTCAGTATTATTACCGAAAACTGTTTAAACATAATTTAACTGTGCTAAATGAGTATTACTGACGCCGAGTAGTGCAACAGGAAGACATAGCTTAGGGTGTAGCCATTTTGGCTCAGAGCACTTTAACATTAACATTAACATCGTCCATTGTGGCGCTAACGCATTATTGGTTGCATAGCATTCTGTGGCACTGGATAGCAGTAGAAGTCGGCGCGCAATCACGCAAGCTGATGCGCATGTCGGCGGAAGGCTCTCATTAGAGCAGTGCAGAGTGAGTGATCTGGTAGCCGCTGCTGCAGGAGGAAGGATCGCGGTTCTACCCGTACTACCTTTCAGTTTCGCCTTAAAATTACATCGACCGGTTTCGCCGGACAGATAGTGTTAATTTGTGTGTTAGCCCGAGGTATTGATTGTGACACATTTGTGAGCACTGGTCTCCAGATACAGAGAACAGCCGCCATTTTAACCGAGTATAACACGTTTTCGGTGACAGCAGCACAAGCACAACAATGGCTCTGAAAAGAATTCACAAGGTAAGAAGGAAGTCAGCGAGTGCCGTCGTGGGCCTGCTATTTCGCACTTGAAATTTCGATCGGGGTATTAGCACCGGGCCCCTGGACATGTCTGTTCGTAATTTTGAACAAAAACAAACGTCCTTTCAATAAATCCATCGTCTTTACCGTAGTAACCCCTGAGACTGCTGTGGTAGGATGACAGTGTAGCATTGCGCCTCGGAGGGCTAATGTTAAGTTTAGCTAACTGAATACAGTTTGATGCTTTCAGTTCAGCGTTTTGGGCCCGCTCTCTTTTGAGCCTAATATAGCTCACTACAGCATCTCTGCCATTTACTGTTTGTTTGTATGTCATGTGATTTACACTTATCTTCCGAAAATGTTTACGTTGACTCGATTATACTTGGCGTTAATGTTATGTTACTCCTTTAATTATAAACGGCTGAAAGAAAGCCAGCTAACGCTGCTGAACAAGCTCAGCTATGCGTTGAACTTGGATGGTGGCTAACCAGCGAAATGTTAAACAGGGTAATGTTCTTATTTACATGCTAGCGTGGTGGTAATTTTAGCAAATTCAGCTATATACTAAGTTGGTATTGAGATGTTGTTCGAATATAATGATGGTTGGAGATGGGTGCTTAATGTTAGCCACCGAGGGCCTTAACGAGCTTGTTGGCTAAGTAACGTGTGCTGTTGGCTAATGTTAGCGTTCAGACTGAAAACATTTACAAGTCAGTGACGTTGCCCTAGTTTCTGCTTGTTATTACTTTAGCTGTATTGGTAACAAAATAATGTGTCGAATATTTAGCTTAACGTTTTGGATTTCAGCAGCACAAACAGTTGAGACAGCATAGCCGGCTAGAGACTTAGCAGTCTGTAGCTAACTGAGCACACGTCTATGACGTTACTCTGAACTTATATCACAGCACGCTACCGTTAACAAGAAGACATAGCGAGCTTACAACCATTTTACGCTTTGCAGCTGGATGAGTTGTTCATCTCCATCTGCGGATACTCTGATCGAGCAAGAAACAAACTGGGAACTTGTGTCGGCTTTCCTGGTATATAGTTATCCAGTTAAGACTGCGTGACGCTGTCGTTTGGTTTTCACTTCTGTAACGAAGACCTCATTAACATGCTCGTTAGAATGCCGAAGCTAAATGGTCATTTGATGTGAAATATTCAAGTTCTGTTGCATTATCTGCTTGGAATTACTTTAACGGCAAGAGGACTACTTGCCGCATCTTTTTTAGCTTATATATTGTGTGTTGAGAGAACAAGGACCTCTAGCAACGTGTTGATAAATTCAGTTTTGTTTATAACTGAATATAGCTTCGCATGCCATGGCCTGTCAAGGGAAACCTATAACGTAATGTAAGGCCACCGGCCCTCCATGTCGAGAGTGAGGTTGTATTTGGGCCACATCTCAAAGGAGAGGTTCAAGGTGGTCTGAGGTTTTGGCAGTTTCTGAGTGAGGTGTGAGATCACAGCATTGAAAGTGGTGTTGTGAAGCTATTTTTCTGATGAATCTACATTCCACCACAGCAGCGGTATGTTTTAGATGGAAGTAGCTTTTAATTTCCTCCATTTGTTTTTTTTTTATTACAAAACCATATGTGATGAATTTGAGTATTGCTAAAAATGTTTTTGCGTTCACCCATATGCATCACCTCTGCCTCTTATGTGTATCTGTCTCATACCATGTTCCCCTTACAGGAGTTGAATGACTTGGCTCGTGATCCTCCCGCTCAGTGCTCAGCCGGACCAGTAGGAGATGACAGTAGGTGTCAGGCAGCCACGGCTGTCAATCAATATGAATATTAATCAAACTGTTAACCTGGAGCGCGTCTGCTGTCCACGTGAGATCATAATTATTCCTGCTGTCACTGTATTGGTGAAATTGCAATTGGTGTTTGGCCTTTTAAGTGGTCGACACTAGATCACTTACATTTTTATATTTCAGACCACTTTCTTTGTTGAGAACCAATCAGATATTTTGAAAAACAATTGACGGACTAGACCATCCACTTGCACAGCACTGGCCTATGAGGTCACAGAAATGACTTGCAAATGTAAAAATTTAATACTTTGCATGCATCTCACATTGAGTACGGTCAGAATACAAAAATGTCAACAATTTCACCACAAGTGGTATTGTATCTTATTTAGTTTTATTCTTTTATTATTATTTTTAATACATCTCAGGCTTGTTTTATTTATATATATATATATATATATATATACTGTTGCGTTAGTTTTTTTTTTTTTTTTTTTATCTAGCTGCTCATTCCTTATGGAAGTGTTAAAGGAGAATTCCGGTGTGAATCAATCAATAGCCCTGTTGATCAAGGTCACTGAGTGTTGTCTGTTGAAAAAGAACCAGAAAATTTGATACTTCATAAACCAAATAGCGAACCGGCAGCTAACATTAATTAAATGCAGCATAGGAAATTGAAACTGAATGTTTCTGTGCCCCATTCGGTTAGTGTTAGCTGTTGATTCGCTATTCAGCCTATGTTGTATCAAATTGTCTCACTCTTTTTCCTACTGACAGCACTCGGCAACCTGTAACAACAGGGCTATGGATTGAGTCAAGTCAGATTTCTCCTTTTAAATTATTGATACATTTCTTTTGTGAACACAAATTGTTCTGCATTTGACAGCTTGGGACAAATAACTGTTTAGACTCATCTACGATGAACAGTTATAATTATCTAATGGTCTGTCAGTTGAGCGATACTCATAGAAGCATTCTGTACATGTGAAATGAGCCTTTCTGTGCTATGAGGACTGTTTGTTGATGAGGTTTTGCATAGGCCCATTGGATAAATTTATTTAATTTCTTGAAAACGTGTAGTAGTTGGTGTTCATAGAGAAGTCTAGTAACCCCCAATATTAGTGGTGTTTGGGGGGGGTGGGGGTGGAATGAGTGTTCGTTTGGTTTACCTCAGTCTCTGCTCATGTGATTAGTTTTTGGTGTTTGGAGTAAGTGGTGTAAATATTAGTGCTTGTCATTTTAGACATTTTCACAGCTAAGACTATTTATAGATGTTTTGTTGACATTTGCGGTAGTGTTTATTTGCATTGCAAACATGTTTGTGTGCTGGGTGCATCACAAAGGTTTCCATGTTCTTTTCGGGTTGACTTTTAGGGCCTCAGTCTAATGTTTTATCATTAGATGTAGGGCTGACAAAAAAATCATTATCTGAATCAAAGGGCCCTAATCCTTATGTCTTCCGTTCTGTTGCTGTGACACACGAGGGCGGGATCTGTAAAAGAATGTTCATAGCCACCCCCCACCCCACCCCAACTGTCGCCATGGTAATACACATCGTTATCATTGTGACTGAGGGGCGGCCCTTGCTGCCAAAAATGGTGGCCTGTAACATCACAATACCTGAGCGGTACAAGGAAATGTTGCTACTTCCTACTGAACACCTGGGGATATTCCAAGCACGTGGTGGTGTAGTGCCACACCTTGTTACGTTTGATCAAGGTGAGTGGCAAACGTTCCAGAAAAACGGTGCCATGGCTTTGTTTTTAAGATAAATAAAGACATATGGTTGTCATATTAGGAGGATTGCCACTTCCTTAACCTTCCCAAGTTTGTTGCTGAATCACAGTGTGTGACCCACTTCTGAATCTGAAAGGTGTGTGTTTGTGTTTGTAAGGTAATAAATATGCAGGTTCCTTCTCTCTAATGCGTAAACAGAATTTACAGTAGTTCATGCTGCTGTTCCAGTTTTACTGTTTACCTACCTGGAAACCTGTATTGTTAAACCAAAGTCTGCAAAGTTACTTTTCATGAACTGGGGGAAAAAATGTGATGTATAAATGATGGTGAAATTGGCTCTTGTTGCATTACACCAGTATGAGTCTGAGATTTGTGAATAGTTATTTATTACATTTATTGGTATTTTGCTGACTCTTTTATCCAAAGCGAAATGGTCGGACACTTAATCTGTCCATAATGGATTTCAGACTATCTCATCTAATTTTTGTATCCCCCCCCAGTGTTTCATTGGCAGGCGACAATAATGGGACCAGTAAGTACAAACATCATCGTCCATGTATATAGTTAAAGTATGTGTGTGTTGTCTGTGTTTAGAAATAACTGTTTCTGTGTTTCTATTCTAAACAGAATGACAGTCCTTACCAGGGTGGAGTGTTTTTCCTCACTATTCACTTCCCCACAGACTACCCCTTCAAACCGCCAAAGGTGAGGCTTTGAGCAGTTTTGGTTATGGTGTCAATAGACTGCTGCCACTTCTGAATAGTTTTGTTTGACTCTTGGAAATGGCCATAGATGTTGGCCTGGACAGAGGGGTTGGGGTGGTTCAGGCTAGTCTTGGTTGTGGTCATCCTGGGAGGAGGGTCAGTGATGGTGAGCCCAGTTGAGAATTGAGGCCATGTAGTGTACATGTAGTCAACCATTAATGAGTTTGATAATGGCCTTTTGTTGTTGTGCTTACTATACATTATCCAATCAAAATCACATTAAAGCACCAAAAATGTGACCAAACACCAACATAGCACACACACCACACTGTTTAGGGGAATCAGAACAGACATCAGTAGTTACACTGAGTGGACCTTGTGTACACTTACCAAATGTTTCAGAATTTGTTTTTCTGTCTTGTTTTTTTTATATAATTTTTTAGGCTCTAGTTCCATTTCCTGTATTTTGTTTTGATCTTCTTTCTGGGTCTATTTCCCGTTGCCATAGATAGCAGTTTTGGAGGCTGAAATACTTTTGTGTATCCCCAACCACTGAAGTTGCTAACTAGTTAAAAGCAATGCTGTTGGGAAGCGGAGGTCAGGTTTTGTCGCAACAGAAATTGTACATGTAACTGCTTTAGATATTAAGCCATTCAGTAATGTTGAACATTCTGTAGTGGTATTGAAGGCAGATACCATGCCATTCTGTAGTGGTGTCGTCATGAGTCTGATGTTACAAAATTCTTTTATGGTCTTTCTCTTTCAGGCAAGTGTTCAAAGCTTTTGGTACACTTGAATGTAACAGTTTAAAGCATAAGGGAATGTCCAGTGTATGACCTTCACCTGGCAGATCCTCAACTAAAATATTAATTTGCCCATTGTATTATGTAACAGGGCAACTCTCACCATTAGTGTTATGATTTTCATAAAATTGATATTTGTAGAGTTGTCTGAAATAGCTCGTCTGCTCTCTCTCTCTGCAGTTTTTGATCTTTCTCTTCCTGTCATTTTGCTTCTGTTTTCTTCTTTTTCTGCCTTTTTTCTTTCTTTTTTCACCACATGTTGTTCTTGTCGCTTGTTGCAGGTTGCGTTCACCACAAGAATCTACCACCCGAATATCAACAGCAACGGAAGCATCTGCCTCGACATTCTGAGGTCACAGTGGTCCCCTGCCCTCACCATCTCCAAAGGTATGGCACATTGACACACGCATGCGTGCAGACCTGCACTCATGCATGACTAGTATGCTGCACAGATACCTACCTACACCTGTGTCTGTCTGTGTGTGTGCGTGCGTGCGCACGCGCACCATGCGAATGCTCAGACCCTTTCAAAGACGGGTAAGGCTTAGTGGCAAACATGTATTTCTGGTTGAGCTGAAGAATGTGGCATATGCAGGATCAACACAGATTATTGCACATATTGAAATCATAGTCAAATGCCTTCCATTTTAAAAAAAGCACATTTTCACACACATGTTCAGTATGAGGGTTTATGTCATTTATCTATGGCATTTGTACATCTCCTCTCACCCTGAGTTAGAAGCCACATTCTCTCTGTGTAGTTGAGTAATGAGTAACTATGTAACATTATGGACTAATGTGGTTTGATGCCTACATAGCCAGGTTTTTGTGAGCCTTCTTTCTGATGTCCCTAAGAGTGGCCTGTGAGCTGACGTTGAAAAGATACACTGATGGTTGTCCATAGAGTCAAGTATGAACAAATATAGAACTGATGCACCCAGAGTGTGATTCCTTATTGAGATGATTTTCAATGAGCCCCTGTAGGCTAGTCTATTTGTTTGATTGATCCCTTTATAAGTGTGTAACGTCATATTGAGGAGCAGGAACCTGTCATGTGCAATAAGTAGCCTAATTTCAGTGTGGGTTTTCTAAAAACTATAGGCCTACTCAAGGGCCTGAGTTTGGGTGCGGGATTGCGGGTATTGCATAGTCTCATTCTAGTAATGTGGGAAAATCCTGCAGTCTTTCCCATTCCTTAACATTTTTTGGTTATTGTTGTGACAAAAAAAAACGTTACCGTTAGATGAATTGCTATTTCTCTGATAGATTAAATCCATTTACACTGTAAACTAGAATTATGTCTCTGCGTAGGCTGTCCCTGCCTGCTCCCTCTCCCTCTCTTTTACTTTGCAATAGAGCCGCCCTCTTCTTTGAGCACGGGGGTGGGGGGGATGAAATAAACATGCAAGAATTGTTGCCATAATAAATTGGATAAATGGATAATTTATAATGGATAAATTGTTGTTGAATCTGATTAGTATCTGTTGCAAATTAGTTCCGAATTCTCACCCATGTTATCATGCTGTCAATCCTCGATGTCAGATTAAGTTATTTGCAGTCATCTATAGTTGTAGGATACTGAAGATAAGGTATGTCTGTGTGACTACTCACTCTCTTGGGACAGCAGGTTGCATTAATTTGATCTCAGTCCCTAGGTTCACAAGACAGGATAAAAATGCTACTAAAACAGATGTAAAGAAGTGAGTCTAAAAAACAATGCGAGGTTCATTTTCCCTCTTTTTGGTTTGCTTTAGTCAGGCCACTGAGTCAACGATGAAGGTAACATAATTCGCCAAAAAGACCAAAACATTAACATTTTAGACATGAACTTGACCGTTAGTTACCTTTTCCCATAAATATTACAAGTCAAATTCGTAATATGTAATCTTAAGTCATTACATTCACTAATGAGTTGATGATGGTGATGCGTCATAGCTTCTCACAGAGAATCCAGAGAAGTTTACTCTGACATGCTACTACTCAAGTGTGCCAAGGGTAATTGGGAAATGGGACAAAAGCTATAGATCCCAAGTAGTACACACACACTCTTTCGAAAGCTTAAGTTCAGGCCCTGCTGCTCCATATAAAGGTTAGGTTTTAATGTTTATCTGTATGTTCAGCCTTCAGTTTTCCTGTTGTGTGTGTGTGTGTGTGTGTGTGTGTGTGTGTGTGTGTGTGTGTGTGTGTGTGTGTCCTGTGTCCTGTGTCCTGTCCTGTCCTGCGTCCTGTGTGTGTACTTGCTTGAGGGCTAACACTACTCTTTCCTCCACAGTTCTCCTCTCTATCTGCTCTCTGCTGTGTGACCCAAACCCAGATGACCCTCTCGTACCTGAGATCGCCCGCATTTACAAGACTGACAGGGAAAAGTGAGTACACACTCATGCTTATTCATTTCATAAATATGCTTGGAATGGTGAGTTCTTCAGAGTTGAAATTTGACTGTGAACTGGCTTCAGTGGCAGCACCCAAGGTATCATGATCAGGCACAATGCAGTTTGGCTTTGTGACCAAATTAATTATTCAGTTTATTTCAGTTGTCAGTAGATAGTCACTGTTCAAGCTCTAGTTTTAAAGGTTCAGATGTGACTTTTGCAAGTTATTGACGGTTCAAGTCAAGTCTGGAGACCTCTTGGTCAAACTCTGAATTAGTGTGTAGAAAAGCCCACTAATGGGTTCCCTTCAGATGCACATCCCTAAGCTCATACTTTGCTGCTTTGTTTGGGTTTAGTGATTTCAAATTATGGCAGAGACGATTACTCGAGTAACTTGAATAATTCAATTACAAAAAAAAAAATCCTCATGGCTTTGTTGAAATCCTATCAACAAAGTAAATATTTCTATGAAGTCTCTGCTATGATATTACTTGTGTTTTATAGCCTACTACTAAGCTCTGGAGTGTTATTAAAGTGCGTTCAAAGATACAAAACAGCGGGTTATTTTGTACTGTCTATGGCAATTTCAGAAAACCAAGCTCACGGTGGGTAAAGGGTTATTAACATTTACTGTTAAACAGGACAAAGTGCCGCAGTGTATACTCTGTAAAACAGACCTGGCCTACCACTAAATAATCTCAAAGCTCCAAAACAGAAAGCATCCTCATGTGCAGTTCACCAAATAGCACTTCAAAGTTGCGTAAAGGTTGAAGCTAGCCAATTTACAATTGCTATCTATTATGAACACTAGCGCTAGTAAGAGCAAGACCTCATGTCATCCACTCCTTATCTCTCCTTCCCTCTCCCTCATGCACGCATGGACACACACACACACACACACACACACAGGTACAGACAAGCACACACTCTCCGTCTGTCTCCCTCTCCCCCCATCTTGCACATGCAGTTGTTCTTTATTTTCAGATGATTTGTTGCAGGAGGTCCAACCCTCTTTACTTTTTCAAAGATAAAACTAAGGACAAATGGCCTTTATTTGTGATTAT
The DNA here is from genome assembly GCA_027481765.1 of Tenualosa thibaudeaui. Taxonomy (NCBI): domain Eukaryota; kingdom Metazoa; phylum Chordata; class Actinopteri; order Clupeiformes; family Clupeidae; genus Tenualosa; species Tenualosa thibaudeaui. The sequence goes on along the minus strand of JAIFZK010000006.1, from coordinate 17,235,723 downwards.
TGTGGTTATTTGTGCTGTGTTTGATAGTTTTTAAATTAAATAAAGCTTATTTTATGGTCGTGCAGCACCATCAATACGCAGGCATGCAGTTGTATTCATGGAGAGGTTTACCTTTCACAGTTCAATGTGTGTACCATGTACACACTACCAGATACTGGTTGGAGTGGCACTAGTCTACCCATATACCAATACAGTGATTAAAAAGTTGTTTGGCTTTGTCTTTATCATTTTGTTAATGTTGGCCAGTTGTTTCGTTAGCTTGTGAACTTCTCACATATCTGCCTACAAAGTAATGTCTGCTGGCAAAGTACTGATTTTAAAACTTTATTAAAATATAGGCACAGTAATTGGGAAATCCTTCCACTGTGTCCTAAACACTGAACTAGCATGTTGCTAAGTAGGGAAAAAAACAAAACAAAACTCACTGACCAATCACACTCTCCCTCTCTTTGTGGGGTCTGCGTCGTTTCAACTAATAAATAGAAAATTTGGGAGGTAACTGTTCCTCTGAGAGCATGGTGGAGAGGGTCTGTGTATTGATGGGGTGGGACAAGAATAAATCTGAGGTTTTGATTTTAGATCTAGCAACTGGAGTGTTTAGTGGAGCTGGATTAAAAAACTTTTTTGATCAGGAATTATAGCTAATTACTTGGTCATTTTAACAGGCCTTTCATGTTGCATAATACACGTAATATTGTTTAAAAACATAATTTTATTTGATTACTCGATTAATCAAAGGAAAAATTGACAATTCTCCAGAATATTACCAATATTATGACTTAGTTAGGCATTGTTGTCAGAACAATGTTAATGCTGAATTTCCTTGTTCCTGTTTACCATGAGCTAGACATTAGAACTAAAGTTTTTTTTTTTTTGCTGACAGCACTCGGCGACCTCATACAACAAGGCTATGGTGTGATTTACCTTGGAACATTCCTTTATTTGACACACATTTGCACACATTCACTCTTCAACACTCCTAACAAATACTCTCTCTCTCTCTCAAACACACACACACAATCCCTGTTCCTGCATGACCCCTGACAGTTGGGTTGGCCCCTTGAACCGTGGATCTGCCCAAGGTTTCTTCCTTGGATAGGGGAGTTTTTTCCTTGCGTGTGTTGCTCTTTGGTGCTCCTTGTTTAATACTCCCAGTAACTACAGAAATGTGACTTTCTTTGTTAACTATATGCATATGACTTTCCTTTTATTCTTAAGTGGATTGGTTGGTTTGTTGTTTCTGTTTGATTGGCATAGTTATGTCAGTGTGGGTTGTTTTCTCAACATTATTCTTCTCTCCTCTCCACAGGTACAACAGAATAGCTCGGGAATGGACACAAAAGTATGCAATGTAGTTCTGGAGCTCGGATTCACGGCGGGAAAAACAAACAAATGAATAAACAAACAGCCCACGCCACCTCTCGTCTCCGTACCTACGGCGACACTCGAAAGTTTAAAAGAAAAAAAAAGCAAACAAAAAACAGGTCTCAAATTCCATTGGAGTGCTTTTCTCCAGGCCACTCCCTTTTCCCATCCTAGACCCCTTGACCTTGCCCTTGCCCAGCAGACATGGTGTGTACATACTCTCTCTCTCTGCCCCGACCACATGAACACATCCCTCCTCTTCTATCCCCTTTTCCAATTCTCCTCTTCCATCCCTCATCCTACCATTTTTCTTCCCTTTGCCAACCCTGCCCCCCCCCCCCCCCACACACACACCCAAAGAGGAAAAAAAAAAAAGAAACGCACGCTCCATGTCTTGCTTCTACCTTTGTCGCTGTAGCGACTAGCCCTGCCCCCACCCCTCTGAGGTTCCGTCAGAACTAGCTGGCGCAGCGTTGCGATTTTGTTCCTTAAGCATTCCGTCATTCGTCATTCTGAAAGAAAAGGTAAATAATAATGATAATTAAAAAAAAAAGTAAATACGATTTTTAAAGAAAAGAAAAAAAAACAAATAAGTAAAACAAGCAGTTGCTGGAGCCTGGTGTCGGAGGAGCAGGGGGGGTTAGTCAGGGGAGTGGATGAGAAGGGATGGATGGAGGGGCGTTAACAATATAATGGACCTTCATGTTCTCATCCTTTCCACGGCTCGCGCTTGTATTTGCGGCTGGGATGGGGGTGGTGTTTAGTGTTTTTTTCTGTTTTGTTTTGTTTTTTTTTTTTCCTCTCTCTCTCCTCCCCCCCCCCCCCCTCTGGTTTAGTCATTTTTTTTATTATTATTTCTTTCTCTTGTTTGGGTCAGTGGAGGGGTATGCTGGCTTGTATTTTGTATAAAATCTTTAAGGAATTCTTTTAAATAAAATCATAGCAGACCATTAATGGGGGAAAGACTGCTGATGTTTTGGATCATTCTAAAGGACTTGAATTCTATAAATATATAAATATTTTTTTTGTTTTGTTTTTTTCCTTCCTTCCTTCATTCGCCATAACCATGACTGTCTCTCCTCCACCTCACCCCCCTTCCACACTCCCCTTTCCCACCCCCACCCTTGTCACAACCATCACATATACACACACATACTCTCTCCCTCACTCAAAAATGTGTGCACACACATACACAAACATGCACTCACAAAAGTACACACACACACAAACAGGCGAGATGTGGACCAGTTTATTTAAGCCCTTTCTTTAGTTGAGTCCTTGTGTTCTCTGGTTGGCTCCCGAGCCTTAGGTTGTGTTTTCGTTTTAGAAGCTAACATGCGGCTGTTGGGGTGCGCGCTGGCCCCCTCCCTTTGCCCCCTTTCCCTTGTTCCCCCCACCCCACCCCTCCAGCAGAGGACCACCTTCAAACACACACACACACATGCACACACAAACATACACAACTCTGTATATTTAATTACCGGAAAGCTCCATCGGGCTTTGTGTGTTGATTAAAAACTGTGTAATAAAATGATTACTAAAGTCTTCCTGTCTTCAGCTGTTTTGGTTACTGATGATGAGGGTCTTTGTTTCTTGTCAATTTGATTCAAGGGCCCAGCATACCAACACCCTAGCATTTGTAAGAAATATTTTCAATATTTCAATATTGTGTTTGTTTTTGTTTGTTTTTTAAGTAGTAAAATATTTATTCTGATTTAAGGTTACAGATTTGATAAAAGTGTAAAGTTTATCACTTGTTTTTATTAATTAATTTTGTATTAATTTTGTTACAAGTAAAATGTGTGTTTTTGTTTGTTTTTTAAAGTCCGTTTGAACCGATGAGGTCAGTAATTGTAATTGAACGCAAGGTGGCACTGTTGGGTGTCACAAGAAATAGAAAACATTTGAAATAAACATATCAGGGGAATTCACCTCTGAAAATGAACTTTTGTTTATTAGGATACAATAAAAGTCAGGTTCTTGTGCACTATAGACATTCGCACTGTGTACCTCAAAGAAATTAAGTGTGGCACTCAAGTGTTCTAGTTTTGTCTGTTTAGACAATACTTTCAGAATACACAATCTTAAACCATAATATATTTTCGCATTGCACACCGAATTCACTGGCTGTTTTCTAGTGTAACGTGTTTAGCATTTCATTTAATATATGAGTAAACCACTTGCATTTCACCAACAGTGTTTTTTTTTTTTTTTTAACTGTTAACTGCGAGAAAATAACACGGCGCGGTACAGCATACCACCACGATATGACACTTAACCTAACTAGTCATAGCATACGTTCGTCTATGTACTCTCTTCAATCACACCACTAAAAAAAACTTCCTGTTCACCTCTTCAATTTCATTTTTCAGTTATGTGCTGTGATGGGAACATGATCTTAAGAGACATGACCCATCCTATCCACTGACTGACTGAGGTAATATAGTGTTAATGGATCACTTGCCTTGTTTGACATGTAATTGGCTGCATGCGTTCCCTAGTCCTCGACGGGTAGCCTAAACCTTGGAAGGCTGACAGTATGCCTAGCCAGTGCTTAAATAATCATGAGTATTTGTGACAAGTTCTAGGTCATTGACTATAACGAAGTAAATAAAATAAATGATTTAAGTATAAATAAAGCATAATAAATTCATTTAATTTTTTTACTTTTATTTAAAGTATAATTAAATTCACGTGTAAGCCTACGTATGTATGTATTCCCGATCATCCAGGTATTTGCCAGAGCCGCTAAGAGGTGGAACCCACCTCATCATCTTGCTTTGAGGGTCCCAAGCCTATCCCTTCATTTCATTCACTTGGCAGCCGGTCCCTTTTATGGTTAAGACGATTTCTAGCAGAGGATGGCTTGAGTTCTGCAAGTGTGGTCTACTACACTTCAACTCTTGTTTTCACTCTACACTTCATTTAAAATGGGATGACCTCAAGTTATTTCAAGGCACAATGTGCCCTGATCTGCGCTCGACACGATCCCCCCCGAGCTTCTGTCCCTATTGGTCAACTCACCTGTGACGCTGCATTTGGTCCCGTCACCACAAGCTGGATAAGGACAAGGTTCAGACCTGCTGTTTACTGACCTTGTCGTGAACTTATTTTTCATTGTGTTGGAAGGCAAACCAAGATGGCATCGCCTCCTTTTCCGCCTCTTCCTACCCTACCCAAACCCGCGGTCAGCTCAGGATTCAGAATTTCTAAAGGTAGGAATTTCAGGTGTTTTACTTACTTGCTATAAACTTGTACTGCTCGGTGTTTGTATTGCCTTGAGGGCAGCCATGAATGATCAGCTACTTGGTGACCCTGATCACAGGTCTAGGCTATAAAACTATGACTAGGCTGTTGATAACCTGAATTGGCCTTTTTGCAATCCAGTAATACTATACAGCCTATTTACATGGGATGCGCTATTCAAGTATAGGGTTTGACTGCGTAACTAGACCAATGAAGAATGGCGCGTGCAGGCTAAAGTGTGAGTGGCGCTGAAAACTTTCACTGCCTCACAACAAAATAGTGATGTCTGTAATGGGGTTGTGGGCTGTGATGTTGCATCCAATGCCTTCGCATAGTTCACAGTTCCTATACATCTGCGTGGTTCTTAAGCCTTAAAGCTCCGGAGCTGACTGGAGGCGCAAATCCACGACCTGACTACCACAGGCGGATGTACTGTGCCAGTGGGGAGACCGTGCGTTTTAAGAAACTCGTGTTGGTCACCTGAGTAGACTTTTGTCGCCATGGTTACGCTATAGAATGAGCTACTCACATTAACCCAGATCAGTGGTAACCCGGATTTCTCGCGGTTTGTGAACGGGATAGTTCTCGCGCGAGTGGATAGAGTTTTGTCAGACGGGATATATATATTTTTTTTATTTTTTTATTATTTTTTTAAATGGGACATGAAAATTTAGTTTGACCATGAAAAGAAATATAAATTGAAAAGAAAAAACACGTTTGCCTGTGCTATGGCAATACCCTCTCCTATGCGCAGCAGCAACCCCGTGTGGTGGGCATGGCTAATATGCGGAATTCCTAGATCCGGTTTCATACACAAAGGTCATCTGAGGCCGAACCATACAGAGTTTACTGGAGCGTCTTTGGAAATGCAGTTTCTGGAAACATGAAATGAAACAGATCAATTTGCCGTTAGAGTTGACCCAGTTGCGCGTTACTTGTGTGCTGAATGTAATGCAAAGATTAGATTGCGTTCCACATGCAGAAACGTCTTAGACTAATGGGCATAGACTTTTCACTAGTGATACTGAAACAAGCTTGTCTTTACAACAGTGATGATTTCTGAATATTAAAGATAACACAACAGAGCATAATTATCTGAATAAGGCACCCAGTCAGAACAGATAAATGTATAATTGGAGGCTAATAGTACAGACTGTGTTTGTGCATTTGCAGAGCAGCTGACCACCATCGTTCCTGTTGCAGTGGCTGCAGTGGTAGGCACCTACCTGGTGAGCAGATATGTTAGTGGGGGCCGCAGTGGCTCGAAGGGGCAGGTGAACCTCACCATAAACAAGGACAGCCCCAAGGTGGTGCACAGCTTCGACATGGAGGATATTGGCTCCAAAGCTGTCTACTGCCGCTGTTGGAGATCGAAGAAGGTATACACATATTTAGTGCACATTCACAAACAAAAACAGAAATTGTCATTTGTACACTTCTGGCCTTTTTTGCATCCATGGTTTAAGCCTAGTCTGAGATTAATATCTTTTACTTTTTATTTCACTTCTAGTCTAAGGCCATGACCATATTATGGGGAACTGACCTGTACATTACATTATCAGTTTCACTGGAAGGTTTGGAATTAAAAACCATGCATGTAGTAATACAAACAAATATATATGCAATTATATATATATATATATATATATATATATATATATATATATATATATATATATATATATATATATATATATATATATATATATATAATGCATTTGACAGAATGCAGTATAAAGCTGATCTGTTTATAGCATTATAACAGCTTTATGCATTCAAGTATATTTATCCTCTCATTAACTTGCACTGGTAATTGCTTCATCTTAAAGCATCTGAAATGCAGATGTCCAAATACTAACGCAGGCAGGTCAAGCCTGACCTGGAGGAACCAGCAAGAAAATTTGAACTGTCGCTCTGGTTCCGTTTAGAGTTGAGCCCCTTGTAGCCTATTGGCAAATAACCCAAAGAGCAGGAACCAAATTCAACTGCATAGGCAGAATAGAATGCAAAGTCAATGATGATGATGTGGTACTGTCTATGGTTATTAACTATGGACATATATTTTCACAACATGAACAACATGCATTAAGGCCCCAGTTATCTTATTTGTGTGGGTTAGCTTTTGAACAATATAATTGTGTTTTTAAGCATACTATTGGTCTTTAATGGAAAATATAAATGTTGTGGTATACTAAAAACATACAATTAAATCCACTGAATTGACAAAATCCACCTGGAAATGTATTGCATAAATTAATTAAAATGGAGAATACTGATGGAGAATAAGACATACTACTCATTAATAATTTAACCTTTATTTACTCTTATAAATTCATAGTGGGTAAAAGGGGGTTTACCTAATTCAATCCATTGGTTGCAGTATATTGCAGTTAGTAAACTGTATGTATACCTATGTCCTTTCAGTGAATGTGTGAAATATACAGAGCCTGTTTTGTATGGAGTGTGGTGTATTAATGTGCTGTGTTAATTTGAACTCTTTTTGTTATATAATTCTTATATACTGTATGTTGTTCTTTGTTTGTGTATTTGCTTGTGTGTGTGTGTGTGTGTGTGTGTGTCTGTGTGTGTGTGTGTGTGTGTGTTTGTTGTATTCATGTCTGCAGTTTCCTTACTGTGATGGCTCACATGCCAAACACAATGAAGACACTGGTGACAACGTGGGGCCTCTGATCATCAAGAAGAAGGATACCTAATTCACCAGTGCTAGACATTTGTGTGTCTGTCTGTGTGACAGGGTGTGCGTGTGTGTCTGTGTGGCTCAATGACAGCTGTTTTCCTTTGCCAGACAACCAAATTAGAGTTTAATCTGTGCATTTGCTTGAAACGCACCTCAGATTCCATAGCCAAAGACGTTAATCGCCTTATAATGGGAATTGGACTTTTTAATATGTGGGATGATGATTGCAACGTTCGTGCAGATGTGTAGACAAGCAGAGTGCAGGCCCTGTGCAAAGTCAGAGATGAGATGCTTCATTGCTTCCTCACAACTACACACAAAAACACACACATGCACACACATACCACACACAGTGAGATAGAGACAAATAACCGATCAAACTCAACTCATGGAATCCATGGATCAGGTACAGCCATACTGTAAGTATAAAGGACAAATATATAATACCATCACCAGCTCAGGAAAATGTAGAGATCAAGAGGACAGTCTGCTTCAGCCAGACCTTACATTCAAACTCGGTCATGTCTCTCCAACTGGCCATAGATCTTACAACAGGTCAGTCACACGTATAGTACACTTAAACTGACACACTCTTTATCTTTCTCTCTCTCTCTCTCTCTCTCTGTCTCTCTCTTTCCCTCACACACACACACACACACACAAACAACACAGAAATGAATCAGACACCCCCATACATGGGAGCCAACAATGACAGGAGTTACAGTGACAGGATGTGATGGTGGCCAGGGGACTGGGCTTTCAGACAAACAGTTGAGGACCTGAACCCGATGAGGCCCAGATGAGATCGTTACACTCTTGCAGCTGCACGTGATCAAGTCCTTTCTTCTATTACATTGTGTGTGTTGGCACTGTAATAGTGATCTGTGTTGTCCTGAATCCAGATGTCTGGAATAAATTTTTGTCTCCAGTTGCTTTGGTCTCTTGTGTTGATCAGCCTCTAGCAGCAGGCAAGCCATTCTAAATGATCATGTTCAAGGATAAGTCATTGCAATTGCTTGGTTCCTTTCCTATTTTTCCTATTTCCTATTCATGATCCTGTTTTGCCTGTCATTGTAAAGTAACACAGGGTGTAGGTAACCGTCCTTGCATCAGTATCTAAAAAAGTTTGTCATGCCATCTGTGTCCACTAGATGGCAGTTGTGGTCTTGCCATATGATGTACCCTAGATTATGGCTGTGTGCGTGTGACACCTAACACCAAAGCTTGGTCCCTGTTCCTGATTTTAAGTGGTTTAATGGTTTAATGTTTGCTGATGTACTGTTACACACTGATGTACTGTTACACACTTTGCATCTTTATAGTAAGAGTGATCAAACTTGACAATCCTAATACATTTCTACATCTTAACAATTGAGCATTTGTTTTCAAGTCATGGATCTCAAATTTGTAGGTCAAGTCTTGAAAATGTTTGGAAACCCTAATCTGTGATCATATTTAACAAGTAATGTGTGCGAGAGTGAATCAGAAGTGTGTCTGTGTGTGTGTGTGTTACTATTTTATAGGGAAGGTGTTTGGTGTCCAGGGGGAGTCCATTCAGAGCTTCCACACCTCTCTCCATATTAATTATTCATGTCATTTCCACAGCTGCAAGTGCGTGTGTGTGAGAGAGAGAGAGAGAGAAGGAGTGATTCCTGAGGCACTGTGGGTAGCAGTTGCTTCACTGCAGGAACCCCAAAGGCCTGAGAGAAAAGCTGGATTCTTTGGAGGTGAGAGGAGGATGAGAGAAGGAGACAGAGAGAGGAGAAAAAGAAAGAGAGCACCTGGAGGAAGCTGAAATAGCAGTGAAAGTAAGAGTGAAGGCCTGTTATATGGCACTACCAGCCACACAAACACATAGTGGAATGAGAGGGGGAGAAAAAGAAAGTCTTAGAGATGGCAAAGGATGGAAAGAGGGATGTGAGAGAGAAAGAGAGGGAAAGAAGGAGTGTGAGCGGGTCTCCTGGGGAATGACTCGACAGTGTTTCCGTGTGTTTGGGGAACTGGCTGATGGCATTCCTCAGCGTCTGAGAAACCGGACGTACGTTTGCTCCTTTTTTTCTCCCTCTTTTTATTCTTTCTTTCCCCTTTCCTCCCCTCCCCTTCTCTCTGTCTCTTTCTGAGTCCCCTCTCTCTGTCTTTCTCTTTCCCTCCCTCCTTCTCTCTCTTTCTGTCGTCTTTCAAGTGGGCTTTATGCTCTCCTGTGGTGAAGGGGGTCATGTGTCTGGACTGCCGGACCAAACCATGTGACGCTAATCCAACACCCCCGCCACACACGCGCAGCGCACACACATAAACACACACACTCAGTCACTCTCTCTCTCCCTCACGCACACACAAGCCTCTAGCCGCTCTCTTGCCGCAGGAGAGAAAACATGAGAGACAGATGCAAAGCCTAACTGAAACCACACACACACACACACACTCTCTCTCACACACACACACATGCACACTCAGGCAAATATATATATATAGATACACACTTATTAAGAAAGCAGCCAGCAAGACAGGCAGGCAGGCCTTGGTGCAAAGTGTCTTTTGAAAGTGGTGGCACGGCGCGTCTAGTGAAAGCCATGTCCTCCTGGGTGAGCTCAGCAGTACTACATGCAGGACTGAAGCCTTGCAGGCATAAGTAGCTCACCATAGGTAATAACACTCTAAAACACAGACCCCGGAGTGGATCAGCCTCTGCACTGGCGTGAACACACACACACACGCACACACACAGATAGAAAAAATCACAAACTCATTTTACCTATTTTACATAGGGAGGTATCTCAAAAGTTCCTCTTGTAAAGGACGTCTAAAGCTTTGGGTTTTGCAGATGTATTTGTCTGTCTGGTATTTTAGTAAATAATGTCAAACATTATTTACTAAAACATAGGCCTACAATAGGTAAGGATTAATTGCATTGAAAGGTTTTGGTGGAGATCTCAGAGTGTTTTTCGAGTGACTGAGGGTACTTTCTCAGTCAAATATCAGTGTAGGTCATCATCCCACCAGGACTAGAGATAACAGTGCACAGCTAAGGGGGTGACTAGTCATTTTAGTCTAAAAATGTTACCGGTTCTTATTGACGGTTCTTATCATCTCAGAGACAGCACATCTGCATGTTAGTTTGGCAGTGTGTGTGTATGAGGTAGAAGCAAGGTCCAAGAGGGAAGAAAAACAAGAATGCGGCCTGGGTCACGACAGAACGGCCTGTGGAGAATGTGGTGTGTGTGGAGTACGCGCGAGATAAGGGGGGCCAGGCACTCAGCCACCGCGGCGGAACAGAGCTGCAACGCCGCAAGAGCTAGGGCCGTCGCGTGCTGCATAAACAACACGGCGCTCTAGGGCTTAACCACAGCGGATCCGGTAAAGGCTGTGAAATCAGGATATTAGTGAGACACTCCGGGCCCCTTTTTACTTTGTGTGCATTGAAATGAATAATGACAAGCATTTGGTCGCCTACCTGAAAGAAAATAAATAAATTATTTGAATAAAATTATATATAGGCCTAGTAAGGGTCACAGACTTACATAAACATGCCTGGGCTTGTGTTAGGCTATTTTTGAAATTAAAATGGACCTCTATGTTCACAAAACACACAGTCAGTTAAGCGCGTGGGCCCTCAGTGAGTAGAGCTAGGCTGTGTTATTAGTGGACCGAAAAGCCTCCGCCGCGCGGCCGACACGGCGCTCTCGCGCTCCCCAAACCCGCATTCTCCTCGCGCCGCACGATCGATTCGCATTGATTCTCCCTGACGAGCTGCTCCACTTTCCAGCCAATGTCCGCGCGCCTGCGATTGGGAAGGAGCCCGAGACGGAGGAGAATTTCTGCCGCCCTGGCGGTGTCACTTCCCCACACTTCAGTTGGCCGCGTGCCAGACAGACAGGACGCTCGCAAGAGGCGGAGTGGACTCTGCGTCCGCGAGGAAGAGTGGCCGCGAGCGACCGACGGACCAGGCGGGCCAGGGACCGTGCGGACGTGTCTATCTCAGGACCTATACCACAGCTGCCGTCACCACCGCTACATCGAGACATTACAGGCCGACTGCAAAAGCTGTTGATGAGACTAACCTTTCGCAGAAATCACCTTATCCCACTTTCAATGCAATTAATGACGCAAAATGATAATTGGTGACAATTTGATCTATCGGGCCAGTGACAGATCATTTAACGCAGACTGCGCACAACGAAACAAAAGTGGATGGTAAGCTGAATGTATAGGTTATCATTAGGTTACATTGTCAACTGTATATATTAACAATTAAATTGACCGTCTTAACTAAGGTATAAACAAAATATTTTGTTTATTGGAGATCAGATGTCACATGGTATTTCTTTTACTTTGCCATTTGTGTTTGAGTTGTTTTATTGATGTAAGGTTTTGCAGCGATATAGCATATATGATAAACGAAGTAAATTATGTAATTGATTAAAAATATGTCATCTTTTCAACAGTACAGTACTGACATTGGTGTCATTTGTTCTGTTTGTTAGGAGTTATTTCCTTTCCGTCCGCGTCCTGCCGCGTCCCGTGCGTCAGGCGCTCATTCAGGTAAGAATGAGGGAGTAAATCAAAGTTCTTGGAAAGCATGAATGTGCATGAGGGAAAGTTTTGCCTTAAAGAGATATGACTGTGTCTGCTAGAGAGAAAGCCCGCGCCCCCGACCAGCCAACTGCCGCCCGGAATAGTGTCAACAATGGGCTGTCTCTAACCTATCCATACTTAGAGATCTCATATCCATGCTGGACTCAATTAAACTGCACATATGCATGTAGCTGTTGGGGAATGGTCGGGATCGAACCCCTGTCGTTATTAGATCTCTTATCCGTGACCTGTCGTGCGTCATTTCTCCGCGTCTCACGACGGCGGAAAGTCCACTTCGGTTTTTGTGTGAAGCTCCAAAAATCTATGAAATGTGTTTGCATGTTCTCCTCGGCAAGCGGGGATGTGGAGGTGGGATAGCGAACAGCGAAAGGTTGGAGGAGCCCACGCGCTCGTTTTCGGACAAAGTGCGTTTTAACAGCGTCTCGCGGTTTTGGTTCATTGGTGAGCTCTTTTCAGTGGAATGCTCGAGACTCTTCGTTGCTGTGGAATCAGTTCGGTTCGGTTCTTTCGCCTGTTTTTTTAAGCTGAATCTCCGCAGCGGGAGCAAAGCCGGACCACTCGGACGGAGCTGCCCTCCCCTCGCTTCGCCCGTATGTTGGTAGGTGCGAGTCAAAGGGCCCGTGTTTGCTAATATGCAGATGTATTGAAGGGAGGGGGAATCATACTTTGTTGAAGACTGTTCAAAGTTGGAATGACATCTTGTCAACGACGAAGTTGAGTAGTTTAAAAAATGAGAGAATGGCCGATTCTTTCTCCACCGAGACGGGCTCGCGCATTCCGAGTGCTGTCACCATAGCCACGCCGGTCGCAGGCGAGTGAGTGGAGACAAAAGGGATTTTTGTTTTACTTTCAAATGTGACGGCGAGTCCGGAGCTGTGGTTTACTGACATGTAGGTAGAGACACGAGCAGCAGAACTCTGATAGATAAATGACAAATTGCATTGTTTTTTGTGTTTAGTTCATTTGTTTGTTTGTTGTTTTTTTCTCGTCGCCCGTCGTCATTCTCGAGGCGAGGTGTTGTAACCGTAAACAGATAATGACATTGGTGCTTGTGGGTCGTCGCGCGCTGCGCGGCGGAGAAAAGTGTCCTGTTCTTTTGTGTGCGGAATAGTAAGGCACTCAGATGTTGATTAACATGCAGAATATTTTTTTTTTATTTGGATATCATGAATTGTGGCCAAACTGTATTGCTTGATTTAAATAATTGGTCGTTGAATCAGGACGAACTGCTGTGAGAAAACTTTTGGCACCTGCCTGGCGTGCATTTTTCCCTTTAATTAATGGAAATCTGCCGTGTGCTGGAGCTGTGTGAGGTGAGGACAGAATCCGACGGTAAAGGGGAGGCATGTTTACTCGCACGCAGTCCTCTCTTTCTGTGCGCGAGGTGAGAGAGTGAGTGAGTGAGCGTGCTATGACTTTGTTTGATCAGCTGATCACTCTAATGTCTCATAAGGCAATGATACCGTTGCTCGAGCCCGGCTATTGTTCAGTGGCTTCGTTATTGACCTTCCGTGCGCTATTGTCCCCACAGTGCAATGCGTTGTTCTCGCGCGGAAGATATCCGCGACCCCCTGCCGCAATACCAGGCTGGACACAGTGCTCGTGCTTTCGTAATGGGATTTGTGATGGGAACTTTATGTCTCGCCGCGTCGGGGGGAAATGTCTGGACCAGAGCGTATGGAATTACATGGCCACATGTTGCATATATGCTCATCTCACGAGCCGGGGAGCGCTGCTTTAATTGCAGAGCTGTCAATCACTCGCTTTCCCTGCGGGCAGGAGCGGGACTGTGCGCGCGAACGGCAGGATTTCTCTTTCACCTGAATGCGAGCTTTATCGCCAGGCTTACGCTAAAACACAATCACTGCTTTTTCCCATACGTTGAGAATCGACTGACGGTTAATAACCATATCATAACCACAAGGTGGTTACTTGGTGATGCGTCGTTAAATAGTTTTGACAAGACGGATTGTGATTAAGGGTTTGAAATTTCCTAGTTTTTTTCTCAGTTTGACTCAGTGTCAGTAGTAATTTTATGGAGAAACACACTGACTATTTGACGCCAACCCCGGGAGATCTCTCGCTCCACCACAGTGGGCCAGCAGAGTTGCATGTTGTCATGATGATCAGTCTGTAATTGGACCACTGACACAAATGTTGTTGGAAGTGCTTGCGTGCACGAAGGTGTGCATTTGGGAAAGGTGTCTCTATGACTGTGTGTGTGTGTGTGTCTGTGATTTCTCACTCGGCTTAGCACGGGATCTGTGCAGCCGAGCCCACGGCTGCTGGCTCTTGCGTTCAGGCTTCGATGGAACGTGTTCTTGCCTGTCTGACGGTCACAGCACGCACGCACGCACGCACGCGCGCGCGCACACACACACACACAGCCCAGGCTGTCTGTCTGTCACAGCTCAGCGGAACGCTCATGAGAATGCCTCTGCTTCTGGCATGGTTTCATATAGGAGATCCAGGGGCACACACACACACACAAAGCAACAATCAGCAGAGATAGGCACGCATACTCAGAGATACACACATAGATGCTCACATGCACACAATAATTAACAACATAAGCAAGCACCATGGAAGAACACACACATGCAGTAACACACTGACTATTCTCACCTGCTCTCATACAACTTAATAGACTCATACACTATATTAGTACATACACACACGCACACACCATCTTTCTAAAGTCATTCAGAAGTTGATTCAAAGATCCAGCCACATGCAGTACAGACACATCAAAATGCACACTATTAGGACTGATGTTTGTGATCGGAGGTGGTTCAGAGAGGGGTCAAATGAGGCCAACTGACTACCTCAACCATTGTCTGTCTATCTGCATGTCTGCCTGTCAGGTTGTGCTATTGAAGCTTGTTAGTGTTTTTTAATGTTTATTTTTTGGTTATATGCAAAAAATATGCATAATATGCATAATTTCTTACTGACAATGATTATCATATGCATTTGATTGGACAATCATACACACATGAATTAAATCACATCCTATGGCTGATGACTGATTGTATGACTAATGACATTAGTTGTATTTTAATTGTTTCTTTTTTTTTTTTTTTACGGTGCACGATATTTACAGGGCCTCAAGAACACCTGTGATGAATGTAGTTTATCTTTATGTGGCTGCACCTCAAAGAGTAGGCTGCAGTAAATTCCCAATATGAATATTATGATTTATGACTCCACTTTTCATTTTCTTTCTCTTTCAGTGACGAGGATCGGGGTGAGTCTGTAGGGGGTCTTGGCTGATCTCTCATCTCTGCAGGTATCACCCCCCACCCCCACCCCCACTCCTTGGTTGTTGTCTCTAAAGAGGCCTCCAGCAGTCCCCCCCCCCCAACTCTTGTCCTCTTTCTTTTTTTATTTTGTCTTTTTGTTTGTTTGTTTGTTTTTTGTTTGTTTGTTTGTTGCTCCGTGTCTCTGTCCCCTCTTTTTCTCTCTCTCGCGCTGGACCATGTCTGGCAGTGGGGGGTCAGCCCAAGGACCCCAGACTGCAGTAGACCTGCCTCAGACAACCCCGTCCTCTCCGGAGTCGGTGGTGGAGCGACGTAATCGCAGCGGCATCATCAGCGAGCCTCTCAGCAAGAGCTTGAAACGCTCGCGCACCCTAACGCTAGCCTCAGCTAACACCAACACCCAGAGCAGCCAGGCAGAGAAGCCGTCAGCCGACCTCAGCCAGGGCCGCTTGCCGGCAGGGAGTGTGAAACTGGACCGGGGGGCTCTGCTGTCCGGCCTGCTGGACTCGCCCAGTGGCCTTCATCTGGCACAGGCGGCCGAGCTACTCAGGCGCGCTGGCATGCTAATGCCACTAGGTGGCGCTGCTGCTGATACTGCAGCCATGCCCATGGGTGGTGTGACAGGTGTGACCCCTAGCGACCTGGAGGGTGTGGCCGCCTCCACGGCAACGGACTCTGTGGTGGGGAGCCTGTCGGACTTCCCGTTGCTGGGCAACGGCTTCCCACTCCACCCAGGCCTGTTCATCATGACACCGGCTGGAGTATTCCTCGCCGATGGGACGTTCATCGGGGGTGGTGCTGGCGTCACCGCCGCTGAGCACCACCAGCATGCCCAGAACGAGCTATCGGCCGTCGCCAACGGCAATGGCAAGAAGAAGCGCAAGCGATGTGGGATTTGCGGCCCCTGCAGGCGGAGAGTGAACTGCGAGCAGTGCAGCAGTTGCCGCAACCGCAAGACTGGCCACCAGATCTGCAAGTTCCGCAAGTGTGAGGAGCTCAAAAAGAAACCGTCAGGAGCGATGGAGGTGAGAGGAAGTGAGACAGAGAGAGACAAACAGAGAGGGAGAGAGTGAGATGGTTGGGGGGGGGGGGGGAGGGTGACATACATGAAAAAAACAATACCTTTCAGAGATGATGACACAGGAATTGGGCAGCCACATTCAATAAATGTGTCTGCCTATCAGAAGTTCAATATGCCAATGTCATTGGGTTCTTTGGCTTGTTTTCCAAGCAAAACATTTGAGAATGATTTTCAGCAAGGACAAGAAATAACTTTTTTTGGTCATCAATCATTTACAGATTTGATTTGTAGAAGACCCCACACCTCAAGTGCTAAATCAATGTAAAATGAGCTACAGGTATTTTCTTGTCATAACATCAAATTCTCAAACATTCTAAACCTCATTTAGAATATTACGCAAGTCATTATACTCTATAAGGTAAATCTGTCCTGGTCATTTGACATACCTACACTTGTGCTGGGGATGTCTTTCTCTCTAGAATTTATTTAGGCCTTCAGTGCTACAAAATGAAACATATTTGTGTCAGATTTTTTTTTTCGCTATGAAGTGACGTTGACAGATTTTACCTTTAGAGGTATTGTGTGAGGAGGATGTCAGCGACATAAGTCAACTGAATTTTCAAATGTCCCCTGACAATCCACTCTCTACATCACCCAAAGAAAGGCTGTAGTGTGTGTGTGTGTGTGTGTGTGAGAGAGAGAGAGAGTGTGTGTGTGTGTGTGTGTGTGCACTCCTAACCCAGAGTTCGCCCCTCCTTTATGTAATATTGCAATTTCACCCACATTCTCTTTTCACATAAAAGATAAGATATAATTATGTAGCTGTGTATTTCTGAGTGACTGAATTGTGTGTGTTACAATGCTCGTAGAGTAGTGTAGGTCTAAGTATTTGTGCCTCTGTATGATGTTTGTTGGTTAGTGCATTGTGTTGGCATTTGTGTTGTGTTTTGTTTGTGCACATTTTCCAATTCTCTCTCTCCCTGTGTGTGTGTGTGTGTGTGTGTGTGTGTGTGTGTGTGTGTGTGTGTGTGTGTGTATGTGTATGTGTAGTCCATCTGGCTATCATGGCTGTCATCTGGAGCACCAGGTGTCTATAAGGCTCCAAGACCCTATTTCTTTCTCAGGGTCTCCAGTGGTGTGTGTGTGTGTGTGTGTGTGTGTGCCACTCACCTTTATTATATATTTATTATATGATTACTGTTTATTTTGTTTTTGTTGGAAATGTGATGGCTTTCTTATATTGGGAAAGTGTGTGTTGGAGGTGTTAAATGGATTGAGCTTATATTGTAGTAACTCTAGCATATGGGGGTTTGTTTTGCCAGCTTGTGTGTGTGTGTGTGTGTGTGTGTTTAAAACTGAGTTAGAGTGAGAGTGTGTATGTATGTCTCTCTCTGTGTGTGTGTGTGTTAGTTTGAGAGAGAGAGGGAGAGAGGCCTTGGGGCTCTTTTCCACTGAAAGCCCCTGACAGCTGCAAGATGGCCGTGACCAGACTGAGGCCAGCTTGCAGAGAGTGGGCACAGACTCACACGCACAGTTACACACACACACACACACGTACGCGCACGCACACACATACACCTCATACCTCACCAGCCCCAGCCGTCTGAGGGTATTTTAGGAACACCAAGTCGGCTCAGCGGAAACAGAAAAGTGTGTGTGTGTGTGTGAGAGAGAGAGAGAGAGTATGTGTGTGTGAGTGTGTGTGTCCATGTGTGCATGGGAGAGAGAAGCAGACTTTGTGTGTGTGTGTGTGTATGTGCATGAGATAGATATTGAGAGTATCTTTGCATCTGAGTTTGTCAATGAGAAAGACGGTAATGTTCCCTGTGTGTGTGTGTGTGTGTGTGCGTGCGTGCGTGCATGTAAGATATAGACAAAAAGTGTTTGGGTCAGATGAGGTGACAGCATTTTCTCCATGGTATTTTTTCCTGTCTGTTTTTGCCACTCTTTTTTCCTCTGTTTTTCTCCCTCTCTCCTTTTCTTTTCTAATTCTCTCCCTCTATCTCCTTCTTTCTCTTCTTCCCAGTTCTTATTCTCTCACTTTCTCTCTCCTTCCCTCCCTTCATCTCTCTCTCTCTCTCTCTCTCTCTGAGGGCTGTTGGATGTCTTCCCAGGAATCTCTGCCATTCCCCCTCCTCTTTCAGTCCCACACCCCCAGGCTAGTCTGGGAAAGTCCAGCATTTGGACTTCACCACTTCTGCCTCCTGCTTCAGTCTCTCTCCTCTCCCACGCATGGCACACACACACTCACTCACTCACACACACACACACACACACACACACACACACACACACACACACACACACACACACACTCACTCTCTCTCTCTCTCACACACACACACACACGCACACTCATTTACTCTCTTTCTCTCTCTCTCTCTCTCTCTCTCTCACACACACACACACACATTCTCTCTCTCTTTCTCTCTCTCTCAAACACACACACACACACATGCATTATACACACACATGCACACAGACTGTATACCAACACACACACACACACACACTCATGCACATACTGTATGCCTACTTACACACACACACACACACACAAACACACATTTTGATAGGGTAGAGTTGGAGTTGGGGGACTAAAATGTAAATAAGGAAATGTGAGCTCTAGTTTGGATCAGCAGCGACACATGGATTGTAACATGTACATGTCTGTAGGCATAGCATAACTGATGTGTACAGGAATGTCATTTACAGCTGTTTACCATGGCCATCTTTGGTTGAATGATCAGTTTAGCCATTCAGGTTCATTTGAAGCTGAGTGTCCCGTTGAGCAAAAGCTTCAGTTTATTGTATCAGTCTGCTGGTGGCTCTAATGGTCCGTAAAGTTGCTGTCGGAAGTCTTTGGTAGTCATTTCCTGTAACTTGTGTGTTTGTATTTCAAGTTAATGGTTGTGCTACATGTGTGATGAATGGTCTGTTGGGTGTTAAAACATAAAACCCATCTTGTTCTTTACCATCAGTTATATATACCAAGTTATTATCAACCAGTTGTACCCTGTAGAACAGAACAACATGGGTTTCATCATCCACTCTACAACTCTTAACAAACTTGACGTACAAACACACAAGTTATAGGAATGACCACCAAAGATAGACTTCACACTTTTACTTAGCCTGTATGGTGGTGTGGTGGGTAGCCTAAGGTATGTTCAGCTCAATCAGGTCAGTTATGATCTGATGTTCTGGTTTTAGATTCTGTCACTGGGAGTCACTAAAAGTTGTACTTGGGTTGTGGTGTGGGTTACATTTCTATTGCATCATATTTATTAGTTTCATCTGTCACACTCAATTTATCATTCAGGTTTGCTGACACAAATTCTTTACTTGTAGTTCCTTTCTCTCTCTCTCTCTCTCTCTCTCTCTCTCTCTCTCTCTCTCTCTCTCTCTCTCTCTGTGTGTGTGTGTGTGTGTGTGTGTGTATGTGTGTGTGTGTGAAGGGGGCGGGGGGGATGTTTTTATTTCATGGTGAAGTTAATTAGACCTCTGTGATTTTCTTGAAGCACTGACTGGTGATGCACACACACACACACACACACACACACACACACACACACATACAAATGATAGAATGCCATTTCAGGGAAATACACTAAGGTATATTTTAATCTCCCATATTATTGATAAGCCTCCCAATAATACTGAGCTAAATACTCAACCCTAAAAGTAGAAGTGTGTTTTAAGGCTGAGGGTTTTGGCTCACCAGTGATGTCTCCAGCTTTAGCACCAAGCAGTTGGTGCCCTTGGGTTGACATGGGCTCATGCTACTCTAGACCAAAGGTTCTAGAATCTTTGCTCTAGACTGCCTGTCCTGTCTGTAGTGACAGTTCTGAACTGGGTAGCAGCCCCTAGCCTGAAGCCAGAGCACTATGAAGGAACTTCTAACCCACACATCAACGTTATGTCCAATGGCACAGACTCAAGTGAAACTCAATCATATATCGATAATTCAGTTAATAATGTCATGATTACTTCTCATATCACAAAGTGGGATAAAGAGTCTTAGTGTGGATATTTTCAGCATAAATCTCTAAGAATTCCATAAGAAAGGCTATCATGGAAACTATTCCGTTAATCTAGTTGTACAAGTAAAATTGAGTTTCTCTCATTCAAAGAAAAGTGGCTGCTGTTGAAAGCCAATTGATCCTAATCTGTTATGACAACTTGTGTGATCTGTGAAGTCTCTGATTTGTCGGCCTGAAAGGACACTTCAGTTGAACAAGGTTTGGTGATGTTTGCAAAGACTTAAGGATAATCAGTTTTCACACCTTTGCCCTAATGACGAATGTCAGCCTTGTCTCCTATATTCTGTATGATTTTCATTGTTGGACAGGCCTACTGTTCTTCCAATGAAAAAAAGAACCTTCCTCACCAAGAGATAATTGAGTTACACAGTAGTGTTTTACCTGCTTCATTACTGTCATATAAGCTATGCTTGTCTATATAAAGTATAAGATTTTCACTGGACAGTTATCCAGATGTAGCCTAGTAGATGTTACACATATATTTGCATCAAATGATTACATTTGATGTATTTACCATATTGCACAAGCACACCAATCCATTTTGCTACACCACACACATTTTGCTAAATCCTTAACTGTGAATGGTTGATGCATACCTAGTGTGAGAGCAGCAGTTCCTATGCTGACACCATCAGTGTATAGAAGTCTACTGTGAGCCTTTCACATGGGGTCTTTTAGCACCATGTTATGTGGTGTCAATCAGGCTGTTTAATATGATTTCACAGACAAGTATTTTTAAGGTATGCCTTGAAAGGCTTTTGAAAGGGGACTATTTAACCGTGGGCTGACAACCTTTAACTTTAAAAATGGTTTACACTGATCTACCTTTAGTAGATGACTTTTTGAACGAAATATCTAGAGGCATTCTGTAATGTAGTGTATTGAGAAGGTGTTTAACTTTTTGCACTACTCTAAGGCAGTACTGGCATTGACAGGGTATGACTTTGAAATGTTTGTTTAAAGAGGTACCATAACTCCAATATCATGATAATTAAAATACTCAGTATTCCAAGGGAGATGGTAACCCTTGGCAACTAAAATTTGGGTTGATGTCACTGTTGCTATAGTGATATGGATGCCTTTCTTTGTAGTTGACCTTGTTTAATGATGTTTGAATAGCTCCCATTGTTTGAGACATCCAGTCACCCTCTAGGCTGCTTCATATGACCTCTACCATGACCTTTTAATCCCAATACTTGACCTTTGCCCTTTGTCCTCATCTCTTTGGTCAGGTAATGCTGCCAACTGGGGCGCCGTTCCGATGGTTCCAGTAGGACCGACCACTTCAAACCCAAAGAACTGCCAATCAAATGCCAGGCCAATGGCGGCTCAACACTCTCTGCACACTGATTGGACAAGACTTATACACTAATGAATATTCATGACTGCAGATGGGGGAGGAGTGAAGAGGAAGGGCTCTCCGGAACCAAAAATGAACTTTAATTCTGATGGCCTAAAGGTCATCTAGAACATTCCTTTTTTTCTACGTTCCGTATTGGAACCATCATGAGTTCTTCGCTCCAAAGACAGAGAGAGTCTTCTTTGGAGAACCTGGAATTGTTCACACCTGGAAGAAAAAAAAGGACAATCAGTTACTTTTTGTTTGGGTTTGTTTGTTTATATTTGTGTTCAGTGTTATGTTGTCCCAATGTGGCGAGACGAGTACTTGCATTAGAGAATGTAAATTTAATGCTCTTTTTTTCAAAAAAGAAAAGAAAAGGAAAAAAAAATCTGGCTCATGACTAATATGAAACTCGGTTATACTTTAGCTATGTTTGTAATGACAGGTTCTTCATGCTTGGGCTGCCAATACTTAATGGGGCTTCAGTGAGTTTGCACATCATTGGGTTCTAAAAGGCCTAAAAAAAAGCACCATACCATAGCTCTGCCAGTACACACACTCTCACACATACACACACCAACATGGAGCGGCACATGACACCACGCATGACACACATACACATCCATGCATCTACAGCCCAGATAAACTCTGATTCTCCAACCACACACACAGACACACACACACACACACACACACACAGAAGGATCTACACACTGAAACAGCCTTTTGTTCCTTTTCATGATGTGAAATGTTTTCTGGTCCCAGAGTGTGAGGGTACTCATAAACAGACATGAACTTCTAGACATTGTGGAATAGAGACTGAGCAGCCATGTTGCATGAGTCAAGTGGAGTTTCTTTATCTGTGTGTGTGTGTGAGGGTGTGTGCGTGTGTGTGTATGTGTGTGTTTGATCCAGAAGTCTGTTACTGTGTATGAATGACGTCACGCGTGCGTTCAGAGTCTGTTTGGAATGTGTGTGTGTGGGTGTGTGTGTGTGCACAACACGTCTTTATTCCAGTGAAGGTACAGATGGTATGGTACAGAAGAGTTTATTCTGTGTGTCTGTGTGACATGTGCATGCATGTACAGTATGCATTTGTTTATGGGTGTATTGGGTGATATTGTGTGTGTGTTTGTGTGTGTGTGCGTGTATGTGTGTGTGTGTGCGCGCGCACGTTTGGCCTTCCGTGTTTGTGTTTGAATCCATGTTAATTAAGAGGCTGTCATGTGAATAACAAACTGGAATGCATGTATCTGAATATGAGTGGGGCCACCATCACAATGCTGTCCCACGCTTTTGGAATAATAAAAAAAGTGTGAACATTTCTGTGTGTCAAGTCAAATTGTTAATATGAGGATATATCTCATATACTGTGTTGGGTGGTTGAGTGTCTGTGTATGGTGTGTGTGTGTGTGTTTGCGTGCGTGCGTGCGTGCGTGCGTACTTGGCTGCCACAGTTTGGAAAGGATAGTCAATATTTGTTTCACTTGCTTCCACACCTGACAAGGTCACCAAAATACTACTTTCTCTCCTTCTTTCTCCATGTGAATTAATACACTGGGTCTTGTACATGCACATGACTATGCATATACAAAGTTGCTACATTATGCATGCAAATGTTTTTTGTGTGCGGTCCAGGGTTATAAGTACACATGTGTAGTGTGTTTGCCTCAACATGTGTGCCAGTGAGTGTGGATGCTTGTTTGACGTGGATGTGTGTGCATGTGTTGGTGTGTGTATGTGTGTGTGTGTGTGTCTGTGTACTTGGCTTGGTAAGAGCTTGTCTGACACCGAGGGATGTGGAAGAGACTCCTTGAGTCTTATCACCACCGCCCAGACTCTGCACCGCTCAAAGGTATGCGCCACTAGCCAGCTCACACACACGCGCGCACACACACACACACACACACACACACACACACAGCCACATATATTCACACTTACACCAAGTCACTTAACACACATATACACACAAGTGTGTCCCAACACACACACAGTTCTCTCCTGGGTCTCCTCTTAAGGCCTCATGCTCATGTGACTTGGCCATGAGTGTGTGTGCATGTGTGTGTGTGTGTGTGTGTGTGTGTGTGTGAGTGAGAGAGAGAGAGAGTGTATGTGAGTGTGTGTGTGTGTGTGTGTGTGTGTGTGTGGTGTACGTGTGTGTGTGTGTGTGTGGTTTCCAGGGCGATGGCTGATAAGATATTCGCTCCCCCACGGTTCGTTCGTTCTGGGGGACGGATACGGAGCGCAACCATGGTAACGGCAGGGCAAGATGTTACGCTATAATTGGTCCAGTGCTGGGAGCAGCAGAGGCGCACTTCCAGGTGTGTGTGTGTGTGTGGGTGTGTGTGTGTGTGTGTGTGGGTGTGTGTGTGTGTGTGTGTGTCAGCAGGCTGCAGAGAGCTGAGGGGTCTCACCTCAATCTCTTCCATTTCCTTCTTCTTATTCACATTGATTGATTGATTTTTTTGACTTGATGGCCCATATTTCTGTTGTGCATAAATACACACACAAATATGTATAAACAGAAACACACGTACATTTTTTTTCACACACACATGCACACACATACACAGACATAATTAAGCTTATCAAGTTATGAGTCAATGACTAACTAATAATCAATACATTCAACATACACACACATACACAAACACACACACACACGTACACATGCTGCCTGTCTGTTCACAGGAAAACAGACAGAGAGAGGAAGAGATAGATGAAGGGAAAACGACAGGAAGCCAACCTCCCCTGCAAGCCCCCTCCTCCTCTCTCTAATTGTGTGTGCATGTGTGTGTGTGTGTGTGTGTGTGTGTTGGTTCCTGTGAGAAGGCCAGACTCTGTGTGAGGAAGCCATTTAATTCAGCCTCCCCTGTGCTCACGCCTCCTCCTAACGCCAGCACATGTACACACACACACACACACACACACACTGAGGCAAAGAACGCAGACACAATTGTAGCTTTTTTTGCTATAAATGTCTTTCTTTTGCTGCATCTTTATTCCATACAGAGGATATCATAAACTCATACACACACACACACACTCACAGACACAAAGACCCACAAATCCTTATACAAAACACACTGGTTTGACCTTGATTAAAGGTTGAAAGGTTGAGCTGTGTCATTACTGAACACGACTGTCACCTCAGCAGTCACAAATCAATACACACCCACACAAACACACACCCATACACACATGTACACACACACACACACACACAAATACACTTAGTCACTGAAATCCCAGGCACAGCATATAAACACAGACAAACATGGTAAAGCCTTGTGTATGTTGACCAATGCTTTTTTGTAAAGTAACACTTTCATGTTGCCTGACATATGTGCTATAACAATTGGCTTGTGGGTGTGTTTATTTGCATGTAATGTGTTTGTGTATGGTTACTTGTATAATATAGTAAGTGTGTATGTGTGTGTGTGTAAATATGTGTTTGTGTGTGAGTGTATGTGTTTGCATGTACATTTTCTTTTGTGTAAGCTTGTGTGCTTGCACTTGTGTGAGTGTGTGTATTTGTGTGTGTGTGTGTGTGTGTGTGTGTGTGTGTGCATGCTGGTCTGTTTTTGTGCATGTGTGAGGGCAGTGGGAGGCACATGAGCCTGCGTGAGGGGCAGTCAGGCTCTCCGCAGCCCTTGGAGGCCTGGGGGAGGGGTGGCTGGTGTGTGTGTCTGTGTGTGTGTGTGTGTGTGTGTGTGTGTGTGTCTGTGCGTGTGTGTATGTGTGTGCATGTGGGTCTGTGTGTGTGTGGACACGAACACATGCAGTTTTCACCCCACCGCCTCAGTCACCAACAGAGCCTATTAAACGCACCGGCCCTCTCCAACAAAGGCTGCCTGCCAATTACAACCAGCCTGTCCACTCTCTCCCTCCCTCTCTCTCTCTCTTTTTCTCTCTCTCTCTCTCTTACTCTCTCCTTCTTTCACTTTCCTTCCCGCTGTCACCACCTCCATCACACTGGGTTTGTTCATCATGTATTTCTCTCCAAATATCTTTTTTTGTTGTTGATAAAACAGCAATTGAAGATTTTTAGAAAAATGTGTATTTGACTGAAGCAAAATAAGTACTTGTATTTGAAACCACCATTGACTAAACATACCTTTTTAGCTTACATTTGATTGGTTAAGTATTAAGGACGATGTGCTCCAGAACAGATAATGATGTCATAATAAGGCAGCTGTTTGTCCAGTATATCACATTCCATATCCATGGCAACGGTTTTGTTTCTTTGGCCTGTAGGAGGATTAGAATGAATGCAACACACCTACTACTGACTGAATGGTATAAAACTTCTACCACACAGGTTTTTACATCAATGAGAATACAAACACAGCTCATTCACTCAAATACCTTTGGGTAGATCAGTACAACTATTGGTCTGCTTGGATGGATAGATTCTAAGCACTAATTGCATGATTTTATGCAGTGTTACAGGCTGTGGACAGAGTCACCAGGTGATGGCCTCAGACAAACTGTATGCTTAAAGGATCTGTATATTATGTTTTAACTGATACAATTGTATAGAGTAGGCAAATATTAGCATGATTAAATAATTACACAATATGGATGATACCTAAATGTTTACCAAAATATTTATTTTATGCTGCAATCATGATAACACCATGAGGATTTTTATCTACTGTATAGGAACTCTGATGGACTTTGATTTTATTATTATTATTTAATAGAAAACACTCAAAGACACAACCTTGAAACCTTTTAGAATGAATGTTAAGCTTTCAAACAGCTTCATTCAGACTCAGACATACTGGCTGTGCAACGGAAGTGGGATTTTTGTCTGAAACATTCTAGGTTTTTAGGGAGCCTTGAGTGTCAGTTTGGAAAGCTTCTTCTAATGAGTGGATTTGGATGTCTGTCTTTTCTTTTAGGCTTATATCTTTCACTGTCATTTGTTAGGTTATTTAAAGTAATTAACACCAATTAACTAAATGCTGATACAAAAAGTACATAGAGTACATATCATGAAAATATTGGAATATTTAAGTACAGGTCTGAAATAAAAAGTGTTCACCTGACCATGTTTGATTGACCATAATGTGCTCCACCTCAAATAACAGACCTGATACTGTTAAGTGTGTGAAAATGTCAAAGGATCCTTAATGATGTTGCTAGCCAATATGCTAGCTGCATCTAAGTGGAACACTTACAACAGATGGTAAAGGTGGTCAAGTATCTTTGGTCCTTGATTTGCTATTGATGTCCATGCTGGTTTACTCTAGACAACCTATAGGAAACAGAACTATTCATTCATATTTTAATGAACTTACATACAAAACACATTTCATAACTCTGTAAGAGAATTAACCAAAAGATTCAGTTTTTAACCACTCCTTGAAAGTCTCAAGTACATGAAAAAGTATTAGTTTAGGACAGGTCTGTTTGCAGTGGCCAAAGCTGAAGAATACTGTTATATATCCTAGTTTTAAACACTTAGTATTTACAGTAGCATATCATTTAAAAATATTAATATCTAAAATAACTAACTATTGGTCATTAGGTGTACTATTATGTAAGGGATAATGAACAACATGTTCATTATGTATATATTGGGTAATATTGCACGTTCAAGGTGGTGATATAGGCCTTTACACCTCAAAAGGTGCAATATTCACCTACACACGCTGTGGAGTTCATTATCCTACTTATACCACTGTTGCCACATCTGCGCTATATAGTTTTGCTAACAATTTACACATTTTGATAGCTAACTCAGGCTCTCTTGCATAACTACTTCTTTCCATCACTGGGATTTTACATGTAAATTGCTCTCTTACAATAATGAAATCACTATGGTGTGGCTTTTCTGTTCCCCTTTCTATATCCTAGCCTACTGTATGTAGAGGGCAAGTTTGGCTGATTTGGCTGGTTAAAATAAACAAGTATGAAGTATAAGTATGAAATATAAAACTATAAATATTACCCAGCATTTCTAAAATAGCTATCTGTCATTTGATGTTGAAAATGCATGAACATTTGATAAAGAGGGAAATTAAGGAACAACATGTGTTGAGATTTCCAAAGCGGATAGCGGGAGGTAACAGAGGAGTAACTTTTAACAACTTTTTAGTGATTCATCTATTGGTAAACTGGATGCAGGAAACATTTAGAAGTTAATGTCCGTCAAAAAAGATTTTGAAGGCTATGATTGATGGCCTAGAGTGTATTAGAAGCTAAATCACACATGTTTACAGATAACAACACAACAACCGCACAACAACACAACAACCCTCTCATTCCATTTACATTTTATTATGTATGTTTATATGTTTTTCACATTTTATTCATGTATCCATTATATTATATATTTAAGACTGGCTGACACCAAAACAATTCATGAATTAAGAACTGGTCTGTCGCTTCTCAGTTCACTGTCAGTTTTCAAGGGCTGTAACCTGCACCAACAACAGTGCTTAGTCATAAATGGATGCCTATCCATTAAAGGAGAATGTTAGCTGCCGGTTCGCTATTCAGTCTACGTTGTATCAAATTTTCTGGTTCTTTTCCTTCAGACAGCACTTGGTGATCGGGATTGATTAACCCCAGATTTTTCCTTTAAATGCAGTTTTGTACTCACTTTTGAAAGAAAATGCACATATGTGTCGTTAAATTTGCCATCCGCACCAAATCATTGGTTGTGTACAAATGGTGCCAACTGTCTTCTTCCATTACTATGTTAAGTCTGCTCCATGTAGGATAAGCAGTTGTGATTGCTACTTGAGATTACTGTGTGTTAGAAAATGAGCTTGAACAATGAGGAGGCCAAACAGTCAGATCTGCCAGATCAAATTCAAATGTGCTCCAAGATTCTGGCTTTTAATAGAGGGCTTCAAGAGTTGGATTAACTGTTCCCACAGGGCTTCCATTTTAACATTCCATATGTTATCTTAATGTAGAGGAAGTAGTTTGTGAACAAAATAGAATGTTCAAAAATTTCTTTGGTTTTTGTCATTGAATATAGTCAATGTTTTACTTTGAATATTCATTTGAGTTCTGATCTCTATAACTCCATGACAGAGACATCCCTGGATAAAATTTTGTTTACCTAATCATGGAATATGTGCAAGGAAATCTTGGTAACACTTTCTATGAACCAAGTATTCATAAAGTGTTATAAACACATTCAATAAGGGCTATAATGTATTCATAAAGTCTTATAACTAATGCCATTGTATTCATAAATGAATGAATGGTATTTATTCATTTATACATTATAATGTTGTCTTGTAAGCCTTTTCTACTTTAAGTGTCACAAGATATTATAAAGCATTGCTCATGACAAATGATGAAGAGTTACGCTCAGTGCTTACAATGCTTTGTGACACTTCAAGTTGTAAAGCCTTATATGATAACATTATAATCCCTTATGAGAGCAGTCATGAGAGTGTATAAGCAGTTGTGAATTTTAATGTCATTAGTTATAAACGTTATGAATGTATTATAACCCTTTATTAATGCATTTATAATGCTTTATGAATACTGAAATCTTTCCTTGACCAATGGTTACTCTGTCTAACCTGGCTTACAGACTGACTGACTGACTATCCAGCTCTACAGGCTAATATGTAATACATATAAACTGCCAGAAAACTGCTGTCCAATACCACAGGGAACACACACACACACACACACACTCACACAAACATAACAGTTGAGGCCACTGTGCATCCGAGGCCTCTCAGCCATAGTGATCAGAAAGTGGACACACACTCCAGTTTGTGTTTTTGTGTGTGTGTGTATGTGTGTGTGTGCGCATGTGCTTGTGTTTTGGGTAATGCCATGTGAAGGTTTCTTTGGGGACTGGACCGTTATGGGATGTGTGTCACACAAGTGCGTTTCCTGTCCACACCCACACACCTCTCTCTCTCCATCTCTCCCACCCTCTCGCACTCTGTCTTTCCCTGCCTCCTTTTTTCATTATTTTTCTTCTCACCATGTCATTCCCTTCAGATTTGTTAGCACGATTTAAAAATGTCTAGCTTCAGTTGATTATGTTTTTAATTTTCTCAGAAATATCTTCATCAAAGCCGAAACAGGGAACTGGAAACTGGGAACTGGAAACAGAAGCGGATACTCCTGATGAACTGATGAATGTGTACAGATGTTGTTTACTTGGGTAGTAAACAGCGGGATCTCTGGGCAAGCCTTGCACCCTGGGGGCAGAGTAGCAGGCTTCAAGCAGGGATCACACACACACACACACACACACACACACACACACACACCTCTACTGCAGAACATTCTACAGGTCAGAGACACCAGCATTCTTATTTATCTTTTTAATCATATGTTATTGTGATGGTTGATGACTTATGTTACTATATGGACAAAATGTAAAAGTAAAGAAAAAAATAATGTTATAACAAATGAACTGAAATATGTATGTGTGTGTGTGTGTGTGTGTGTGTGTGTGTGTATGTGTGTGTGTGTATGTGCATGTGTTAAAATGGAATCATGACAGTGTGTAATTGTTTTGGAAAAGTATGTGTGTGTCTGAATCTGTGTTAATTCCAAGAATGTGAAAAGTATGTGTGTCTAGGTAGGTGTTTGGGTGTTTGTAATTGCTGTATATGAATTGAGTCTGTATGTGTTGGTGGTGTGTGTATTCATGCATGTGTGCTTGTGTGTGTGCACGCATGTTTGTGTATCTGCACTTGTGTGTGTGTGTATGTGTGTGTCTGTGTTTGTGTGTGGGTGTGTATGTGCAGGTGTGTGTGTGTGTGTTTCTGTGTGTCCGCATGCGTGTATGTGTGTCTCTGCATGTGTGGGTAATGAGAGTGTGCTGTTGAGTAATGTCAGGTGCAGGAGCCTCAGGGGTTCTAAGCAGACATCTCCTCAGCCAGTCTGACAACCAGGAGGGCCAGACCAGGCACAGACTTGGACCACTCCAGACCAGGCACAGACCTGGACCACTCCAGACCAGGCACAGACCTGGACCACTCCAGACCAGGCACAGACCTGGACCACTCCAGACCAGGCACAGACCTGGACTACTCCAGACTCACCATCTTTCCTTGTCTCCAACCCCATAGGGCTGGGCAACCTGTTGTTGCTTTTGTTTACTTCATTGCTGTTGATATTTACAAAATAGAATAAACACTAATGAGCTCTAAATCATTAGTGATAATTATAAAATTTGCATAAGTCATGAATGTTAGAATAAATAAAATGAAGAGGGAAATGAATATGCAATATGGTTGTTCTAAATGACAATTTTCTGGATGCATGTACAATATTATCAGTGGTTCCATGTTGTCTGCATGGTGTGTGTGTATGTGTGTTTGAGGGGATGTATGTGTGTGTGTTCTGTTGGGTTCCACGCATTCTGCAGGGTGCCGTGTGTTCCGGTCAGCTCGGTGCGTTTTTTCCACATGAGTAGTTTTTCTGCAGCGAGCTCGGCGCCTCACACTCTGCCTGCCGGAAAATCCCTCCTCACCTGCTGCCCACCTGGCACAGAGGACCACTGCAGCAGAGAAAGAGAGAGACAGAGAGAGAGAAGGAGAGAGAGAGGAGGGGGTGCAGAAGGGAGTGAAAGAGGGAGTAGGAGGGGGAGACAAATAGAGATGGAGTAAAGGAGAGAAAAGACTGAATAAAATAAATAAAATAAGCAATATAGTAGTAATGAGAATGATACTGAGAGAAAAGGAAAAACTGAAAGTGAGAGAGAGAGAGAGTTTGATGGTAATGAGAGAAAAAGAGAGGCAGACAGACATAAAGAAATAGATTGAAAGAGATGGTCATTGGAAGAGGGAGAGAGAGAGAGACAGGGAAGGAATGAGAGGCAGACAAAGAGTAGAGCGGCAGGATGAGAGAAGGGGCAGGGGGTGAAGGAGGACTGAGAGGGGAAAGATGGAGGGATGGAGAGATATAGAGAAGAGGACAAAAACAAAGATAGATGAAGAGCTAGAGAGCAACCTCAGAATAAGACTAGACAGGGGCAACCTGAGAAAAGATGTAAGAGATGTAGTCACAGACAGAGACAGAGAGAGCGAGAGAAAGAGTGAGAGAGAAGGGGTGAAGGAGAAAGAAAGATAGAGGTAGAGAGAGAGGCAGCTGGGAGATAAACAGATCGAAGCCAGAATTCTGTTGAAACAACCAGAAAGAAGAGTCACATGAAGGAGGAGGGAAGAGCAAGCGAGGGAGTGAGAAAGCTCAGATAAAGGGATAGAAAGAAGAATGTGGTCAGACAGAAAGATTGGAGTGGAGGAGGAAAGAGAGACAGAGCCAGGAAGAAAAGAAGGGGTGTTGAGGGGGTGAACAAGCATGTGAGAAATAAAGAACCTGTGAATGATGAATGGAATGAACAGACTGTATGTGATAAGAGTTAAAAGAGAGTAAAAATCAGCAGGAAAAACAGAGTGAGTGACTGAGACAGAGAGAGAAAGAAAGGGAGGGAGAAAGAGAGACAGACAGAGAGACATGGTTACTGGCATCTGGCCTAGCTGATGCAGTTGACAAAGGTGAGAGCGCAGCGACTGCAAGGAGGACGGACCCAAGGACAGTCTTTCTACAGAGCAGCGAAAGTGTGCAAACCTTGCAGCCTCAGGTGTGTGTGTGTGTGTGTGTGTGTGTGTGTCCATGCCCGTGTGAATGCACAGACCTGCAGTGCATTGCCTTGTTAATGATTAATGTGTGTGTGTTTGTGTGTGCGTGTGAAAGAAGAGAGAAAGAGAGAGAGAGAGAGAGTAAAGGAGAGAAAGGGAGCAGACCTCTCTGTGTGTGTGTTTGTGTGTGTGTGTGTGTGTGTGGTGTGTGTGTGTGGTTAATGATTAATAGCTGGTCAGGAGGGGTTGGCTTCATTAGCAGCACAGTCATGTGACTCTCTCTCAGTACAGCTCACTGACCCTGACCCTGAGCTGAGTCTGTGTGTGTGTTTGTGTGTGTGTGTGTGTGTGTGTGTGTGTGTGTGTGTGTGTGTGTGTGTGTGTGTGTGTGTGTGATTGTGTCTAGCTCATTGAGTGCATCTGAAAAAAAAATATTTGTTTTTGTATTTTTTCATATAATTTCTCATATTGCATCTTTGCATAAACTTTACATTTCCACATATGTAAATATGTGTAAGTTTGTGAATACACAGGACATATGAGCATACCTTTTGCATGTCTGAATGTGTTCATAACCATGTGACTTTATGTGGATTGTGATTATAAAGATGTCATGGTAAATGGACAGCAATTATATAGCGCTTTTTAGTGTGTCTAACATTCACCCACCTACACACTGATGCAAGATTCTGCCATGCAAGCCACCAACATGGCACTGGGAGCTTCTTGTATCATTGTCCTATCGATGCTCCATTGGCAGTGTCTTGTATCATTGGCCTTGCTCAAGGACACTATGACTAGGTCAAGTGGAGTTAGACTCAAACCTGCAACCCTTTGGTTATTGAGCAGCTCCTCTTCCTCCTGTGCCACCATCATCATGAAACCCAACATAACTGGCATAGCATTACATTGTGGAACATTTTTGTGTGTGGTCAGATCAGGATATGTCACACTCAATCTGTGAATAGCATCCGATTAGCTCTCATCACATATTCAAATGCACCCATGACTAACTGATGTCTGAACACCATTATGTTATTTGGGATGCTGCACTCCCACTCATACTGTCTGATTTAACTGAATGTTGTAGTAATGGAGACTATGGAGTTATGTACGCCTACAGCTGAAAGATGCATTGGTGTTAGACTGAGTAATGACATGACTGCTTAGTCTAGCACTAACACATCTTACAGCAGTAGACCTATGTAGCTCCATAAGTTTAAAATATTAGCATTGTGAGTAAATGAGTAATACTAAATTACAGCGCGAGGATGTGTCTATTTCTAATTGTTTAATTTTCTGTTTTTTTCTTTTAGAATTATTAGCTTTATCTTTACAGTTAGTCATTGTCATTGATGCTATATTAGGTCTAACAATAACTTGTTAACAGTTTGCAATTTTCAAATGTGTTTAAAGTGCTGTTTTTTTTATTTCCTAGTCTGGATGTTTGTTTGTTTTTTTTGTTTCGATGGGGTGAAAATTATAATTTTATTTGATTAGCTTAGAATTTGGTAACATAATCTTAGCAGACAGTTCATATTTGTGTGTTAGCATTAAAGCAGAAAGTGTTTGATGTGATGATGCCTTTGCTATAGCAAGCAAGACATGGCCTTGGAGTGCGGTCGAGCATTAGGCTCTAATTATGCTTCTGTGTAGAATGGATGTCATCACTATACAGAGCCTTTGTGTCCCTGTGTCCCTGTTCAAACTCTATACATTTAAGGGACAGAGACTGCAATGACTCTGACTGGTCAACTTGGCCTGTGTGTCTTTGGCAGCTAGCTGTGAAGAGTTAGCAACATTCTAGTTTACCGAATGAAGCTTTGCAAATCACATTGTTTATTTCTGGTTACAATGACAGGTTTATGCTATTGTAGAGTGTTTATTTCAACACTTTGCCAACAAGAAGTTACACTTTGTCAGTAAATGTGGGACAATTCACTAATAACATAAACTTACTGCAGACAATAATCTGACTACTTTTTTTGTAGTAACAAGGTGTTTGTATCATACTTCTGATATTCCTTATAAGCGTTTACAAAACCTAAGCAAGACAGTGCCAAACAAATTGCATTAGCTTAACATTTAAACATATGTGTGTCCCAATTCTAATGGCATTTCAAATGTGCGGTAGGCCCACTCAAACACTCAAGACACACAACTGAAAAAGGCTCCCAATGGTGTAGAAGCAACAGCATAAGTACAGCGATAAGTCAAGCAATAACCATAAATCAACCTTTAGCTTGTGTGATTTCTGATATCTTGATGGTGTTAGCATGCTAGTTCTTTGGAGGGAACTGTTAGCAACGTGGCGGTGTAAGAGCTCATTGTCTCCGCGGCAGCAGTTTGAACTGTTGCCACAGCATCTGAGGGTAAATAAGGGACTGGCTTTATTGAATCTGCAATCAGTGCGTTCAGTGTAGAGCTTCCGTGTGATCAGGACACACACATACGGGCACACATACACACACACACGCACACGCACACGCACACGCACACACACACACTGCGTCTGTCTGGACACAGCTTGTTAATGAAGTTTACAGCCCTATTTTAATCTGGTTCTCACTGGATTTGGATGTGTGCTGTAGCAGCAGTCCCACAGTTTCCTCAGACACTCACATGCTCTCTCTCACACACACACACACACACACACACACACAGACACACAGAACTTTATACACACAAATGCACACAAAACTCACCAGAGCACAAACCCATTCACACACACATACACACTACACTGAAACACAAATACAGCACACCCACATACTACACACACACACACACACACACACACACTATAGAAACACAAACATAGCACACTCATGCATACACACTCAATACAGAAACACAAACACAGCACACCCACAAACTACACTTGCACACACACACACACACACACACACACACACACACACAATAGATAAGCACAGACCACAAATG
Organism: Tenualosa thibaudeaui; assembly: GCA_027481765.1. Classification (NCBI taxonomy): domain Eukaryota; kingdom Metazoa; phylum Chordata; class Actinopteri; order Clupeiformes; family Clupeidae; genus Tenualosa; species Tenualosa thibaudeaui. Next base: position 17,200,626 of record JAIFZK010000006.1, on the reverse strand, counting down.
AGGCAGCCTAGTCAGCTCTTGGACACGCATCACCTCTCGGCACGAATGGCTTGGCTGGCTGTGTGTGTGTTTGTGTGTGTGTGTGTGTGTGTGTGTGTGTGTGTGTGTGTGTGTATGGAATGACCGGAGAACACATGCGGCGTGTTGTGGTTGCCTGGCGTTTGCAGAGACTGCCTTGCCTATGTGTGTGAGCCATGGCGTTGAGGTGGATCAGCTCCTGTGAGTCGGCTGGCATTAGCGTGGCCAGCGAGGGAGCCGTCTTTAAAGCGAATGTCAGCGTGAGTTTGTCAGCCCTGCATCCCTCTGCGCCTCCCCCTCCCCCTACCTCTCCTCACGCCTCACCTTGTCTGCTCACATATCCCAGAATTCATTTGGCCAGCCAGCCTGGACACTCCTGAGACTTAGGGAGCGACCACAATCGGTCACGGCAATGCGTCAAGCACAAATCTCTCTCTCTTTCTCTCTCTCTCCCAATCTCTTTCTCGCTCTCTCTCACTCTCTGTTTTTCTATTTCTTTCTCAATCACACACACACACACATACAGACACACACAACACCGCACCATGAAATCCTACTCCCCTGAGTAGGGGTGAAACGCAGGTCTGGCTTGCAGTGACCTCTCACGT